>PVIW01002587.1:0-209490 GCA_004026585.1 Noctilio leporinus
AGCCAGTCAGTGAAGGACAAATATCATATGATCTCACCCATTATGGGACAATAATGAGCAAAACTAACAACAAGCAAAACAGAACCAAGTATATGAATACAAGGAATAGGCCTTCAGTGGTCAGGGGGAACGGGGTTGAGGGGAGGGGGGAGGCAGAGGCAAAGAAGGGGAGCAGCTTAGACAAGAACCTAGTATAAAGGAACCATGGACATGGACAACAGTTGGGATTGACTTTGGGGGGAATGGGTGGGTGGGGAGGGGGACAGAGGGGAGCAAAAAGGCGATGGATGTAATACAACAACAATAAAATTAAAAAAACAAACAAACAAACAAAAAAACAAAGGCCTAACAAGAGACAAAGAAAGTTACTACATAATACTTAAGGGAACAGTCCAAGAAAAGGACATAACCTTTGGAAACATATATGCACCCAACACAGGAGTACTTATATATATAAAGAAAATCTTGGAAGACTTCAAGAAGAATGTTGATGGCAGCAAAGTCATCATAGGTCATCATAGGGGATTTTAACACCACACTGTCAATAATGGATAAATCTCCCCAACAAAGAATCAACAAGGATATTGTGGCATTGAATGACACTGTCAATCAAATGGACTTGATTGCTATGTACAGAACCTTTTATCCCAAAGAAGCAAAATATACATTCTTTTTGTATGCACATGGAACATTCTCAAAGAGGACACCAAAAAGCCTCAACAATTTCAAGAAAATTGAAATCATATCAAGCATGTGCTAGGGTCACATGGTTAGAAACTAGAAACCAACCTCAAGGAAAAAACTCAAAAACATTCAAATACATGGAGACTGGATAACATGTTATTAAATTATGAATGGGTAACAATGAGATCAAGGAAGAAATAAAAGTACATGGAAACAAATGAAAATGAACACACAATTGCCCAAAACCTATGGGATGCAGCAAAGGCAGTCCTGAGAGGGAAGTTCATAGCAACAAATGACTACCTAAAAAGGATAGAAGACTCTCAAATAAACAAGCTAATCCTACAACAACAAGAACTAGAGGAACAACAATAAACAAAGCCCAGAGTAAGTCAAAGGAAGGAAATAATCAAGATCAGAGCAGAAAAAAATGACATAGAGACTAAAAGTACAATTCAAAGGATCAATAAATCCAGGAGCTGGTTCTTTGAAAAGATAAACAAAATCAACAAGCCTTGAACCAGACCCATCAAGAAAAAAACAGAAAAGACCGAAATAAACAAAATCAGAAATGAAAGAGGAGAAATCACAACCAAGACCCCAGAAACACAAAGGATTGTAAGAAATTACTACAAACAACTATATGATAAGAAAGTTGACAACCTGAGTGAAATGGACACATTTTTGGAAACATATAATCTTCCAAAACTAAATCAAGTGTATTTGCCAACGATATCTCAGACAAGGGTTTGATCTCCAAAATATATAAAGAATCTATGACTCAACACCAGGAAAACAGACAATCCAATTTGAAAAAAAATGGGCAAAGGACCTGTACAGACATTTCTCCAAGGAGGACATACAAAGGGCCCATAGGTATATGAAAGGATAAGTAACATCACTAGTCATCAGAGATGCAAATTAAAACCACAATGAGATAAGCACCTCACCTCACACTTGTCAGAATGGCCATCATTAACAAATCAATAAACAAGTGCAGGGGAAGATACAGAGAAAAGAGAATCCTAGTGCTTTGTTGGTGGGAATGCAGAATGGTTCAGCGACTGTGGAAAACATTATGGAATTTCCTCAAAAAATTAAAAATGGAACTGCCTTTTTTTTTTTTTTTTTTCTTTTTAAAGATTTTATTTATTATTTTTAGAGAAAGGGGAAGGGAGAGAGGCAGACAGGGAGAGAAATATCCATGTATGGTTGCCTTTCACCTGCCTCCAGCTACAGAGCTGGCTGGAGACCTGGCTTGCAACCTGGTTATGTGCCCTGGCTGGGAATCGAACCAGCGACCTTTGGTTTCGCAGGCTGGCGCCTTATCCACTGTGCCACCAGTCAGGGTCTGGAACTGCCTTTTGATCCAGTGATCCCACTGCTGGGTTTATAACCTAAAAACCCTAAACTGCTAATTCAAAAGAACCTATGCACCACAACATCCATAGCAGCATTATTTATAATAGCCAAATGCTGGGAACAGCCTAAGTGCCCATCAGTGAATGAATACATCAGAAAACTGTGGTACATTGACACAATGGAGTACTATACAGCAGAAAGAAAGAAGGAACTCCTTCTACCTTTTGCAAAAGCATAGAGCTGGAGAGTATTATGCTTAGTGAAATAAGTCAGGCCGGTGGTGAAAGACAATACCATATGATCTCCCCTAATATAGGAAATTAATGAACTAAATAAACAAACAAGCAAAATAGAACCAGAGACATGGAAACACAAAACATACTGACAAGGGCCAGAGGGGAAGGAGGAGGGAGATAAGAGGGTGAAAAGGGAAGGCAGCTAGTCAAAGACCATATATGAATGACCCATGGACAATGGACAACAGGGTGGGGATTAATTGTGGGAGCTGGGGGTGGGTTGGGCAGAGGGGGGCAAAGGGGGAAAAACTGGGACAACTGTGATAGACTAACAATAAAAATTAAAACAAATAAAGTACTTTGAAAACTATAAAGCAATCTGTAATTGCATTGTTACAATGAGTTTAGGTTTAAATATTAATATTATTCTGATGTAATTTTTTATTGAGCAATAAAAATATATCCATTCATTTAAGAATTATTCACTATTTTCTGTGTTACACTATGGAGATTATAAAAATGACAGTTTTCCTTGTATTTATTAGAGGTAAAATTGGGGGTAAGATGTGGTTTTGTTTTTTGCCAACTCCTTTTCAGCACTTTCTATGTGCCAGACATTTTTTTTTTAAAGATTTTATTATTTTCAGAGCGAAGGGCAGGGAGAGAGGAGAAAAATGAGAGAAGCATCAATATATGGTCGCCTTTCACCTACCTCTAGCTAAGGACGTAGCTGGAGACCTGGCTTGCAACCTGTTATGTGCCCTGACTGGGGAATTAAACCAGCAACCTTTGGGTTTGCAGGCTGGTGCCAAATCATTATTAATACTTTACTCTTAATAACACTTTTAATCTTTTAAACCCTGTGTAAAAGGTAGTATTTTAATCCTCACTTTATAGATGAGAAAGCACAAGAACTTTGGAAACCAGCTCAAGGTTAGATACCTAGTAAGTGTTAAAAATATTAGAGTCAACTCACAGATTGAAGCAAGTTAGTTACATCATTATTTTACACCTCAAGTAGGCAGAAAATATACATATATCAATAATAAATAACTAATGCTGACTAAAATTACTAAGGCAGTAAATGATAAATGAACAGATTATTCTGGGTTGCAATCACCAGGAAAGTCTTCATGATATGAAGCCAAAACTAGACTCAAACTTGTTTTGTAAAGTTTAGACCAAAACAAATCATATAAAGAAAAATACTATTTTCTGCATGTACTTTTTTGATCATGCAATGAGTATTAGCTTATGTAAAGAAAATACAAAAACCCTATATTAACTTGTGAAATATCTCATTCAGTGAATTCTCTTTTATAGGCTAGATTTGTTCATTGAAACTGAGTAACAACTGGTTCATAGCAATGTATTACTGCCTATCTACACACCAATCTTAATATCCATTTATTTCAAATAATTATTACTTAATTTAATTACCATTTAATTGCTATTATCCTATGATCAAGACCATTGCATACTTTAACAATGGCCCACTGTTAAGAAAAATAACTTGAAATCAAATAACGTAACAAGGTCTGTTCAGAGAGTATCTAGCCATGTAACATGAAAGATAGAGACACTTATTGAGGAGGATAAAACAGACAAGAAACATGGTACATAGGATAATGACACCTCAGTCCCCTTCAAAGTAGGCACCTTCAGACTTCACAGTTCTCCCAGTGTCTCTTCCATTGCTCAAAACACTGTAAAATCCTTTGTTGGGATCGCCATCAGCTGCCCCATCATATTTTCTTGAATCTCATGGATAGACCAAAGTCTCTTCCCTTTCAAAGGTGATTTTAGTTTTGGGAAAAGCAAGGAGTCACAGGGTGGTAAATCTGGGCAGTAGAGGGGCTGAGTCAGCTGGGTGATTTGATGTTTTGCCAAAAACTCCTGTATGAGATGTGATGCAGGAGTGGTGCACTGTCATGATAAAGTTGCCAATCACCAGCGGCCTACAGCTGAGGCCATTTTCATCATATTGCATCTCTCAAACGATGAAGAACACTGAGGTAGTATTCCTTATTGTTTGGCCTGGAAGGGTGTATTCATGACGGACAATACCTTCCCAATCAAATAACACAGTTAACATGGTCTTGATGTTACCATGATTTTGCCACACCTTGTTCAGGGGTAGAGAACCAGGTAATTTCCATTGGGATGACTGGACACTTTGTGTCCATAGCCATAGACACACAATTAATCTCCAATTATGACCTTCTTGAGGATATCTGGTTGATTGATAGCAATTTGAATCAAGTCATTATCAACTGCAGCACAATGTTCTTTCTGCTCTGGTAGAAGAAGCCAAATTTTACCACAACGTGTTTCATGCCAAGATCCTGCGTCAAAATCTCAGACACAGTAGTTTTGGAATCTCTAGATCTGCTTCTAGTTCTCCCACTGTCCGTTGCTGATCTTTGTTGATTGCAGCCATACACGTTCAGTATTCTCAGGTGTTCTTCTTGTTGCAGGCCTTCCAGAACATGGATCACTCTCAACAGATTCTCAACCTTCTTTGAAGCATTTGTGTCGTACTTTTATCTGCACTGTATTCGTTGCATGGTCCCCGAAAGCCTTTTGAATACTGACATAGTTTCTTCAGAGGAATACTCAAGCTTATGCAAAATTTGATGCAGCTGTGTGCTCTACTTTCTCAGTCATTTCTCAGCCACATAGTACACATGCTTGCTCAACAGTGCCTGCCTTCCCCACTGACTAAGTACAGTGAAGTCATCGTTGTTCACTCATGCACATTCTAGTCCACTCTCCTTGGCTGCTGGGTTACATCAATGTCCTGCAAAAGTTCTTGTTATATTAAGAATGGCTGGACTTTTTCCAGAAAGACCTTGTGTTTCCATAATAAAAAATGACATAAAGCATGTAATTATTTTCAGTTTACAGAGAAGCACTGTGTTAATTTTCTATGGTGTAGACAGGAGGCTGCATGCCCAACTTGCACCTCTGGATTTTTATATTTTTTGCATGTTCTATCTAGAAAAACAGTTTTGAAATGTACTTTTCAATGGACACAGTAAACAACCAACAATGGTTTGTACTCATTTCAATTTCCAGCAGAAAAATGTACCAATCATCTGTTAGTCCTATGTACAGTGTACATACCATGCAACTTACCAAGCGATAGGTCTGGGCTTTTAAAACATTGAGATCAATAAAGTTTTCTTCATTGTCTGTCTCTTCTTCCTTAGGAAAATAAGAGTTTTGAAAGTTAATAATTATAAAAAGTCATCATTTAAAATATGTATTTCTAATTTTCACATACACAAGTTCTATACAGACTAATGCAGGGAAGGATATTTAAAAGCCTAGTACTGTGTGTAAACTTAGCAGCAGCTCATCTATTTTTTGAGGGTTTTTTGAACATTTTATTTATTATTTTTAGAGAGAGTGGAAGGGAGAGAGGAAGAGAGGGAGAGAGATATCAGTGTGTGGCTGCCTTTCACCTGCCTCCAACTACAGATCTGGCGAGAGACCTGGCTTGCAACCTGGTTATGCGCCCTGGCTGGGAATTGAGCCAGCGACCTTTGGGTTCGCAGGCCAGCGCCTTACCCACTATGCCACTAGCTAGGGCTTGTTTTTTGAATTTTGAAGGTACCATTTAAGATAGTCCTTTTCTTCAGCACTCAATTCAAGGAAGGGGAGGTGAGGAGGAAGGTGCAATTACTATAGATCTAGAGACAAATCAATATCAGAACAAGAAACAGTCCCCAGTAGCATATCTCAAATAGATGGTATAAAAAGTTAATAGAAAATTTGAATAACATGACTAAAGTAAACAAAGATGAGAAGTTGATAAATAGAATATTCCAGGAACCAATCACATTAATGAGCATTTTTGACATCTCATCCGCTCAAGTTTAATCAGTTAAATCACCAGTACTGCCTAGCCCATGGTCCCTAAATTTGTTTACTGTTATCAGATATTAAATCTATTTAAAGCTATGAAAAATATATATTTAAGACATTAACTTTGTGCCTAAGATATTACCTACGTAAAAAATATAGTTAGGTAGGTTCCAAGCTGGTCCTGATCCCTGGACCAATTGCTACAGAGAGTAGGGTCAGAAATAATCTTTGGAAAGGTAACCCCCCTTCCCCAATATAAAGTAAACATGGAGTCTGAGCAGATTCTATGAGCATGTAGGATAAAACATTAGCTCCCCTTTCTCTTCAAATGTCTTTGTTGTAGTGACAAGTGACAAAGTGGGTGAAATAAAATTAACAAGAATATCCCAAGCTTAGGGATATAGTGATAAAGCCAACAAAGTGTGATTCTCAAATTTTTAAAAGATTTTATTTATTATTTTTAGAGAGAGAGGAAGGGAGAAAGGCAGAGGGAGAGAGACATCATTGTATGGTTGCCTTTTACCTATCTCCAGCTATGGACCTGGCTTGCAACCTGGTTATGTGCCCTGGCTGGGGAATCGAACCAGTGAACTTTGAGTTCACAGGCCAGTGCCTTATCCACTGTACCATCAGCCAAGGCTTCAATTCTTGTAAAGAAAAAAAAATGTGGGTGTTGCTTAGTTGACACTTCCACATGTAGGGTTATACAAAAACAACAGATTTCGTAGACAATGCTAATTTTCAAGAATTATAAGTACATAAAAAGATGGTTCTGAGACCAGCAGCATCAGCATGACATAGGAGCTTGTAAGAATTCATATTTTCCAACTCCTTCCTAGACCTACTCAGAATCTCTGGTGGTGGGACCACTAAAGTGAACTGTGAGAACTACCCTAATCTTTGGGGAACTGGAAATATTTTAGTAAAGTATAAAACAATATAAATGCAGTTTCCATTATACTTGAATAATGTTTACATTTTTTTATGGAGGGGGCAGTGGGGCATAGAGATGTAGACAAAACTGATCTGTTTACATCTTAAAAGCATCCTAAGCATATATGCAGATGCACACTTTTGAAAAGCAGCTCAGTCTATTCTGTGTTTACACTAGTGACAAGTAAACTAACAAAGAGAATAAATGATTGGAATGCCAATGACTAAATGCTCATGGGAGAAGAGAAGTTTATAATGCTTTTGCAGTAACTTAATCAGTACTGTTCACATTGGTGATCAATAAATACTTGTTGAATTGTACTGGATCAAACAGTAATAGGTATAAAGCTTTAACTGTAGGTATGAGGATAAGGATTTAAGTTACTAAACATTATTAAGAGAACATTCAAAAGGAATTCAAATATAAACAGACTTAGAGAAAAAAAACTTTAAAATTCAGAATTCTAATCTCAGTAATTTAGAAGTCACTCAATAATTTCCTATCATTTCTTTGCCTAATATGCATCCTTATTATTCTGTTACTGACAATTACTAAGGATATGATTATATAAAGCATGTGAAAATATTCTGTCAGGACTAATATTTTTTAAACTGTTATCAATGTATTCTATCATAATTGGGCCAGTCTAAAATTGAAGCTTTCTAGTTTCCAGATGATTATAGCAGAGCTTTACTCTGTCAGAAATTATCTTTACCATACATCCTTGAGCCAACCCACAAATTTTGGAAATAAAATGAAGTAATATCTAACCATCCAAACATTTTTTAGCACTGATCCAGTTCTCCATAGCCAGCACAATAGCAGAGATGAGAGAATCCCTTAGAATATAATGGCAATAAGAAAAGAGGGCAAGAAAAAACACAAGAGATATGACTAAGGGCACTAGTAGCTTCAGAGGTAACCCTTTGAGGAAGGTCTTTGAGTTTGTTCTTATGACAGTAGAAGGTCTTTATCTCACAGTTGGGAAATGTGTGATGAGGTTACTTTCTAGTTTGTTTCTCTAATTTACATGCCTCATAATGCTGCTTTAAACTTTAAAGGTTCTCAGAAAATTAGCTATAATTTCTAAAAGCTACACAGCAATGTGTTGACAAATGATTTTGTGGCCAAATATTTAATGAGTGCCTACTATGTACCAGGCACTGAACAATAAACTGGAGATTGAAAAAAAAAAAAAAAAAAAAAAAAACCCACAAAATTGTTTATGCCCTTATAGGGTTATTATTTTTTTTTACAAGTATGTTTTTATACTTTTTTCTTAACTGGCAGTTTCAAGCTATATGCCTTTAAAGGTAAGTGTTGGTGTTGATGCACCGGGACGAGGTTATCTGTCAATAAACTAGTAACTAATAAATAATTATTAATAAGACAAGATGAAAAATGTACCTGAGTAAAATAAATGAAGTGAACACCAGAGAATATGTGAGATCTAAAATTTTCCGAACCTGAATAAAAGGTCTATTATACAAAGAATAAAGTGTAAACTCCTAAAATGCCCCAAATGACAAGTACCTAGCCTATCTTTCCAGTTTATCATAAGCCACCCTCTCCCCTAAGCCCATTTGGCCACAGAGGTTCGCTCTCAGTTGCTTGATCATGCTAAGTTGCTTCCTGCCTCTGAACTTTTGTACATGTGGTACCACCAGGGTCTTGCCCACTGCCTGCTGCATAATAGATGCTTAATAAGCACATGTAGAATGAATGCATTTTACCTTACCTTTTAAAATGTACTATGTTAAAGAGAATCTTTTGATTAGTTTTACAAAGGTCTTTTTTCCTTCTTAAAACATTAAATGTTTTGAAAATACAAAGTATAGAAAATAATGATTCAAAATCCTGCTACCTATATATAATTAATGTTAACATACTGATATTATTTTTTTGCCCATTTTACATAGCTGAATTTATGCACATAGCATATTATCATGCCCATGTCACTAACATTTCTTTGTAAACAGTTTTTTCACTTAAATTATAGTTATTTATTAGAAAAATGTATATTCAATTTGTGGCACAGCCATATTAAAACATAGTATTTTGACCATATGTAACTAGTGGTATATATTTTAGGGGGGTGAGGCAGAGCAGGTTTTTAAAATGTATCTTTAATTATAGTTAAATAGACATACAATATTATTATATTAGTTTCAGGTGAACAACACAGTGATTCAACATTTATATACCTTAGTAAGTGATCACCATAAACAAGTCTAGGGATCATCTGTCACCACACTTAGTTATGATATTATTAACTATAATCTCTATCCTGTACATTATATCCTTACAATTTATTCTATAACTGTGTGTACTTCTTACAAACAACTATTACAAAACAATTTTTAATGGATATATCATAGCCTACTATTTGGATATAGCGTAAGTTCTTTAACGGTCATTTCCAGCACTTCCTATAAAACAATGTAATGATTAATATCTTTGTATCATATAGAAATTAATAAATTACTTTAAGCTGAAATACAGAATATACTTACAATACATTAATTTTAAAAATCACTTGGAAAATTTAACTGGTTTATAAGACTAGAATACACTGCTATTTTAATTTCAGATCAATCTATATTTACTAAAACACCAGGGTTAATCCATCTCTGGTTCTGAGAAAGCTCTGTTTCTACCATTCTACTAGTCTAATCTGCTGTCGACATTTGATCATTTAGCTTCACACTATTGATAGGACATTAAGAAGGGAAAAAAGCTTAGATGTTGCCGAACAAGTTAAATAATGTTGATATTTACAAGTATTTCTAAAGTTCCTGCATTTAAAATTTTTAAGTTTTAAAATTAGTATTCATTCTAAATTTAGAAGCATAATGTAGTTCCTGAGAAATGAAGTGTTCTTATGAAGCAGAATGTATTAATCCTAAATTCTATTTTTCTGTTCTAAATTATTATTTATGACTATTTAGGATTATGAATAGTTGTTAATGTTTGCTCATATAAGTAGTGGTCTACTACTTCTTGTCCACAATTTAAGAACCTCTGCTAAAATCCAAACCTCAATCATTAGAGAACATGAATATTAACTGAACCAAAAGTCTAAACAACCGAACATGATCCTCTAAAAACTTTTCATTTCTAGAAAAATGAAATAAAATATATTCCAGAAAATGGAAAGCCGTGAGAATTAAAAGAAGGAAAAAGAATCCAAAGGTGAAAATGAATAATTAGTAACATTCATACCACAGATTCTTCATCCACTTTATTTAACATCAATTCTGCATCATTTTCTGGAACAGTTTCTTCTTCTAATTCTTCCACTGGATATGTTGGTCTAAAATAATAAAACTTAATATGGAATGACAGTTGAAAACAAAACAAAATGTTTTAGCAGGACAAAAAGGTATGTATGATATGGATAATAAGGATCTCCTCTATAACAGATCTTTTCCTATTCCACCCCTCTTCCACAATTATTGTTAAATGTTTCATGTATTCTACCTGAAACTTTCTGTATAAAGAGGCAAAATGTTTATCTCCAAATTTAAAGAATAAATTTACAAAAATAGGCTATTATCACGCATATTGTCATCCAATGTACTTCCCTTGCTTACTAATACACCACATTTAAGTACCTATACATACATCTCTCCTCTATCACCTGCATGTATTACATTTAATAGCAGTGCCATGATATTAATTTAACTAGTAACCTATGGCTAAACACTGAGGTTATTTCTAGTTGTTTTTTTTTAACTAGACAATATTGCAAAGGTCATCATTGTGTATTTATCATTATGTATACCACTGGAATCAATTTGTACAAGTAGAATGGCTGGTTCAACAACTTTGTTCATTTTATTTGCTATATCCTAGATATTGCCAAAACCAACTTCAACAATGTTACACTTCCAGCAACAGTGACTCCATTTCCATACATTCATCACTATGGTAAACAAACCCTAATTTTTGTCAGTTATTCAAGTGAAAAATTTTCATTCTTGTTTCATTTGTATTTCTTTCACATGGAAGTGGCTGAATACCTTTTCGTGTTTAATTAGTTATCTGTGTTTCTTTTTCAAAGAAATGCTTATTTCCTTGAAAGCGTTGGCTTTCTGTATATTAAGAAACTTAATTGGCCTAACCTGTGTTAAAAGTAATTTGCTATTTTATTACATATAATCTTGACTATTGAGGACTGTTTCAATTTCTATTACATTGACTTTTCATGCACTGAACCTAGTTTTAACATCACACAATATATCCCATACCCCTTTGGTCTTTTAGTATTACTGTAGTTTCATTTTTCATATTTACATCTTTGATCAATCTGAAATTTATTTCTATAGAATAAAAAGAGCTCCAGCTTTATTGTTTTACCAAAATCTAATCAGTGATCCTAACATTAAGTATTGAACAATCATTTCTCCATCAACATTAACAACATGTATTTCCCATATTAAAAATACCCAGAAGTATTTAATTCATTTCTGGAAATTTATTTAAAAAACCCATACCTGAGATAAGTTAATAAAATATAAAAATCAACATTTAATATTAAGAAACTACTACAAATCAAATCAATCTTCCTAAAGAATAAATTTCCAACATTGGACAAGATGGCAGAGGAGTAAGTTGCAAAGACCTCCTCCCAGTACCAAACTGGAATTACAACTAAACTGTAGAGAGAGCATCCTGAATACCCAACTGAACACTAGCTGGAGAGAAGCCTTATGACCAAGGACAGACAGAAGAAATCACATCACCACAAGTGACTAGGGCGAGGGGAGTGTGGAGGAGACATGAGAGGGCTGGCTGGGTTCCCACCGGCAGCAGCTGAAGTTACAGAGGGATATTGCAGTGTCTTGGGCTTCCCCATGAAAAGTGTGAGGTCTAAACCCCAAGTTGGGCTCCCTAGGCTACAACACCAGGACTGGGAAAGAACGCCAAATAACATACAGTTGTGAAAAGCAGCAAGGTTTCTATCTGCCAGGGAGAGATGGCTGGAGGGACAGAGAGACTCTTAAAGGGCCAACGCATAACATTTCATTTGCAGCCACCTACCCTGGGCTCTGACAGAGAGCCAGCAGAGTAGATTAGACACAGGAGGAGAATCTGGGGTTGGTGGCTCTGGGGAGAGAACTGAAGGAACAGCCCCCAGGATCCCTATGCTGAATCATTCCCCATACTGTAGAAACCATCTTTCTGAGGCAGAGTAGTCCCCTTCAAGTGGCACCAGTCTAAAGGGAAACAACAGCTAGTCCCTGTGGAGCTCAAGCCAGGCTGCTGAGTACAGCCGGAGATTGTTATCTAAGTGACTAAGCATACAACTAAGGCAGATCTCTGGGAGTTTTGAGACTTTAGCTGACTCCCCTCCCAGGTCCTGGGCTGGTAAAAACCACCCTGGTGCATAGCCTAGTTCTTTCAGCAATAGAACTGGCCCAGCACAGGGAGCCACACGCTGTGGATTGATAATAGCTCCAAAAAGGTTGCACAAGGCCAAGTGCCAATCACAGGCAGTGTCTGACATAGGTTTGAAACAGAGTCTGTGCAGATCTACTTAATAAACAAATAAAAGAAGCAGCCAAAATGGGGAGACAAAGAAACAGGCCCCAGAAGAAGGAATAAGGGAATTCTACAGAAGAACTAAATGAAATGGAGGCAAGCAATTATCAGATAGTTAAGAGTAATGATTTTAAGGATACTCAACAGCATACACACACACACACACACACACACACACACACACGACATAGAACCAATAAAAAAGTACCAGTCAGAATAAAGAATGCAATATCTAAAAAAATAATACACTGGAAGGAATAAACAGTAGGTTAGATAAAGTAGAGGACTGACTCAGTGATTTGGAAGACAATATAGAAAAAAAAAAAACACCCTGGCAGAGCAGCAAAAAGAAAAAATAATTAAAAAAAATGAGGAAAACTTAAGAAACCTTTGGAACAAAATGGAGCCTAACAACATCCATATCATGGGAAAATCAGGATAGTAAACATAGGATTAACAACCTATTTGAAGAAATAATGACCCAAAACTTCCCTAGTCTGGAAGGAAAAAGGCATACAAGTTCAGGAAGCACAGAGGGTACCAAATAAGATAGATCCAAAGGGTCCTACAGCAAGACATACCATAATTAAATTGGCAAAGCTTAAAAATGATGGAATTGTAAAAGCCACAAGAGAAAAGCAGGTAGTTACCTACAAGAGAGCTCCAAGAGGCTGTCATCCAATTTCTTAACAGAAACATTTCCAGCCAGAAGGAAATGGCATGAAATATTCAAGGTGATGAAAAGCAAGGACCTACAATCAAGACTACTTTACCGGGCAAGGCTATCATTTAAAATTGAAGAAGAAATAAGGAGCTTCCCAGGCAAGAAAAAGATAAAGGAGTTTGTTAACACCAAACCAGTACTGCAACAAATGTTAAAAAGCTTGCTTTAAGATGAAAGAAAAGAAAAAGAAAAATCAGAAGAAAATAGTACGAACATGTATCTCTCAATAATCACTTGAAATGTAAATGGCTTAAATGCTCTAATCAAAAGCCATGGGGCAGCTGAATGGATATGAAAACAAGATCCATATACTATGATACTTTCAAGAGACCCATCTCACATGGAAAGATACACAAAGACTAAAAGTAAAGCGATGGAAAAGATATTTCATGCAAATGGTAAGGAAAAGAAAAGCTGGGGTAGCAGTACTACTTATATTCAACAAAACAGACTTTAAAACCAAGGCTATAGGAGGACACTACATGATGATAAAGGGAACAATTCAACAAAAGGATATAATGCTAATAAACATTTAGGTATTGAACATAAGGGCACCTAAATATGTGAAGTAAATCTTAATGGACATAAACAGAAATTGACAGAAATACAGTCACAGTAAGGGATTTTATCACCCCATTTACTTCAAAGGCTAGATCTTCCAGGCAGAAAATCAACAAGGAGACAGTGGCCTTAAACAACTCACGAGATCAAATGGATTTAATGGGTTTCTTCAGAGCATTTCATATCAAAGTAGCAGAATATACACATTTTTCAAGTGTACATAGAATGTTTTCTAGGATAGGCTATCTATTAGGACACAAAACAAGTATCAATAGATTTTAAAAACTGAAATTATATCAAACATCTTTTCTGACAACAATGCTATGAAGCTAGAAATTAATCACAAAAACACTGAAAAGTACATAGAGAGAAGCTAAATAACATGTTATTAAACAATGAATAGGTCAACAACAAGATCAAGTAAAAAATGAAAATATACCTTAAAACGAATGAAAATGAGCACATAACAGTCCCAAATCTGTGGGACTCTGGGAAAGCAATCCTAAGAGGGCATTCATAGCATTATAGGCCTTTCTCAAAAAACAAGAAAAAACTCAAATAAACAATCTAACTTTATGCTTAAAGTAACTAGAAAAAGAAAAACAAACAAAGCCCGAGTGAGCAGAAGGAAGGAAGTAACAAAAATCAGAGTAGAAATAAACAAAATAGAGTAAAAGGAATGATACAAAAGATGGATGAATTCAATAGCTGGTTCTTTGAAAAGATAAATAGGGTTTATAATACTTTCACTGTATGTGTCAAGAAAAAAAGAGGACTCAAATAAAATCAGAAATGAAAGAAGAGAAATAACTAACATCAGAGAAATCTAAAGAATTCTAAGAAAATATTATGAACAAGTATATGCCAACAAATTGGACAACTTGAACAAAATGGATTAATTCCTAGAAACACACAATCTTACAAAATTAAATCAGGACAAATCAAGAATCTGATTTGACGTGTTACACACCTAGTGAAATTGAAGCAGTAATCAAAAAACTCTCAACAAACATAATCCTGGACTGGATGGCTTTGCAGAGCAATTTCACCAAACTTTCCAAGGGGAACTAACACCTGTTCTTCTCAAACTATGAAAAAATTTAAGAGGGAAGGTTCCCAAGCTCATTTTACGAGGCCAGCATTATCCTATTCACCAAATCAGATGAAGACACTACAAAAAAAGAAAATCACAGGCCAATATCCCTGATGAACATGGATGCTAAAATCCTCAACAAGGTATCAGCAAACCAAACAGCCATACATCAGAAAGATTATACACCATGACATAGTGGGATTTATTCTGGGAATGCAAGGTTGGTACACAACATTTGCAAATCATAATGTGATTCACAACATAAACAGAATGAAGGGCAAAACCCACAGGGAATTGTATCAATTGATGCAGAAAAAGCATTTGATAAAGTCCAGCACCTATTTATGAAAAAAAAAACTCTCAGCAAAGTGGGAATAAAGGGAACATACCTAAACATAATAAATGGCATATATGACAAACCCACTGCCAGCATCATACTCAATGGCAAAAACTACAAGCATTCCCTTTAAGATTGGGAACAAGACAGGGATATCCACTTTCACCTCTCTTATTCAAAATAGTATTTGAAGGCTAGCCATAGCAATCAGACAAGAAAAAGAAATAAGAGGCATCCACACTGGAAAAATAAAGCAAAACTGTCTTTATTTGCAGGTGACATGATACTGTATATACTAGAAAACCCCACAGATTCCACCAAGGAACTACTGGAATTCATAAAGTAATTCAACAAATATCAGGACACAACACTAATACCCAGAAATCATTTGCATTTTTAAAAAAGATTTTATTATTTTTAGAGAGAGGGGAAGGGAGAGAGGCAGAGAGGGAGAGAGACATCAATATATGGTTGCCTTTCACCTGCCTCCAGCTATGGACCTGGATGAAGACCTGGCTTGCAACCTGGTTATGTGCCCTGGCTGGGAATTGAACCAGTGACCTTTGGGTTCACAGACCAGCACCTTATCCATTGTGTCACCATCATTTGCATTTTTATATGCCAAAAGTGAACTAGCGGAAAGAGAAATTAATAGAACAATCCCATTTACAATTGCTTCAAATAAATAAATAAATAAATAAATAAACTACCTAGGAATAAACCTAACCAAGGATATAAAAGACCTGTATGCAGCAAATGATGAAACATTAATGAAAGAAATGAAAGAGGATACAAATAACAGGAAGCACATACCATGTTCATGGAAAGGAAAAATGAACATCATTAAAATGTCCATACTACCCAAAGCAATCTATAGATTCATTGCAATTTTCATTAAGATTTCAATGATGAATTTCACAAAACTAGCACAACTATCTCAAAATAATGTATGGAGCATCAAAAAGCCCCACAGAACAACAGTGATGCTGAGAAAGAACTATATTATATCAAACTATACAAGGCCATAGTAATCAAATCAGCATGGTATTGCCATAAAAACAGATACACAGATAAATGGAACAGAATAGAGAGCCCAGAAATAAACCCACACCTTTATAGTTAATTAATATTCAACGGAGGAAGCAAGCACATACAATAGGCTAATGACAGTTTATTCAGTAACTGGTGTTGGGAAAATTGGGCAGGTAAATGCAAAATGGATTAAAGACTTAAATATTAGGACTGAAACCATAAAAGTCCTAGAAAAAAACATAGGTACAAAATCTCAGACATTGCTTATAGCAATGTTTTTACAGATATATCTCCTAAGGCAGGGAAACAAAAGGAAAAAAAAGTGGGACTATATCAAACTATAAAGTTTTTGCATAGCAAAGGAAACCATCAAGAAAATAAAAAGATGATCCACAGAATGGGAGAACATATTTGCTGGTATATCTGATAAGGGGTTAATATTCCAAAATTTATAAAGAACTTACAAAGCTCAATATTTAAAAAATAAACAATCCAATTAAAAAGTGGGCAAACGGCCCTGGCTGGTAGCACGGTGGTTAAGGTGCCGGCCTGCGAACCCAAAGGTTGCAGGTTCGATTCCCCAGCCAGGGCACATAACCAGGTTGCAAACCAGGTCTCCAGTCAGGTCTGTGGCTGGAGGCAGGTGGAATGCAACCATACATTGATTCTCCCCCTCTCTGCCTCTCTCCCTTCCTCTCTCTCTGGAAATAATAAATAAAATCTTAAAAAAAAAAAAAAAAAAGAAAGAAAAAAAAAAGTGGGCAAACAATCTGGACAGTTCTCCAAAGAGATGGTTAATATGAAAGGATGCTCAACATCACTAATCGTGAGAGAAATGCAAATTAACACCATCGTTAAGATATCATCTCACACCTGTCAGATGGCTATCATCATCGATAAATCAACAAACAACAAGTGCTTGTGAAGATGTGGAGAAAAAAAAAACCCTTTTGCACTGTTGGTGGGAATGCAGATTGCTGCAGCCACTGTGAAGAGCACTATGGAGATATCTCAAAAAATTTAAAGTGGATCTTACTTTTTTACTCAGTGATCCTACTTCTTTGAATTTATTCAAAGAAACCCAAAACATTAATTCAAAAGAACATAAGTACCTCTGTGTTCATTACAGCATTATTTAGAGCTGCCAAGATTTGGAAGCAGTCCAATAAATAAGTAGGTAAAACAACTATGGGATATTTACACAATGGAATACTACTCAGCCATAATAAAGAAAAAAGTATTACCCTTTCTAACAGCATGGAAGGAACTGGAAAACATTATGTTAAATGAAATAAGCCAGTGAGAGACAGACAAATAAGGCATGATTTCACTCATATGTGGAATCTAATGAACAAACTGAACTAATAAACAAAATAGAGGCAGACTCATAGAGAGCAGGATAACAGCTATGGGGGTGTAGGAGATTAGGGGTTAGAAGGATCAAGCAAAAAGTTAAAAGGACTCATGGATATGGACAACAGTGTGGTGATTATTGGTGGGGAGGAGGTATAAGGGGGTTAAAATGGTAATGGGGAAAAAGAATTTACTATTTTTATTAATTAGAATAGATAATATCTCACATGCAATGTTCTAGGATTTATTTTGTTTAGATATATAAAATAATCATCTATAAATATGTAACTTCTATGTATTTTACATATTACATAGCTGATAATTTCTCTAGTGCCTATTTTCAACATTTATCCCCCTCTCCTTTCCCACATATATATACTGTATAGCCCTTATAAATTATCCAAATCACAATACATGGCCAAGAAGTACAAAAGAAGTACAGGCAAAAGTACAAAATTGAATTGTGGTTGAGAAACCAATAAATTCTGTTGACTTCAGCATACACTGGGCAATAGATTTCATAATTTTTTAAAAAAGATTTTATTTATTATTTTTAGAGAGAAGGGAAGGCAGAAAGGCAAAGAGGGAGAGAGACATCAATGTATGGTTGCCTTTCACCTGCCTCCAACTACCGACCTGGCTTGCCACCTGGTTATGTGCCCTGGTTGGGAATCGAACCAGTGAACTTTGGGTGCTCAGGCCAGCCCCTTAGCCACTGTGCCACTAGTCAGGGTAGATTTCATCATTTTAAAAAGTACTAAATGGAGCAACACATAACTTCTTGGAATCTAATCTTTATATTGTATTAAGTGATAGTTTTGGTTGAAGCATTAAAATTGCCATTTTTTATTTCAAAAATAAGTGAATAGCAATAATTTCTTATAGTTTAACCAGATAACCCAAGTAAGTTACTATTAATGGGGGGCAGATTATCCACCTGAGAATGTAGTTGAATACACATTAAACAATTAGTTCTAATCAAAGTCACTGCTGGCTCATGTTTTACATGAATAATACCATCTACAATCTCTAACCTATCAATAATCTCAATCTTCAAGGGACCAAACTTAGATTTTCTAATTATAATCTATATAAATTAATAGTTTCTGAACATTATATTCCTTCTTCCATTTATTGGTCATCTATAATATACCAATATACTAATCTAATAGCCTAGAGTACACATTAAGATTTCATAATTTCTAGCAAGAAAACCAGACCTGTAAACATATGACCTTAATACCATGTGGTAAACACAATAATAGAAATATAAACATAGCACTGTAAGGTCAGAGAGGGAAGGAATGAACAATGTCTCAGAGTGTCTCTGGCTTTTTCAGTATTATTCTTGCCCAGTAACTTTAAGCAAAGGGAAAAAATCCCACTTAAAGTACTATATTAATTTCCTTTCTTCCTTAAATCTGCATCTATCAGTTATCTGAATGTATATAATGTTTATGTATATAAATGTACATACAAAAAGACATTAAAATTTTTTCCTAAATGGCAAGGATAAATAATTATAGTTTAACTTCTCATAATTATACAAGGTGCATGCGATGAATTGGCAATAACTTTGCATCTTGTTTTTTCACATGCTTCTTATTAATTTTGAAGAGCTATGTTTCTAAGGTTATGATTTAACATCATTGTTTCAGATATAAAGTATTAAACTCTGAGAGTAACTGTCATGTTGAAGGAATACAATGCTAGAGCAACCACAGTGTGCAGGGTGAACTGCTAAGGCAATTGTGGGGTTCAACGAACATCCCTTTATGTACAGTTGACAATGTGAAGAAGGTGTATGATGCTGATCCTGATGTCGCCACACCAACAAAGAAAACGCATGAGGTACTTAAGTATTACACATGTCCAGATACTGTACACAGAATCCAGGAGATCATCAATGGAGATCCAGGGTGTTTCCCTTGATGTTTTGAGAGTAGTTGTACCGTGAACAAAGCAAGTCATCAATGGACATCATCTGATCTTCCAACAAGATGGTGCACCAGCACATGATGCCAAAAAAGTGTAAGAATGTCTCAGTATCAATGTTCCTGAATTCTGGTCAAAGGAAGTCTGGCCACCTAGTTCAACAAATGCAAATCCTTTAGACTATTATGTATGCAGCATTTGTGAGAGAGAAGTTAATAAACAACCTCATTCCAATAAAGAGGCTGTTAAAGCTAAGACTGAAAACATGATGATGTCCATGGATGAAGAAAAGTCAAGGAAAGTGTGCTCAAGATTCCAAAGTCGAATCTAGTCTATTATTACAGCAAATGGAGACTTCTTGGAACAATTTTAAAAAATGACTATGTTTATGCATTTACATATAAGAATAAATTTATTTCAAAATATAACACTTCAGCGGTATGTTGTTTATTTTACTAAAATTTTGCCTATCGATCACGTGCACCCTGTATATTTGAACTGAGAAGGGATGCATTAACATCAGGACTGGCTTTGAAGACACCAGATATTCCAATTTTGTCTATACTGACTTTTCTAATCACTGTGGTATTTTCAGTTTAGAAGAGTCAAGAGGAAATACTTCTTATCTGCTCAATTAAATAGCTCTGTACCTATGGAGGAAAAAGCTATACACATAAAACTACTATTGTTGGGTAATTTTTACCTTTTCCAAGTGAAACCAACATATTTTAACGCTTCTTCAGCTAAACAGTCAAGAACATAGCATACATGCTCTCCACAACCTGACTTTAATTTTGAAGGAGGAAAATCTGCAGTTCTCCCCTGAAATACAAAAGGTAAACAGGGTATTATCTGTTATTTATGTTCCAATGTCAAAATATTTTAAGCAAAGCACTGCTGAATAAATTAATCACATTTCTATTTTTCAAATGATTTAAAATATATTTCTACTTAAAAATCTATTTCTAGTTTTTTAAAGTTCATTGATGCATAAAAAGCTAAAGAAAAATGGAAAATGAAGACATTTTTATTGTCAAAAGTATAAAGTTAAAAGGAAATAACACCGCATGACAGCAGAACAAATCAGCGATATTGTTAAGGTAAACCCAATAAAACTAGCTTGGTACTGTATTATCAAACAGCCATACAAAGGACAGAGTGATTCACCTGTCACAAATACATAATATGTGTGCCAAAAAATTCTCACTGCCTACCTTCAGAAAAAAATCATAAGTGCAAAGGAAAGCCCCATATGACAAGTATTAAATCAAAGTTCTCTTTTAACATAGTCTTTCAGATTCTTAGTATTTTTAAAAGCATTTTTAAGAGGAGAACTAAGTATCCCCAAATTTACCTCTGAAACATAGCAAGATTAAGAAAAATATTATTACTTTCAGCTCTAAAGAGTCTACAGTAAGCATTTTTAGAAGTGGCATTATTGTTCCAATATTAACAATTCTAAGGTTTTATCTGAAAATAAATCCAGATGTGATTATAATTTTATATATGTGTGTATTATGTGTGTATATAAGTGGATGTCTGTGTATATATATATATATATAGAAAGAGAGAGAGAATTCATCTAAAAGGTTAGCATTTATGTTGTTGAATTATGAATATTAAAATTCATAACTTGAGAGCATGCAGAGAGATGTTTCCACTTACAGATGATCGAAGCTCGGATAATATGTTAGATATTGTTGCATTAGGGTCATCATATTCCTGAGGCTGTTCAAAGGGGCGTCCTGCTTTGTCAATCAACCAAGCAGCAAGACTGCAAAACATGTAGAACTGTTCACCAGGGTTGGTAGGCAGCGCAAAATAGTGTCTGTTTAAAATAAGAGGGGAGGGTGGAATATGAAACATTGCGAAGTCTATAGTAACTAAAAGAGCGAATTCCAAAATTCCCAAAAGACCTTTTTTTTCACTTAGTTTTAAAATCAAGACATTGATAATTCACTATTTGAAGTTTCTAGTAATTTACAGCACTCACATTAAGTTTTTAATCAATAGGATTAGGGCAATAACTACTGTACAAAGAATATTAAAGACATTATACCTGGAAAATGCAGGATATGTTTTAAAAAATTGGGCATATAAACTTTTGCCAATATAGTTTGCATCAGGAATAATAAGAGAGTACTTCCTGGGTAATTTGGAATTATGAGAATCTCAGAATTTAAAGAAAAGACCTTAATAATTATTCATTTTTACACATTCTATAATGTTGTTGGTTTCTTTACTGTTTCTAGTCTATCAGCTACATTAAACAGCTGTTCTCATCTTGGCTGCTTATTTGAATTAACTGAGGCCACCCATAAACTACAGCCACCTGACCAAACATTTCTTCCCCCATTAATTAAATCAGAACTTCTGGGAATGGAGCCCCCGAAAGGTATTTTTCAAAACCTTTCTAGGTAGATAGATCTAAGGCTAGGTGGCAAACACAAGGCCCGCAGCCCGAATCGGGCCCACCACTTGTTTTATTCAGCCCTGTACCTTTGGCCTGGCACTTTGTTTCTACCCTGCTCGCTTAACTGTTAAGGAGTAGTTACATTTACACAGTCCTGAAATTACATTCGGCCCTTTGAAGGCAACCACAAGGTGGATGTGACCCCTGTTGAAAATGAGTTTGATGCTCCTGTTAAGGTATAGATAGCCAGGATTAAGAACCACTGAGTATCATATCCCCAGTCTAACAAACATTCACATTTGTTGACTTCCTAGCCTACTAAAAATAGTCCTATAAGGATGAATAAGATTTATACCTAAACATGTTAGGAATAAAATTTGCCATCAGTAACATTCAATTCAGTTTGATTAAAGACTTTATTTTGCTTTTTTATGTGTAACTATTATATTTAAAATTAAAAATTAGCAGTCTACTTCCAGTTTCCCAGTTTTTTTCCTGCAGGATAAGTATAAATGTCCCAGATAGATCTGGGAAGAAACTAAGGCCATGAAATCCTTGCAGGAATATGTTACAACACTTTTGAAGGACCTACTGGTTACAACTAATCTTTTCCTTGATGCCTGATAACTCCAGGACAGAGGAATGGTTACCAATACATTCTATAGACCTATAGACAGTGGTTCCCAAACTCTGCATACCTCAGAATCACTTGGAAGGCTTGTTAGAACACAGACTTACTTCTAGGCCCCACCCATAGAATTTTTGATACAATAGGCCCTGGAAGGGGCCTGTGGGGTTACATTTCTAGTAGGTTCCCAGGTGATGCTGATGACCACACTTTGAAAACCATTAACTAAGAAATCTCCATACAAACCCATTATCCAAAGTATCCTACTAAACTCCTGAGGAAGTAGTACAGAGGTTATATAAATAGAACCTTAAGGCCATTTTCTTTTAGTTTGAAAAATATACTTGGGAAAAATGCATTTTTTTAATCATAGAAAATGTTCATTGTTTATATTATCCAAATCAATTCATGTAAGTAATAACTCTCAACCCTACAATTTCTATCATGGATCAAGCAGAACTACCTTTTCCTATAACTTTTTTCCTATTATGGACTGACTTAGCATTAGGGATTATTTACATAAAACGTACAGATATCGTAATTCAAGTAACTTAAAGTGAGCAGGAAATGAGATCAAAACTGTGGAGGGAAACAATTTAAGCCTAGCTATAGCGATTGAAAGTACTACAGATTCTTAACCTAAATTGCTTCTTACACGACAAAGTAAACAACCAAAAGCCCTGGCTTTGAGATATGATGAACTTTTCCTCACCATAAGAAAATTTTAGGTTCTAGGATAAAGAAACAGTTCCAGTAGTTATCATTTCATTTGTCGTTTCCACGTCTCAGTTTCTGAGAGTACTGTTATTGAAAAGGCAAAACTCCTTTAAGCCAAAGCAATTAGTCAAGAAGTTTACTAACTGCACATAAAGTGCTCAGCCAAGTCCGAGATGCCGTGGTTACCGCAGGGGCGGGTTCACGCAGAGGAAAACAAAAACCAGATAGAGGCAGACCTAAAACGAAACCGTCCTTCATCTTTGGGAATGAGGTTATGGGTGATTTTAGTATTTTTCCACACATTTTCTTGTGTTTTTCTGAGTTCTCTACAATGGGTATTTTATTGCTTTTATAATCAGAAGGGAAAAAGAGTCTGTGATTTGTGGTAGTGCGTTTGTGCTTTAAAGACCAGATAAGCTGTCTTCCAGGAGTATCTGTTGCAAAACTTCGTTCTAATAAAATACCAAGTCAAAACTCTGTGAGCTCCGCGGCGGCCTTCCGTCTCCAAGCGTGGGCTGAAGTGCCCTTTCCTGGATGTGTAGATGGAGGTAAGTGCTCGCTAACCCGCGCTCAGAGTTCCCCAAGAGGGGACGGCATCTTCCCAGGGCCCGGCCGACCGCCAGGCTCCGGGGACTAGGGCACCCACCTGGACGGGGGCTTCAGGTTGTTCTTCCGGAGGAATTCCTCCTCGTAGCGGAGCAACTTCAGCTTCTCCACCAGGTCTTCCATCACCACGAACATGTGGTAGGCCGCGCCAGGGCCCCGCTCCACGACTACCTCCCCAGCCCCTTCGCCACGCGACCGAGACACCCCATCCTCCAAACCCGACGGCGTGGCCACTGCCGCGGCGGCCGCCATCGCACTACAGACAGAAACGCGGGGTCCACCCCCTAGATCTCGGCGACCTGCGCTGCGGCAGCCAAGCCTGCCGCGACCCGTTACCAGGCGACCGCCAGGCAACCAGTCTCCAGGGAAACTAGACTCCGCCTCCTTCCCGCCCCGATCTTTTCTAAATTTCCTCCAACCAGGTCGGACTTTCTGGATTACGTCATAGGGCCCGCCCCTTCCTCTGCCTCTGAGGAGACAGCCCCGCCCCTCGTGGGGGCGTGGCATCCGGTGCCTCGTTGGGCCGCGCCTCCTCCCGCAGGTACTTAGAGGAGAGGAGGGTGCGCGGGAGAGGTTCGGCCGGCTTGAGGTGGGTTGGAGCCGATGGATCTTAAGGGCAGGTCAGCGGAGCGTCTGAGTCAGCTGGTAGGAGCTTGCCAAGTTGGTATTGCAGGCTACGCTAGCGCACTGATTTTATCTTTTTTCTCAAATTTGAAAGTTTTCACATTTGTAAAGGTAGCCCATAAATCTTGTTTCCCTTTACCTCAACAACTTTCCAAAGGAGGGTCTTTGATGTAATCAAATCTTACATTAGAAAATGCTGTGTTTAACAGTGTATTATAGGACTAGAACTATTATCGTTTCCTGCTATTGCTCCAAGACTACGAAGGGAGTTACTGGTTGAGAGAGTGTGGGGGAAAAGAATGGCAGTGGATGAGCAAAAAAGGAGGCATTGTGAAGGATCTGTTCTGTCTCAGACGTGTAAATTCTACACTCACATCCTTCTGCTCCTAATCTGGCTCAAGCCTATTACATGTAATATAGCGTTTTGAGGTGCCTTGTTAAAATAGAGGAGGTAATCTTGAAAGGAATTGCCCTGCACTATTGCTCAAAGTGTGGCTAAAAACAGTATTATTACTGTACTGTGCAGCTCGTGACCTGGAAATGTAAGAAAGGGACCAAAACTAAACAGAGTTACATACAGTTCGAAAAGAAATCTTGTGTATCAAGAGGTTTTCCTAGCAGCTACATTAAAAAAAAAAAAAAGATGAAGTGGGTGGTAGATGCGTGGAAGTTTCCTGGGAGAAGCAAACTTATGGTAAGAAGTTGAGCTTGTGCACATTTTGAGAGATCTCTTCTATCTGCTACTAGGGAATACAGAAGAGTCATATTTTGGGGATAGCCAAAGTTTGAAATTTATCTGTAATATCTTTTGGGTTTTGTTAGAAAAAATGTGCAGATGAGCACATTTTATTTTAATATCAGTCTAGACCTAACTTGCTTTTGATAATAATAAAGGTATCAAAGTGAAAAACCAGAAAAGCAAATACTTTCCTATTTATCAAAGAAAAGAAATGCATAAAATAAGTGATTTGTATAGAAAACAACCCAAAGAGGATGGCCATTGAGAGTTACTTCTTAAATAAATAACATTGTTTGCCTACGACAAGTCATTAACAGACTGCTTTTAATAAAGTTGAGAAGGAAAGTTGGATTTAACTACCCCATTGGTAAATTGCTCTTTTTCTTTGCCTCCTTAGAATAGTGTTTCTTTCCCATCCATCCCCATCCCAACCCCTATGTGAGGGATACTGTGATACACCTGAACAACTTTCGGAGTACAAGATGGATGTATAGCTTTTTAGGATAGAAAAAAAGGTAAAAGTTAAAAATTATGCTTTGGTATGCTTGGTTAATTAACAAGCAACCATGGCTTTCAAAAATGTCTCTTGCCCTGGTTGGTGTGGCTCAGTTGGCTGAAGCATCATCCCATAACCAAAAGGTTGAGGGTTTTATTCCCAGTCAGATCACACACCTAGGTTGTGTGTTCCATCCCCGGTCTGGGTCCATTTGGGAGGCAACACATCAATGTTTCCCTCTCCCTTCCCCCCTTTAAAAGGCAATGAAAAGATGCCAACAGGTGATGATTTTAAAAAGTTAATGAAAAGTAAAGTAAAATGACTCTCAAAAAGGTGTTAGGCTTTACATGTTAATTGGTCACAGGGAGATATTCACTCAAGGCATGCTGCTTACGTAAGACATTAGGATATTTTCAGAAAGTTATATAAAGCACTCAGGAAGAAATAGTCAGTTTTTTGGCTGAAAGAAACCTAACAACATAAGTACTTTGTCTGAGGGAGAAAAACAACTCTCCCAGAACCTAGCCATTTCTTTCCCACTTAAAATATTGATGCAGGCTATCCTGAAAATAATGTGAAGAGTTGTTTTCCCCTTCATTGCTATAAAGAAGAATAAAGAGATTAAAATAAAAAGTGTCCCCCAGTAACTGTGCCACAAAAATAATGAAACAAAGGAAAATCCTGCTGTTCAACACTGCTTTTACCACAGAAAAAAGATGGGAAAGAACACTAAGATATCATTTCATTTTTATAAGGCCCCAGGGATTATTTTTGGAATCTTTGTTTATAAGCTCACAATAGCTAACACTTCAAGAGGTCTTTTCCCTGATGGAAGTAGCTGTCTTCAACTACTTGAGTGTGAGAGTGTACACTCAAATTCTCTTCCTTCTGTCTCAGCCACTTGAAAGCTTTGGGCTACATTGTGTTGATATTTTTGCAGGACAAGTTCATTCATTAACTAAGGAGCTAGATAAAAGCTTGAAGAGAACAGAATGTTGAGGCATGTTCATACTTCTTTTCAAGAATCTTAAGAGAGATTTATCTCTGGATCTATGTGTTGACCACACTTACATTACAGCCTGGCTTCTGACTAAATTTTATCTCTTACAAACCATCTGTGAAATAATTGGAGGTAAGTTTTAAGGCCATTAAGTTCTTCCTGCTATTGGGCAGGCTTATGTCTGAAAACCGAACAGCATCCCAAAGGTGATTTAAGTAAAATGGATTTCTCCGAAAGATGCTGAACAAGGCTGGGGGTGAAAAGGAGGTAGGTTCAAAGACAGAGAAAGGTTTTCCAACTGCATTTCCAAATATAAGAACAACATCTCCAAAAAGACTGGGAAGGTTCAAAGAATAAAGCTGCTTTGTGTTATAAATGGCTTCATACCATTCATTCAGTATATTAAAAATTTAGAAAACGATTTATTACATAAAACTTCCTTAACCTAATAAAAAGTATCTGCCAAAATCCAGAAAGAAAAAAGTCATATTTAAATGTGAAGTAAAGAGGCAGTGTCTTACAAAGCCATGAACGAGGTGAAGACGTCACTCTTCAAAATCAAACTAGAGAGCAGAGCCAGTATGCTGAGACAAAAAATTAAGAGTATTGCAGAAGAAATATTGTAGGTCATAAAATTAAGTGAAAATCCAAGAGAATCTACAGACAAGTTCTTAAGATAGCTCAGCAAGTGTGCTGTACATGAGAGTCAAATTAAAGTTACTAGAAAAACAGAAACTAAAAAACAAACCATATATAGCATCCAGGAATAAGTCTGTCATTATTATGGAGAAATTGTTAACCCGCCCTGAAAGTCATGGAAAAATATAAATAGGGATACAATGTTCATGAATGAGAAAAATCAATTATCTTTAGCCCATGTATAAACTCAGTGCAATTTCAACTAAAATGCCGAGAGGGATGATCCTGAAATTTGTAGGAGTAAATTTAAAGAGGCATGAGAAAACAAAAAGGCTTGAGGAAGGAATCACATCATGTAGTAAGTTTCCTAATAGAAATATAACTTAGAATAACATTACAAGAATAAATAGAAAATAGCCTAAAAAGCGACAAAAGTTTATACAAAAATTCAGTATATGACAAAGTTGGTGTTACCAAGTAGTAGAGAAAGATAAACTATCCAATAAATATTATTGAAGCTATGGATTATGAAATCAAATTTCATCTCTGAATTCCAGCACATGAAGTCTAGATAGGCTAAAGATGTAAATGTGAAATACTCCCCACCTGGCTGGTGGCTCAATGGATAGGTGCTGGCCTGTGAACCCAAAGGTTGCTGGTTCGATTCCCAGCCAGGGCACATAACCAGGTTGCAAGCCAGGTCTCCAGCCAGGTTGGTAGCTGGAGGCAGGGAAAGGCAACCATACATTGATGTTTCTCTTCCTTTCTGCCTCTCTCCCTTCTCCTCTCTCTGAAAATAATGAAATCTTAAAAAAAAATTTTTTAAGTGAAATAATGGTAGGATGTTTAGATGGAAACAAAGTATCTTACACCTCAACATAGAGATTTCTTGAAGGGAATAATAAATTTTAAAGAAAAGAAACTCATTTAAATTTAAGAACTTAGATACAAAAGAGTACTGTATAACCCTGGCTGGTGGCACAGTGGATACGCCAACTGGCCTGGGAACCCAAAGGTCACTGGTTCAATTTCCAGCCAGGGCACATAACCAGGTTGCAAGCCAGGTCTCCAGCTATGTCTGTAGTTGGAGGCAGGTGAAAGGCAACCATACATTGGTGTCTCTCTCCCTCTTTGTCTCTCCCCCTATCCCTCTCTCTAAAAGTAATAAATAAAATCTTTAAAAAAAGAGGACTATATAAATAATGAAAAACAAGTTATTCGTGACATGTATAATGTCAATGGATTACTGTCCAGGACACACAAAGGTGGTAGGTCATTGCAAGACCTCTGTGCCATGTTGAAGGATTTTAGATGTGTTTTTCTCTATAAGCATTGCCCAATATTAGCACTATTGACATTTTAGGCTGGATAATTTTTGTTGTTAGGGCCTGTTCTGTGCATTGTAGGATGTTTAACAGCATTCCTGGCCTTTACCCTCTAGATGCCCATAGCACCCATCCAATAGTTGTAACAACCAAAAATATCTCCAGACATTGCCAAATGGATCATGAGGACATTATTACCACTGGTCAAGAATTGCTGCCCCAGATACATGAGTTGATGCAAATGCCTTTGTAAGTAAAAGGTGAAAGATTTATACAATCTGAAGAGAAACCAGAGTATAAATGCCTTTGTAAGGACTAGGAATGTAAAGGTAAATGAGTGACTGAAGAATGTGAGTGGGGTGTGGAGGTGTGGGGAATGACTATGATGAACTAGAAAATGTATGCACCATCTCAAGGAGGGGACTATTTTGCCATCCAAGAATTGGCCCAATGTGTTACAATTTTTGCAAGTATCTAAACCTAGATTTGGATGTCAATGTAAGATTCTAATGTTCTTGAGAGTGACCTTTCTAAATAGAAAATATTACTTTAGTCATAAAGATATTTGACTTATTAATATATTGCAGTTCAAACTTGAGAAGCCTTGTTCTTTTTATATTAAAATCTTATTAAATTTGTAACTATTGTAAGGTTGTTACAGTCAAGTTTGTGGTGGTGGTTTACAAGTTAAATTCCTATAAAGGTTTTAAACTGTTCATAAGCATATTATATTTGTTTTAATATTGTTGGCAAACATTCCAGATACTATTAAATCTCCTGAACCTAAAACTTAAAAAAAGGTGGGAGAGAGGAATATGTTCTATTAAGTATTCAAATACTGTTTGTAAATGTAGATTTCAATATAAAACAAAATCAGTCTAAATCAGTTACTCAATTATGTATTATAAATTGGAATCACAAGTTAGTCTGCTTTTCTAATAGGCCAAATTTTCAAACATTAGATGCTTAAGTATCAAATATGCACAAATTATTATTTTAACATAATTATTACTACCATGTGTTTGACTTTATCATTACTTAGTGTTGCAGTTTTCCAGGATTAAAATATAGTTATCCACCTGGACACCAATCATCATCCCAACCTGAACCAATTAAGTCTCCCATGCAATGTACCAAGAGATTGGGCCAGAGGTAGAAGAGATTCTTGCCAAAAATACCAGTAAGACAATATAGCAAGTTTTGTTGACTTGCTGTAACAAATCCTCTAACTTAGAAAGAGAAGTGGGTTTACTTTGTTTTCTAGTTCTCTTCTAGTAGAAGTCTTCTAACTCCACTAAAATTAGTTAACTGGTTCTCATGGCAGATCAATGCCATCTAATTATATTGCACATATTTCAAGGCTTTGCTTTGCTTCATGGCCTCAGTTTTTAGAAAGAGATGAGAGGCAAAGTGTATGTGTGAACTGAGTTCCATTGTTTGCTTCTAATAAGTGATCTGACATGGTCATTGAAGGGTTTCATGTAGGGGTGTGTGTGCTGGGGAGGAGGGTGGAAGGTTATTAAATTTGCATCTTAGGGTGTTCTGACAGCATTGTAGACAGAAGTCTACAGTAAGGTGAAAATTGATTCAGAAGGCAATTTGAATAGTCAGGTGAGACATGGTCCTTAACTGGGATAGTGTTAATTAGAATGGTGAACAAGATGAAAGATACTAGGAAGGAAATTCAATAGAACTTTGTAATGGGCACCATGAAATGTTCTCTGGAGCAGTGATGGCACCATAAAGAAAACTAGCCTTTATTTCCCATCCCACTTGGTCACTGGCTGTGGGGTATCTTAGGCATCTCTGGATGAGGTGGCTCCTATTGGCCAAAGGCAGTATTTTGCAGATAGATAGAACTGGGAACACAGAGCAGCCAGTACTCATTGCAGCTGGGGAACCGGTACATCAGCCTGATAAAAAGAGATCTGAGAAGGCACCAGCAGCTTTTACTACAATAGTTGGCATTAAACTGTAACGCTTCTGAATTTCTTCATGTGGGAGGTGTACTTAAGTAATGGAAGTGCTCTTAAAATAAGCTTTTCAGAAAAAAAAGCAAGGTTGGTAAAGGTGTAAATCATTAATCAGTTACAGTACAAAATGTCAGATGGGAAAATAGAAGATAAGTAACTGCAAATATTGAAACATTTAGTCCAGTTTCTTAATAAGAGGTCTATTCCATCATATATGTTAGTAACACTGATTTGATACATATCAGGTTCTAACAAGAATTGATCTTCTCAGAGTTCGGAAATTAAATAGAAATAGGTTTATTCTTTAAGGTCTAGATTGCAACAAAATTCAATTTATTTTACAGCCTGGGATGGCATTTTTCCCCCAAGGGAAAATTAAATTCAAGACTGAAAGTAAACAAATGTTATAAGGAAAATTTCTTAATGGGGCTTCCTAGAGTCTAATAAAAGTAAAATCTGCTGGATGTTACACTTTCATGATACAACTTTGCACTTTGGAGCACAGTATGCCAGGCTTTCAGAGGCCTGTTTCCCAAATGGTTATTGGCACCTTACCTTGAGGCTTTGGAACTTGTTGTCCAAACCATCACAAGGTAATAAAACATTAAGTTAGAAGTCTTATTTTTATTTCTAGCTATTTCATGGAGATGATTTTATACTCCATACCTACATACTTTGCTTCATGAATAGAACAAGGAAGCCATTTTGCATTTGTTTGCATCTAGTGAGATTATGACAATGAACAAATTTATTTTCTTTCTGAAAGTGTGAATGTGAAAGCCCAAACTAATAGATCCAAAGATCAGTGTTTTGCTTTTGACAATCACAAAGAGTATTTTTTAGATTTTTCCCCCACAGCAAATATTTGAGCCTATATAATGTGTTCAGCACTATGCCTGAGCCTGGCAATACAAAAACTTGTTTGCTAAAATATATTCTAATGAGGAATATGCATACATATAAACTGGCAAGGCTGACTGAGGATATAGAATAGAGTGTCTTTTGGAAGAAGTCTCCAGATTTCTTTTGTCCTTCCCTTACACAAGACAGAGTTGGTTGTGCCTCCTGTCTATCCTCATAATCTTAATATGTTCTCTTTCTTGGGTACCATTTTGTTCGTAAGATCTGAAAGGATGGGAAGAATTAGGGGAACTTAGTAGGGAAACCAATATTATGGTATTAAGGTAGATCTCTTGCCTGAAGAGCCAAGCTTCAGAGCAAAGGTGATGGCTCCTCTTCTTCGTATCTGATGTGGGGGCCGATGTCCTTTAGGTTTTTGCATAAGTATGCAGGGGCACGAGCTACATAAATCTCTTTGCCTAGGAGCTTTAGCAAGGGGTTTGCATATAAGTTCTGTCCAGAAAGTGTCCCACCATGTAACATGAAAAATAGAGACATTTATTGAAGAAGATACAAGAAACATTTTACGTAGGACATTGATATCTCAGTCCCCTTCAAAATTGGCACCTTGGGACGTCACAGAGTTCTCTCAATCGCCATCAGCTGCCTCATCATATTTTCCTGAATCTTATCAATGTTCTGAATGCTCTCCCTTTTCAAAGGTGATTTTAGTTTTGAGAAAAGCCAGAAGTCACAGGGTGCCACATTTGGGCTATAGGGGAGCTGAGTCACTTGAGTGATCTGATGTTTCAAAAAAAAAAAAAAAAACTCTGCATGACAAAGCAGGTGCATTGTTATGTTGAAGCTTCCAATAGCTATGGCTTTCTGATCATCTTAATAATTTCCTTGGAGGAATGTTCAAGCTTAACACAAAATTTGATGCAGATTTGTTGCTCTGTCATTTTCATGCGATGGCCATACAGTACACATGCTCACTCAACAGCGTGTATCACCCCGCACTGCCTAATACAGTGAAGTCATCAGTGTTCATGCATGCACGTAACAGTCCACCCTCCTTGGCTGCTGGGTTACATTAATGTCACACAAACCTTTCTTGTTACATTAACAATGGTTGGAATTTTTTTGGACAGACCTCATATATTGTCAGATGTTTGCAGAATCTGAAGAAAGACATGCACCTGTGGCCCATCTGCCAAGGATTCAAATGAAAATGTGTTTAAGTCTATTACAAAGAATGTACCCTAAAATAAGCCTAAATCAAGAGCACAAACTAAAATCTTTTTATTACTTCCTAATCACTTACATTTTCAGTAAGTCTTTGTGCTTGATCTGCATACTCCGAATACATTTTTTAAAATTGTAGCTTCAGAGTTCAGAGGAATATTCATAAACTGTGTGCAACATTTTTACTCATTCCCCACACAGAGTAGATTATGTCATTCCTTAGACAGAGAGTGAATTTGTCATAGTAACTTTCTGAGGAAGAGCAGACAATTGTTGGTACGTAGACTGTGTGGTTGTCCGAGTCCCCAGGAATAAAGTAATACTATCCCCTCTGTCCCCCTGCAGAGACTAGGAGTTGATGGTTTTTCTTTTACTCCATAGTGCAGTGAAAAAGTGGCTAACCATTTACCAGCCCATTCTTTCCCTATTAATGTGAAATGTTTATACTTACCTGGTTCATTTCCAAACTTCAAACTTTGAATGGACTTATTCTCATGCCTGTTTAACTGTTTTTGTTTGCGTGGCTTTAAATTAGATTTATTCTCTTGTAGAACAATCCACCTCTCTAATTCTCTCAATTTTGATTATCATATATTTGTTCTTCCAGATGAACTTGGAGTTTATTTAATGTAAAATATGTACTCTTAGAATACGTTTTATAATATTGAGTTTACCTTCCAGGGATAACATATACTCTATTTGAATCTCTTATTGGATTAAAATGGACTTTGAAAAATTGTTCTATTTTCATTTTTTAATTTTACAGTCAATTTTAAAACAAAAACTCTTGCTATTTTTCTTATGCTAGCAAGTTAGCACTATTGAGTATGGAAGCTCTATATTTTACTTTCTGAAGACAAGGACAGATTGCTACACTACAAAAGATTTGAATCTCCTTGGCTTCTTGGAGGAAGAATGATACTACCAAAGTAGGAGGCGGGAACTTTTATACGTAAAATTAGAACTGCCCCAGAGGATCTTACTCTTTCAAAGAAAACAGCAAGTCCTTTTATGAGAAAAAAAGGAAATGGCCTTTATTCTTGCTTGGAATACAATGACAGCTTCCTTCGTTTTCCCTGCAGATCTGGCCCTCTTTTGTACTTTTGTCTACATTGTCCCCAAAGTAATCTTTCTAAAATGCAAGTATGGATACATCATTGGCCTACCTGACATTCATGCATGGACCCCCCCCCCCCACCACCAATGGGGAGAACATCCAATTTTTTTTTTATCCTGCTATACAAACCTTCAGGGACAGATTCTGGCTTTGGGGCACCAAATACTTATGCAATTAAGGGTAGAGGTCCTTTTTAATAAGAGGAAATATAAGATTTTGAATTCAAAATCAGCTACAGGGCCTTTGAAAAGACAATGCAAGTGAAGCTCCTTAGAGCATAAATTTCACCAACTTCCTGGTATATCTGCCTTTACCAAGGGAATTATTTTATTGCAAATGAGATGAGGTTCCTGGGTCAATAAATAATGACCAAGATAAATTATCCAATACACTGAAACTGAAAAAAAAAAAAAAACAACCCACTTTTCTTTATAAATTTTCTGGCAGGAGCCCTGCAAATTAAACTGACAAAAGACAGATTAACAATAGAAAAATATAAACAGTTTATTAACAAGTACAGTGAGATTATACGTGAGGGATACTCAGTGATGCATAGTAACTCAAGGGGGTGGTTAGGACCTTGTTTTAAACAGCATAGCATCTTAATCAAGAACAATACATTTATAGAGAAGTGACAGGACAAAGAAAAAGGGTTTTAGGCTTTCAAGGTAAATATACTGGGAAAATTAATGGTAGATAAGGATTGTTTTGGGAAGGCATATTATGTAGGTTCCTCTCAATGCTATCTCTGGTGATTAAGAGCCTAAGTTTGATTTTAAACAAATGTGAACAAAGGCAGTGTTTTGGGGGTTTTTTCAACAGTAGAGGTCTTTTATTTTTCTTATCATGTCCTGAATTTAGAGGGAATGGGCTCCAGCAGCTCAGGCTCTTTTCCATTGGTTCTCACACAGGGTGTTTCTCTGCATGGAATAGGTACCTTTCTCTTTGGCTTCTTTCTTTTCCTGGTCATTTTTCTTCACATATTTCAGGAAGCTATTTTGGCTCTTGGAGTGCTTAGTATGCTCACTATATACATTAATTCTCTTGGTAAGAACCTTGCCCTTAATTTGTTTATAACAATGCCCACTGCATGCTGGGTGACACTGCAGACTTCCAGTTTTGTTAAGGGAGCATTGCGAGGCATTCCTTCTTGCCCGCTGCCTTTCCCTTGATGTCAGCAATATCACCTTTCTTGTAGGTTCATATGTATGAGACCAAAGGGACAACTCTATTTTCTAAAAGGCCTAGAGAACATAGAGTGGGTGGGTGCCTCCTCTCTTTCTCCTTGTGTTTGTCATTTCAGCAAATTATTGGAAAATGATGGTTCTGGCTGAAAAAAGGGCAGAGGTTTTTTGTTTGGGTGTTATGTCTTTGTTTCTTTGGTATCTACTTTTTCTCAATTATCTTCAGCTCCAAATAATTTTTATGCTAAAATGGCATATATCAGTGTGGCCTATTCTGATTCCTTTTAGCATAGAAAACCAGGTGGCCACTTATGACAGGATGGTTCTTCCCAACATGAGAGCAGACATGTCAATGTCTTTTTATAGTCACCATAATAAGGAGAATATTAAGTCCATAGTTTTCAGACTGAGGTGGTTTTAAGTAGTTCAAATTTGACTCTTAAATTACTAAATTAGATAAAGTTAACTTCACTGTGATTTGAAATTGCAACTCTCTATTAGGTAGTAACATATTTCCTTCACTAATCCTTAACTACTTAGTTGAAATAGCTATTTAGCAGTCTTCCTGCCTGACTGAGCCACAATTCTTGATGATATTTTAAACAATAACTGATTGAATTCTGCATTTCTCATGCCTTTGCCTGGCTTTGTAGTCAACAGCACCAAAGTCATGCTAATGACGCCTATGAGTTACTCTTCCTCACACCAGACAGTCGACTGGTTTCTACTCAGTTGAGACTGAAGGGGACAGAATGATGAGAACTACTGTATATACTCTTTCCTTTTATTTCTTACCATACATAACCATCCTCTCTATTCACTGTGCAGATTTGGTTTCCCCCCTTCGTTTCCTCTAGAGCGTCTTTTTAAAGATAGTAATATTTTCTTAAGATGACTTTTTCCAAAGCACTTGTGTTAGTCTAAGTATTCCAAGATTCAGAGGCCAAAATGGGATTAGACATGTAAAAATTTTATTAGATTATATGCCTGTGGTGGAAAATAGGAAGGGTGCCTGCAAAGGCTGGGTTGCAGGACTAACCCAAGTAAAGATAAAGGGATGGAAAGCCCAGTCCACACTGACATGCAGTCCAAGTGGCCCACTCAAAACCTTTCGTGACACCCTATATATGAGCAGGGTAAGTATCCCCAGGTTTGGAATGTGTTGCTTGCAGAAGCCAAAGAGGCCTTTCAAATGCTTTGCTTCCCTCTTTGTGTAAAAGATGCAGTGGTTTGTCTTTTACTTTGGAGTGTGTCTCAGCAGGCTCCTGATTGCTGGGTTCTCAAATCTTCACTGAAGGGACTGACACCTAAATCCTGGCTCTCCCAGAATGCATGTGACTTACCAAGGCCTCCACCACACTAACTCCTTCTTCCTTCTGCTCAATCACTGTTACATCATGGGTGGGAAGTCCTAAAGGTGTTACTCTTTGAGTTGTAACAAAGGGCAAGAGAGTTAACATAGTCCTAAAGGGAAAAAAAATTTAATGGATATCATTGTCCATTCATATGGATGCAAACTTTCTTATCCTGTCTCTGGACTGGGATTGGCTAGAACACATTCACTAGATAAATGCTGTGTATTGTGTATCTGATGCTATATCAATTTGCTCTATCAACAATGCCATGCCTGGCACAGTAGCTACAATTAGGATACACCATGGCTGACATTGTGATAGGCTACAGTAATTCTCCAGGATCCTTCTGGCTTTAAAGAGGCCAGATTATTAAATTGAATGAAAATAAGATAGGGGCCACCATTGCTACATCCTTCCAATAACATAGTGCTGGTATTTGTCTTTGCCATACCCCTTCATGGGAAAAGATGCTTTTGATTTACCTTCTTGGTGGAGGCAGTTTCAGAGGTTTTCATTTAACTGTTTCCATTTTGGTAGCTCTTACTCCAGGGGCCAAGGACATAATGTGGGATTGTTCCAGCTGCCAGGTGTATCAGCTCAAATCATGAATATGGACACAGTATTGTCATGGTACATACTTGCCATAGTGTGGCAGAGGCCTTCCTCCTAGGGCCACAATTCCTTCTTTAGTTAATGGGTTATAGATGTAAAGATTTGTTACTACGGTCCAGTAACTGAGCAAGTGATTGGACAACCATTCTCAGCATTCTGCTCCTTTATTCTTATCTTTCTTTGGTTGTGATGTTAAACAAAGCTACCCTTGTTAGCTGCCCATCTGTTTTACCCTTAGAGACACCGTGCTCTATTAACCATCTCTAATGTGATATGTTACCTACCAAGCAGGACAGAGTCCTCTGTTTGCCTGGTAGTGGGTGAGCCAGTACCAACCCCCCCATCTTGCTGCCTGTTTTTTAGACCATTCCTATTACCACTGGTGTTTACTTGAGTCCTCTGAGAATAAGAAATTGAGACTGTTAAGTATAAAAGCATTTTGTTAAAGAAAGTGCCTGTACAAGAAAAATAATGATGAAGATAGAAAAGACTAGAAGAGCTGACACATGGCAAGTCTGACCCAAGTGAGGAAGAGATAGAAGGAAGTTGGAATAGAGTATGTGGTTATAATTTAAGGAATGCTCAACAAGGCCACCAAAGAAGTCCTCAAACCAAGACCAACTGTCCCAGGAGTCCGGGGTGTCCTACTGTACTTGGCCATTGCCTGGAAGCGGCCCTTCAGAAGCATTGGCTCTGAGCAAATATGGCAGTAGGTTTTCAGATCATAGCACTTGGAGCCTTCACTCAGTTTGGTTCATTCTCATAGCTTTAATCAGTGTTCTAGTTACTACTTATGCATAACAACATACACCAAAACTCAATAGCTTGACACCGCTCGGTTAAGTTTCCACTGTTAAAGAAAAAAACAATTTGGAGACCACAATTTGAATGCACCCCTGGACCAAATACAGTCACATAACCAAAATTTAAGCTGTCCAAATTTCTCTAAAATGCTGACTCAGACATTAAATGGAACTTAAGCTTTCTTCATATCAGTATGGCCTTATGGCTTCCTAGTCAAATCTGCTACAAATGAGTACACTTGTAAGTGTCACTACCCTACAGGGAATAGTAACCAATCGCACCTTTCATTTATAATAGGTGCCTGGGATGGTGTGATGATAAGGGCTGGCTAGAGTGTCTGCACAGAGCCTTCCCATGTGTCCTGGCCTCTCCATGACATGAACATGACTATTTCAGGGTAGTCAGACTTCTCACATGTTGGCTTGAGGTTCCAAGTGGAAGCCTTCTAGTGAATAAGGAAGACTTTTTATGATCCAAAGCAGTACTTTATTGCTCAAAGCAACCACAAACCTACCCAGTCTCATGGGAGCCACCCTCACCTTTTAATGGAAAGAGTAACATAATTTTTTTTGGCTATTTTTTTTTAAACCATAACTGGTAAATTGGTTTTTGTAAAGAAGGTGGTAGAAAACCCGCAGCTTAATTTGTTGCTATTGCTAGCTCCCTGCATTTATACTTATCATAACACTCTTCATATTTGTATTGCAATGGACTGTTTACTTCTATTTCAGCCTTCTTGTTCCCCTGCACCAGGGGCATGGGTGCTTATAGAGGTTCAATTTCCTTCCTGAAACATACTTTGGGAGCATAACTAACATAAAATAGTTACATTGCAGGCCAATGAAATTATAAGTTCATGTGGCTCAAGTTGTAATATAAGATATGAGTTAAGTTTTATTTCCCATCTGAATTAAATTCAGGTTGATTGGTTTATTTGGATAACAACATCAAAATAACATACTATAGGGAGGTATTTCAGGATTCTTTCAAGTGCAGTCTGATGTGTAATCCAAAATAATAAAATTCTAACTTGCTTTCTAAAATGGCCTTTCTAAACTAGGAATTATGAAACTGATTTCTTAACAAAAGCAATTAAATGGCCTTAATAAGTAATTATTGACTTCTTAGGGATGTCCTCAGTCTATTCCAGTGAATATAGTTATCTTTGTAACAAAACTATAAGAAAATTAGGGAGAATGACAACGCTTTGTCCTGAAGGACATTCAGAACAATTCTTTAACCTTCTCCTACTTTAAAATTATTACCAAAATGTAAATGAGAATACTAGATAATAAAATGGATTAAAGTATTCCAACTATATCTGCACAGTGGTTAAATGTGAAATAACAGAAGCAAGAGGGAAACAACTGAGACCAAACTAAAATACAGCTATGTCTATGTGTCAAATTACTCTTGAGTTTGTTTAATCTCTATGTGATTTATACACGAAGAGCTAGGTAATTTGTGATATTGTTTGGAGAACTCAGAGGTGTCAGAATGAAGGCAATTTTTCCAATCTAAAATGGGTTTGGAAAATAAGAAAGCCCCCCATTAAAAAAAAAAAATTGGTTCAGGGACTAGCTAAAACAGTACAAAGCTATATTAAGAATGCAATCTTTATTGGAAACTTGACTTTGACCTATCAGTAAATATGAAATCCTTATTTCATTCTTGTGCAGCAATAGATACCATTCATTTATAACTTTTATTTGCCCATTACAATCTTCATAGCTTGCTAACTTAAGAAATTTACAGAATTTTAAAGAGAAAACAAAGATCCATTGAAATTAGAAAACCAGCTTTCCTGACAATCTATGCTTTTCATCATTGATTTGATAAAGCAATAGGTTTACTTTGAATTGTATAGAATCTAATTATGAAAGTTGGGCCTGTCTTTCTTGAAGATTCGTAGGATTGTACCTTTATTTTTCTTGTATTGCCTTTGGTGTTTTATATTTAAGATTTTATTTATTATTTTTTAGAGAGAGGGGAGGAGAGAGAGGCAGAGAGGGAGAGAGACATCAATGTATGGTTGCCTTTCAACTGCCTCCAGCTACAGGACCTGGCTGGAGACCTGGCTTGCAACCTGGTTATGTGCCCTGGCTGGGGAATTGAACCAGTAACCTTTGGGTTTGCAGGCTGGTGCCTTATCCACTGTGCCACCAGCCAGGGCTTTCTTTGGTTTTGTAGAGCAGTTTTCTCCGTGGTCTCCCTGGGCTGCTTCTGGCATGCCTGACCAAAGAGAAAATATGTACGTAGAGATGGGAGATAGCTGTTTCTATTTTTTTAAATATATTTTACTGATTTTGTTATTACAATTGTCCCAATTTTTCACCCTTTGCCCCTCTCCAACCAGGATCCCCCAAAATCTCCTGCAATGCCCCCCTTAGTTCATGTCCATGTATCATGCATGTAAAGTCTTTGGTTTCTCCATTTCCTTTATTATTCTTAACTTACCCCTGTCTATTCTGTAACTACCAATGTGTACTTCTTTTCCTTTTTTTTTTTTTTTTACATACAGACAATTCATTTAATTACAGCCTTCTGTCAGCCTCTCAAATCATATTAATACAAAGTTTTCTTTTTGTTATTTCAAAAGGCATATTAATTCATTTAAAGAATTTTTAAAGTAATATTAGGAGCAGTATTGCCAAATACAAATATATTTACACACATACACATTTTTATAAATATTATACTAGAAAAAATACTTCTACTTCTGTGACAATGTCTAATAACATAATTTAATTAATTGCCTTAAAATTTTTCTATTAGAAATTTTTCTTGTCCCTGAAAATAATCTCATCTCATCCTTATAGGCAGATTTCTCCTGAGCTAAAAAATTAAATAAATATACTCTATTTTCGTTCCCAAAAGATTTAGTCTTCTAAATCTTTAGAAGAGTTCAATATGCAGTGTTCAATATGGTAGCCACTTAAAATGTGGCTAGTTCAAATTGCAATATACTATAAAGTACATACTGGATTTTAAAGAATTAATATAAAAAATTAAACTATGTCAGGTTATATAATTATTACATGTTAAATGATAATATTTTAGATATACAGGATGTGTGCAGTAGATTGTTTTAGTAAAATAAACAGCATACCACAAGTTATATTTTGAAATAAACATTCTTATATGTAAATACATAAACATAGTCATTATATTTTTAATTGTTAAAAAAGTCTCCATTTGCTGCAATACTAGACTCGATTTGACTTCGGAATCTTGAGCACATTTTCACTAATTTTTCTTTATCAATGGACATCATCACGTTTTCAGTCTTAGCTTTAATGGCCTCTTTATTGGAATGAGGCTGTTTATTAACTTCTCTCACAAATGCTCCATACATAATAGCCTAAGGGATTTGCATTTGGTGAGCTGGGAGGCCAGATTTCCTTGGACCAGAATTCAGGAACATTGACCCTGAGAAATTCTTGCACATTTTTGGTGTTCTGTGCTGGTGCACCATCTTGTTGGAAGATCAACTGATGTTCTGTTGCAACTTGCTTCATCCACATTACAACTACTTCTCTCAGAGCATCAAGGCAAACGTCAGCAGTCACCTTCAAGTCTTGTGGAAACAAATGTGCAGTCATAATATCTCTCTCCTTCATTGCTGACAACATTTAACTATCTAACTATCACTGTAGCAGGAAATTTTGTTTTCATGACAGTTGGGACTTCACCAAGATTCTCACAGAGCCACCTACTGTTTCTTCTGTTAACTCTTTGGTCCTGCTGAGAATTCTTTTCACTGGGGAAGAAAATCAGAGGGATTTTTTCTTTGGGATTTTTCAATTTTGTTAGCGGCGTCCTTGCTTTTTCAAAGTGCCTTTCCTTTGTCTGTTGTGTCCTAAACTGGCCTCTTCTAAGAACATGCAATCTGTATCTGATACCTTCAGCAATAATGTTGTGAACAGTTGCATCTGACATTTACAGTTCTCTTGCTATGGAATGCATTGACTTTTCTAGATCTTCATTGATGATTTCCTGGATTCTGTGTATAATACCTGGACTTGTGTGATCCTTGAATACCTTGTGCATTTTCCTTATTGGTGTGATGACATCAGGATCAACATCATACACCTTCTTCACATTGTCAACTGTACATAAAGGGATGTTCTTGAAGTCCACAATTTCCTTAGCAGTTCACCTTGCATGCAGTCCAGAAATTATGGTTGCTCTAACATCATATTCCTTCAACATGATGGTTGCTCTCAGAATTTAATACTTTATATCTGAAAAAATTATGTTAAATCATAACCTTAGAAACACAGTTTTTCAAAATTAAGAAGCATGTGAAATAAGGAAATGCAAAGTTATTGCCAATGTATCGCATGCACCCTGTATTGTATTAAATTAAGCATTTTCTTTTTTTTTTTTAACTCTTTTTACTCTGGAATCCTATTTTTGTGAAATACATAACAAAAATGGTGTTTTGCAGAACTCACTTTCATGAAATCTGTCCAGGAGACAGTGCCAAACTCACAGTAAAAAATGAATTTGATTTCTGAGTCAGATACCACCCCCTCCATTAAGCTACTGGAACTCCAACTTACTCTTTTGGGAGTTTTCCATCTTAGATAGTAGATCGATTTTTTTCTTTTCTGTGCAGAGGTCTTATTTCTTTCAATGCCCTCTGTTTTTTATCTACATGTATTTTACAAGTTGAAGCCTTCAGAAATAATGGCAGTGCCTAGCTGGTCCCCACAGAATACAAATTATGATATGTACTAATTTAAGGTAAAAAATACTACCTAGGATTTAAATAATTTTGTAGAATAATATTCTAGCTCTTTTTTGAACTTGTGATTGATTTTCTGTGTGGTCCTAAACTAACCACTGAACAATTTAAAAGTCTGTTGAGGTAGAGATTAGGTATATTCACATTTGAATAATGAAGTTTACTATAGTATTAATATATTTTCTCAAGAATACCCAGTTTTGGGACCTTCATTGCTAGAAATGTCTATTTCCATGATCTATTTGAAAGGAATCTCATCTAATTTAAATGTTAATATGAGAATATATATTACCTGCATATGTGCATCATATATGTATTAGTAATAAGATTATTTTGAAGTATTATTAGTTAAAGTTGGTTCTTATCCATTCAGCTATCCTATGTCTTTTGGTTGGTGCATTTAATCCATTTATATTTAAGGCTATTATTGATAGGTACTTACTCATTATCTGTTTTTCCCTTTGTATCTGTTTTCTTCTCTGTCTCTCTCTGTTCCTTCATCTTCTTAAAGCAGGCCCTTTAGCATCTCTTGCAGTGCTGGCTTGGTGGAGATGTAGTCTTTTAGCCTTCTTTTGTCTGGGAAACTCCTTATTTCACCTTCCTTTTTGAATTAGAGCCTTGCTGGGTAGTGTAGTCTTGTAGGTTGTAGGCCTTTGTTTTTCATTGCTTGGAATATTTTCTTCCATTCTCTTCTGGCCTGTAGAGTTTCTGTTGAGAAATCAGCTGATAACCTTATCAGAGCCCCCTTGTATGTTTTTAGCTGTTTCTCTCTTACTACCTTTAGGATTCTCTCTTTGTCTTTGGAATTTTCCATTTTAATTATGATATATCTTGGAGTGAGCCTCTTTGGGTTCATCTTCCTTGGGTCCCTGTGTGCTTCCTGCACTTGCATGATTTTTTCTTTCCTCAAGTTAGGGAAGCTTATGTCATTACTTTTTCAAACATGTTTTCTATCCCTTGTTCCTTTTCTTCTCCTGGTATTCCTATGATGTGAATATTATTATGTTTCATGTTGTCCTATAGCTCTCTTAAAACCTCTTCATTTTTTGTTTTTTTTTTTTTCAGTTCTTATTTCATTTTGTTGCACTGTCTGGGAATTGGATCAGTTGTCCTCCAGCTAGCTCACTGATCTGATCCTCTGCTTGATCTAGCCTGCTTTTGATTCCTTCTACTGTGTTCTTCAATTCAGAAATTGTATTCTTTATTTCTTCCTGACTCTTATTGATGGTTTCTGGTCCTTTTTAATGCATCTTGTGGCTTCCCTGGAGTTCTTTGTAGTTTCTCTGGAAATGTTTGTAGTTTTCTTTGAAATTTTGAGCTCATTGAGCTTCTCTATAATCATTATTTTGAATTTCATAGCTGATAGTTTGCTTGCCTCTATTTCATTTAGCACTCTTTCTGGGGATTCTTCCTTTCCTTCTGATGGCAGGTTGTTTCATTGTCTCCCCATTTTAGGTATCTCTTCTTATTTGTTTGTGCTTCTTAGATTGGTCTGCTTTGAATTCCTGTCTTTGTGGAATGAACTTCTGTGGTGTATAGGTGCACTTTTTTTACTTCCTGGATCCACACTTGGTGATGTCAGCTTGTGTCCCAGTCTGGGCCTAGTCAGCCTATTGGAGACTACCAGAGATCCACTGTCTTTGTCTTTCTCTTTTAGTCGTTAATCCAATTAACCTGAGACCAACTGAGAGGTTTAGACACTGCTGGGGGTGCAGATTAATTCAGTTGTTAATCCAATCTTCAACCATCAGCATTAGGGACCACTGGGTGTGGCCGATTAATTCTTGAGGGGGAGTTGCTATTGCTTCCCCTTTGGCTGCTGCCAGCAGAAGAGTGGTCTGCCTGCTGTATGGGGGATGGGTCAGCACTAGGTCCTCATGTACTGCTCCCTCATTTCTTTCTTCAAAGCCACTGCCCCAAACTCTCTTTAAGTGTCTCTTGTCCACTCTGCCCTCCCTCTGCTGGAGACCAGGATAACTGGGTGCCACTGCATGGTCCCTTAAAGAACTCTGTTTCTCTAGCTGTCTCTTTTAAACCTGCTAAACCTGAAAGCTTTTTGCTTTTCACAGCTGAATTCTGTTTTACTCTCAGCTTTGTTGCTGTAGGCTGGGAAGCCCAATTGGGCTTTAGATCCCACCCTTCTCAGGTGGAACCCCTGGCTGCTGAGATGTTTCTCTGTCCCTTCAGCTGCCACCAATGGAAGCCTAGCCAGTCTTCTCACTTCTCCACACTTCCTACCAGTCATGTGATGAAGTGGCTTCTTCTCTTCTGTCCTCTGTTATAAGGCTTCTCTCTAGCTAGTGTTCTGTTGGTTATTCTGGGTGATTTCTCCGCAATTAAGTTGTAATTCTAGGTTGGTCCTGAGAGGAGATTGGTGTAGTGCCACTTACTCCTCCACCATCTTAGTTCTCCTCAGAGATAGCTCTTGAACTTTTAGTCTGAGCTTGACTCAGTTAAATGCTGAAAATAATAGTGAAGGGTACCATGAATCTGATGGGGTAGCTATATTCTGAGAAGAGACCAATGCTAAGAGTTATGGAGAAAGGGGACATGACCTCAACTAATATTACAAAACTAAAGAGAAGATTCTTCTAGTTTAAGAAATTAATTGAAGTTGCAGAAGTCTTAAGAGAGCATAATTATTCAATATACATTAATAATATATGTATTTTGGGTTATCTCTATGTCATTTGGTAATTCTGGCTATAAATTCAAGGTAATAATTTAAGATTAATCACTGTATTTTATATTATTATTATTTATAATTCTCACCAGAGGATATTTTTATTTTATTATCTTTAAAAATACTTACCTGAGGATTTTAGAGAGGGGGGAAGGAGGAGAGAAAGAGAGAAACATCACTGTGACAGAGAAACATGATCAGTTGCCTCTTAAATGTCCCCCTACTAGGGATCAAACCTGCAACCTAGGTATACGCCCTAACTGGGGATCGAACCTGCAACCTTTCAGTGTACAGGATGATGCGCCAACTAACTGAGCAACCTGGCCAGGGTGAGTAGTAATTCTTTTAGGTACCAAAACTATATTTGATGAAGAATCTTCTTAAATGTATGGTATGCATGATCCTCCTATATTAAAAGCTAGTTACTGAATAGCAATTAAACTGCTGCTCCAAAGATCTCACCCCCAAATGAGGACATTCTGACTTACTTCACTTTGATGTAGCTTGTACATGTATGTGTTTAATCTCCACAGTTGAACCTGAAATGAAAGTAGTAGTTATATCAGCTTCCCAGAAAAGTTGCTGCTTTTATCTTCAGTCAGAGTCATATGGATAAAAATTTGGTACTAACTTTTTTTGTTATCCATAAAATATTGCCTGTCAGATTAATCACGCGACCCTGTGACATTTTGCAATGTGAATTTTCCTCCCTTGGTTATCACTTCACTCCTTCTATCTTAGACTTCAATTTCCTATTAATACTGTTCTACTTTACAGTGGAGCTTTTTCTTTTATGAATAAGAAGTAAAACCAAAATTAAATACTTCTGCCTCCTTTATCAGAATGATTTTTAAAAAATCAATCTTCTGGCAATTGAGTCTATCCTGTCTTTATTACTTTCTTCTTTTGAAAATCTAATTTTGACTTCCTGATGCAGTCCTTTACTGTATTTGGTTATATGCCTGTCCCCTGAAACTATAATCTGAGTTGCAGGATTTATGTATGTTTCCCTTCCTCTTTCCTCTGTTACCTCCCAAATGATTCAGAGATTAGTTTTGGCCTCCCATCAGGCCTGAACTGTCTTTCACAATAATAGATTGTCTGGTATTTGAATGCTCTGAATGCTTTGAAATAAGCCTTCCTAATATTTGGCGTACTTTTCACAATGTACTTGATGCTCTTTTCTTTGGTGGAAATAGATTCTGAAGTGTTTTCACTTTCTCCCAAAGTTTCTATTACTTCTAGTTCAAAAAGCATTAATTCTTTTTAGAGTGAAATTAATTTAAGGAAAGCAAATTCTTTCTCCCAGAAAAGTAGCTTCTAAAAATCCTGCTTCATCTTTTCAGAAGTATTTGTCAGACATATCAAGATTTTTTTCTCAATATACCCTCTGTAGGAAGCATTCCTATGCTAATAGCCAACTCAAAGTTTTATATTATTTCTATTAGTTTCTACAACAGAAAAAAAATGAAATCAACTAACATGTCCATCATTAACATAGTTAATATTTCATTGTACATTGGCTTTTATTTAGGCAACAAAAAGTTATTTTAAGATGTTTAATGACATGAGAAACTACTCATATAATCAGAAGTAGTTTTGAAAAAATGCATACAAAACATAAATTAGTATTCTAAAAATATATGCAAACAAAAATAAGATTAATCATCATATTAACTAAAGTTGTTTGTAATGGTTGCATTATATGTTTCTTTTTTAATTTTCCAAAGACTCTATAACCATACACCACTTTAAAAATAAGGAAAAGTTGTTATTAGACCATTTTTTATACATGTACTCCTATTAATTGATGACTATTTTGTTGGGTTCTCTATTATTTTCACATATTATTTTAGAATCTGTTTAATAATCACTTATCAAGTACAATACAGGGACAGAGGAAACAGTTGCTTACTAAAGAAAGTTCTGATTCTTTCTCCTTCATGATAGCTAACATTTGAGTATTTACTGCATGTTAGGCCCAGTGGCAAGGGTATGAAGTGCACAGTGTTTTATGCATCTAATTTAGACTATCTCCTTCAGCCTCAAAAGAAATCTGGTATTTTATATAAGGACATGGAAGGTCAGGCTGTTCAAGGTCACACAACTGGTATGTGGGTGAGCTATGTTTGACCAAAGCTCATAGTATTTCCATCACACAGTAAACGTTACCATGCTTTTTCCATAGCACTTGGATAATATAGCAGCTCCTAACAGGGTTATTTGTATATACAACAAAACTCCATAATTACTTAGCCCTTCAATTAGAGTTGTTACTTAAATCAAACATTTTTATGTTAAGGTAATTGTGGATACACATGCAGTTGTAAGAAATCATGCAGAAAGATCCTAGTACCCTTTACCCCATATACTCCAATGGCAACATTTTGCAAAAGCATGGTACAATATCATTATCAGGATATTGACATTGATACAGTCGTGATAGATTAGCACAAAGATAGCTCATGTTGAGCTTTTGTAGCCACATCCACCTCCCTGCCTACCCCTATAACCCCTGATAACTACTAAACTGTTCTCTTTATATAACTTGTCATTTAAAGGATGTTATATAAATAGGATTGGCTTTTTAAACTCAGCATAATTCTCTGGAGGGTCATTCAGGTTGTTGAATGTGAGTAGTTAGTTCCTTTTTGCTGCTGAGTAGTATTCCATGGTATAGTATACCAGTTTGTTTATTCACCTTCTGAAGAATATCTGGGTTTTCTTTTTAGCTATTACAAATAAAACAGCTATGAACATTACTCTTTAGGTTGTTGTGTAAATGTGAGTTTTCATACTTTTTCATTCTTTTATTGGAGAATTGTATTAGAAGTCAAGGATCTAGTTACTAGGTGTCTTTGTTGCTAGAGTGTCATTGATTTTAGGCCCTCAGCCTACAGAACAAGAAAATATGTGATACACTAAAATTTTCATGTACATATCTATAAATATTTTTATTTTTTAAAATATTTTATTTATTATTTTTAGAGGGAGTGGAATGGAGAGATAAAGAGAAGGAGAGAGACATCAATGTATGGTTGCCTTTCACCTTCCTCCAGTTGGGGACCTGGCTTACAACCTGGGTATATACCCTGATAGAAATATTTTTATATCTAGTCATCTATATCTATATTAAGTTAAACCTGAGTGTATAGTGATGTCTCCAACCCTACTCCATTAACATATGAGCTATTCCAGCTTCCTCCCTTTGTTTATCTGTAAACATCCAACAGTAGGGAACTTGGCATCCATCCTTAGCTATTTATTTAATTTTTCAGTTCCAGCATATGTGCATACTGGTGTCAGAATTATTAATCTTATAGACTCTCTCTACTCATTTCCATAGTTACTGAAGTCATCACTTTTTCCTCTACATCCTTCACTAAAATAGTTTTATCCATTTATAGTACAATTAGATTGTTTTGCCACAGTTTTCACTGATTCCTGGAATACTCAGGACTTCCAAGTGATTTTTTAAAATTTGCACAGATTACAAGTTACTCTTTGTGCTGTACGGTTTTATGGGCTTTACCAAATGCATGCTTTCATGTATCCAAAATTACATTATAGTATGGAATGCACGTACTTTACCTATTCAACCTTCCCTCTTCCTCCTCCTCCATCTACCACTAATCTATTTATGAACTGTATAGTTATGTCTTTTCCAGAATATCATATTGGAATCATACAACAATATGTAGCCTTTTTAGACTGGCTTCTTTCATTCTGTAATAATGCATTTAAGATTGATCCCTGTCTTTTCTTATTTTGATAGCTTTTTTCTTTTTATAGCTAACTAATATTCTCTTATATGGATGTACACAGCTTGTTTATCCATTCACATATTTAGGGATACCTTTTTTTAAGGTATATTTTATTGATTATGCTATTAGTTGTCTCAATTTCTTCCCCTTTGCCCTCCTTCACCCAGCACCCCAGACTCCTCACCCAATCCTCCCAACATTGTTTATGCCCATGGGTCATGCATATGAGTTCTTTGGCTACTTTGTTTCCTATACTGTACATCGCCATGCCTATTCTGTAACTACCTATTTGAACTTTTTAATCTTCTCACCTTGTCACCCATTTCTCCTTCCACGTAGCAACCATCAAAACCTCGTCATATCTTCTGTCTCTGTTCTTTTTGTTTGCTTAATTGGTTTTTAGATTCAATTGATGATAGGAATGTATTTATTGCCATTTTATTGTTTATAGTTTTGAACTTCATTTTTTTCCCCCTTAACTAAGTCCCTTTAACACATCATATAATAATAGTTTGGTGATGACCAACTCCTTCAGTTCTTTCTTGTCTGGGAAGCTCTTTATCTACCCCTTGATTCTAAATGATATCTTTGCTGGGTAGAGCAATCTCAGCTGTAGGAACCTGCTTTTCATGACTTTAAATATTTCTTGCCAATCCTTTTTAGTCTATGAAGTTTCTTTGGAGAAGTAAGCTATCAGTCTTATGGGAACCCTTCTGTATGTAAGTAACTTATTTTCTCTTGCTACTCTTAAAATCCTCTATCTCTAAACTTTGGCATTTTAATTATGATGAGTTTTAGACTGGGCCTCTTTGCTTCCATCTTGTTTGAGCTACCTGGACTTGCAGATTTATTTCCCGCACCAAATTAGGGAAGTTTTTTTTTTTCATTATTTTTTCAAATAGATTTCCAGCTTATTGCTCTCCCTCTTGTCCTTCTGGCTCTCCTATGATGCAAATGTTGCAATGCTTGAAGTTGCCCCGGAGGCTGCTTGCAGTATCCTCACTGGGTTTTTGTTTGCTTTTTATTCTTTTTTCTTCTTGTGGTTTTGATTAGTTGTTTTTTATTTCCTTATATTCCAAATCATTGATTTGGTTCTCAGCTTCATCCACCTTACTGTTGTTTCCCTATAAATTGTTCTTTTTTTGAGTTAGTGTATCCTTCATTTCTGACTGGAACTTTTTTGTGCTATTGAGGTCCTCACTAATTTCCTTGAGCATCCTTATAACCAGTGTTTTGAACTCCGTTTCTGATAGATTGTTTATCTCTATTTTGTTTCTTTTTCTGGATATTTGATCTATTCTCTCATTTGAGTTAGGTTTCTTTGTCTCTTCATTTGGTAGCCTCCCTGTATTTGTTTCCATATTATGTAGAGCTGCTATGACTCACTGTCTTGACATTGTGGCCTAATGTAGTAGGTATCCTGTAGGGTCTAGTGGGACAGCCTCCCCTATCACCCAAGCTGGTACTTGAGGTATACATTTCATGTAGGCTGAGTACACCTTCTTGTAGTTGAGCCTTGGTTGCCATTGGCAGATCAATGGGAGGGATTTACCCAGGCCAGTCATCTGCAAGAACTGGCTGTGACCATTGACCACCAACCTCTACTCTCCATGGAGGATCACAGGGGCAGGGTGGTGGTGCTCCAGTGTGGCCTGTAGCTGTCCACTGGGTGTGTAGGCCAACATCAGGCCCACTTTTGTTCTCCCTGGGGCCACCCTACATGAACAATAAAGCAATGTGTGATGGCTGCTACCTTTGCTGGGTTTGGAGGTTCCCAGACAAAGCCATACTGTAAACCTAGACTGGATACCCCTGGTGCCAGGCCTGGGGCCGCTTAGCAAGAGATATAAGCCCTGCAGGCTCACTGAGGCTGGTTGTTGTTTGTTTGAGAGGATTTAGGAAGTTGTTAAATAATATCTAAGACCATCAATATAGATAGTTCACTGTTAACAGCTTGAGTGGGTCTGTAAGTTGGGTGGGACATAGTCTCAGAGAATCTCTAGGGCAGGGCAAACAGTGTTAGCCAGGTTGATGGAGTCTCAGATATGGCAATTCACCCACCATCCCCCTGCTCCAACCCTACTGACTCTGTGTCTCTGTCTGTGGGGTTTCATAAAAAGGACAATATCCTCTGCCTGGCTTTCTGTCTTGGGGGACAGCTGTCTCCCGGTTCTCCCCTTGATGCCAGGTACTTCAGTTCTTCCAGGTGTGCCACTGGTGCCTGGAGTTCAGAGGAAGTGAATCTGAGTAGGTCCATGTGAGGGGCCTTTAAGAAGAAATGCTTGAGACTCTAAAAGTTTCCTCCATTGATTCAATCTGTTTGTTTTATGGTTGATAGTTTGAAATCAACTGTTATGGGAACATTTAGATCACAGAACTCAGCAAACCCTACAAGATAAGCCCCTACTCCCCCATCCTAGAACCAACTCTTAAACATTTATTAGCATATAGCTGTTTAAAAGTTATAAAATGGTTCCACTCTGGTCATTGACAATTACCAGTGATCAAAGGATCATGAATATCTCAGGGTATCTTCCTATGACTTAAAATCATTGGTCATTTGGCAATTACTGAAAAATTATTTGATCCTTTGCCATATCCCACTTCCAGTTGGGATGAGGAAAGTAACAAAGTTACTTATTTGGGGAAAGATTTCTAGTGCAGATGGTGATATAAATCAGTTTGTGGATCATTATCATTAAGGCTTTTACTATTTCCATTTATCTTGGTTCTTTACTCCCATTGCCCTCTGCTGACAGTGATAAACATTCTAATTGAGAAAATGTTCATAGTTCTGTCTGTGTTCTAAAATATGTACTGACCTGCATACATATATTAACTTATAGAAATGGTTTGTCTGACTCTGGGTATTTTATATCTTTTACACTGAGAACTAGTTGTTGTTTTTTAAATGTTTTAACTATTGAGTTGTGTTTTTCTTTATTGTTTTATTACAGTTGTCTCATTTTCCCTCCATTGCTTTCCCCCGTCCCACCCACCCAATCCCCTCTCCCACAGTCAATCCCCACCTTGTTGTCCATGTCCATGGGTCATTTATACTAGTTCCTTGACTAAACCCTTCCCCTTCTTTACCCCTTCTCCCCTTCCCCCCTCCCTTCTGGTCACTCACTGTCAGTCTGTTTCTTGTTTCCATGTCTCTGGTTCTATTTTGTTTCATTTGTTTATTTTGGTCATTAGTTTCCTGTATTAAGTGAGATAAGCTAGGTGGTGAAAGACAAATACCGTATGAGAACTAATTATGTGGATTCATAATTTGACTATTATAACTAGTCATCCTCTGGAAAGACTTTACTAGTCACTTTCTCATCAACAATTCTTGAGGATTTCCATATTCCTTCGTTCTTGCCAATACTTGAAAATTATCTAGCTTTCTATTTCCAGGCTAATAGATATAAAGTCAGATTTTTTCTTAATTTATACTTCCCTGATTACTAATGAGTTGGAGCATTTTGTCATATACTGGCTAGCCTGTGGTTTTCTTTTCTGTAAATAATGTGTAGGTATATGTATACTTTGTACAGACCCCCCCCCCATGAAGTTCCAATCTCCATATTGTATACTCTAGATATATATTTTTAAGTTAACTTCATATCCTGAAAGTTTCTTGGAGGAAAATATTTAAGTACTTTTGGTATCCAGGCCCTAAAATTAGGAGCTCATAATTTCATCTGTTTTGGTGATATTAAATAGTACCCCAAGAAGAAAACTGTGCTAATTACCTTGCCCTCCACCTTCCCTATTGGTTCTTTTATCAGTCGAGGTAGGTTAGATTATGTTGCAACACTATAAACATCCCCAGTATCTTTTCAGATTAAAGACAGGCAACATGCCCGAGTGAGAAACGAACATGTCAGCTGTGGATCAGCAGAGCAGTTCAGCTTGTCAGAGTCAGTCAGGGACTGATGTATCAACTACCACATCAAGCATTGCTGGTTGCTAAGACAAAAAGAAAGAGAGAATTCTGGAGGGTCTAGCACTAGCAAGTAAATGCTTGGCTTGAGAGTGACCCTTGTTGCCCGCAGCTCATTGGTCAGGAGTGGTTGTGAGGCCTTACCCATTTCTTAGGGGACCAGGAAGTACTATCATTGTACAAGAAAGAAAGATGCAAATAGTCAGCAAAAATCATTCATATCTGCCCTTCTTGCCACCAAACATGCAGGTCATCTCTTTTTTCCCTACATTCCAAACACTTTGAACTTGAGAGCTACAACCCAGATGTCACTTCCAGTCAGCACATCAAACTCAAACCCCAGCATCTCTGAGTGATACATAGAATTTTTTATTTCAGGTCCACATGTGATTCTTCATTACTTGGAAACCCATGAATTAAGATGACAAGTTATTAGTTTCTCACAGACCCAATATACTTTAGTGGAATAAGGAAAGGATAACTGAGACAAATAATGTCATTCTCACTGGGAAAAAATGAGACACTTGGAGACCATAGCCATTTTTAAATCACCCTGAGAATGTGTGGTGAGGGTCCTTATTCTGCCAGTAGAGGATGTTTCTAAGTAGGATTCAATTCTTCTTGGGAAGGACTTGGATTTCCAAGTCTATCAGTTTCCAAGGTCTTTCACATTAGTCTTGGGGTGGTTTTTTTCCCTCTTCTTTTTCCCATTGTCTTTCTTGACTACGTTTGGGGATAGTTTTGGAGAATATATCTTCCTTAGGACTTGAGAACATTTTACAGCTTGTTCTTCAGGGTCATTTTCAGTTTCAAAAATGGGATAAATGTAATACAATATCAATAAATAAATTTAAAGATTTTATTCATTATTTTTAGGGAGAGGGGAAGGGAGAGAGGCAGAGAGGGAGAAAGACATCAATGTGTGTTTGCCTTTCACATGCCTCCAGCTATGGACCTCGCTGGAGACCTGGCTTGCAACCTGGTCATGTGCCCTGGCTGGGAATGGAACCAGTGACCTCTGGGTTTTCAGGCTGGTGCCTTATCCACTGTGCCACCAGCCAAGGCTAATTTTTTTTAAAAAGTCACTAAATTGTGGCCTAATCTGGAGGTTTCTTGGATAACAACTACACATTGGGTTCTCACCTGAAGTGCCCAGCTTGAAACTACAAGGATCTGGGAGGAGAATCATATTTTTTATCTCTTTTTACTGAGCCATTTTGTCCTCTAAAATTATGTAGTGGGTATTATATCCTTAACTACAATAGACCTATACTGAGAGATAACTAAAACTATTCAGAATTTTTAAGTTACAGTCAGGCCTTTGATTTAGTTTTTGCTGTGAAGCTGAATTCTAATATGCCTTGTTTGTTTGTTTTTTGCTAAAAAAATAGTCCATTTTCATCTTTTACCAATTGGAGGTAAGAAGCAGTGCCTCTTTCAATCTTGCAAGTCTTAGACTTTCTGAATTCTTTCTATTCCCTTTCAATCTTGTTTGCACACCATCTAGCTCTTTGTTGAGTTGATCTTATGTTTTTTGTGTGTGTGCATTGACAAATATAGCCAATAGTAATTGAAATTCTCTTTTCAACTCTTCCCTCAGAAATGCAAGTTTATAAGCATACATATTTTATACCTTCCAAAACATCACAGATTAAAATTTTACCAAATGTTTCACCACTGTTTTTAACATGCATTGTTATTCTTCCAGCCTCCAAAATTTATTTCTTGCTACCTATCCCCTAAACCAAATAATCTGAGAATTTTGTTATGGTGACACCTCATTTTATAAGCAGTTATTTGTGTAATGATCCAGGTATTCTTCTAAAATGAATAATTAATGTAACTAGTAATTGGGAGCTCCTGCTGCTTACTGAACTGTATTCCCCTGTGTTACTGAGTTAGAAGGAGCAGACAATTAATTGGTTCATTTTCTCTTAAGGTCTAACATTCCTAAGCCAGTTACCAAATATAGCATGTTAATGTACCATTAAATTAATACAAAAATATAAAATATCAGTATCTAAATATATTGATTTCCCCTTTGCTATACAATTGTAACAATCCTGAGGTTATACATCACATGGTTTGCCTTCTTGCCTGACCCTTTCACACTGGTATAAAGAATAAGTTGGTAATACCCTGCCTTATAAAAATATACTTGCAAGATCAGGAATTTTTAAGGAATTGCATTGTGGCTACTCAGGCAGCAGCTTTGGGGGTTTGTCCTTTCAAGGGATTCTTTAGTAAGTTCAGATGTTAATGTATTGGAGTACATATTTTGAGGAAGTTGAGAAATGAACACTGCCCCTGTCCTCTGGAGGATGGGATGGGCAGCAGGCTATTTCATAAGATTTGAGGGAACTGATGTCAGTTTCATATTTAGAGTTTATTAAGCAATAGGATTCAGACCCATCCAGCATTGCCAAGCATATAGGTGGATGAAGATGGTAAAGATGCCTGTATAGGTTAGGGAGGGTGAAGATGATCCCAAATTAATACCACTAATCTTGAAATCAAGAAGACTCAAGCTCCCCATAAACCCACCCGATCACTGGGTACCAGAGTACCAACTTCATAGGATTGGCAGGTGGAGAGAGGTGACAGGATCAAAGAAATGTAAGCTAACTCATGAGATTGTATGTAGATTTCCCTTTATAGAGCCAGATAGTAAATATTTAGGCCTTACAGCAGGGGTATCAAACTCATTTTCACCAGGGACACATCAGCCTTGCAGTTGCCCTCAAAGAGCTGAATGTAATTTTAGGACTGTATAAATGTAACTACTACTTTTATTTATGTATTTATTTATTTAAAAAGATTTTATTAGTTTTAGAGAGAGGGGAAGGGAGAGAGGGAGAGGGAGAGGGGGCGGGGAGAGAGAGAGAGAGAGATCGATCAACACGGTTGCCTTTCACTTGCCTCCAGCTACGAACCTGGCTGGAGACCTGGTTTGCAACCTGGTTATGTGCCCTGGCTGGGGAATCGAACCAGCGACCTTTGGATTTGCAGGCTGGCACCTTATCCACTGTGCCACCAGCCAGGGCTGTAACTACTCTTTAACAGTTAAGTGAGCCAGGTAGAAGCAAGGTGCCAGGCTGAAGGTGCCAGGCTGGATAAAACAAGGTAGAGGGCTAGATTTGGGCCTTCGGTCTTATGTTTGCCACCTGTGCTTTACAGACTCTATGTGATTTCTATCACATTTTTAAAGGATTTTATTTATTTTTAGAGAGAGAAGAAAGGAGAAAGAAAGAGAGGGAGAGAAACATCAATGTGCGAAAGATACATTAATCAGTTGCCTCTTGCATGCTAACAGTGGGGGACCTCACCTGCAATCCAGGCATGTATCTTCACTACCAATTGAACCAGCAAACTTTTGGATCACAGGCTGTCACTCAGTTCACTGAGCCATTCATGTATATATGAATATATATTTTTAACATATATATTTTCATATCTATATTTAACATCTTTTTACTCCTACACTTCCTCCTCTTCTTTCCCCGTGTCCTCCTCCTCCTACTTTTTCTCCTACTTCTCTTTTTTTACAATCTTTTAGACACATAAAAACCAGTTTTAGTTCCCAGGCTAAAACCAGGCTACAGAGTACATAGTATAGGGAAAAAGTAGGTTTACAATAGTTTGTATGGGAAACAATACAATAATTAATAAATAATAAAAAGAATAAACTATTTTGTGTACTAACAACTATAAATCTACTTTTGCCCTACCCCTAATTCACCTGTGTGGCAGCATTTGAAGATGCTCAACCAATTCTTTCAATCATGGTTTTGGTCTGTATCACCTTAACAGTTTTTCTGCAGTATGTTAATTATAAATGAAGCATGAACTGGGCATATCCTTTTATTCTAGAAAAGTTTTCCCATTAATATTTAATATCCAAAGCAATTTGTTCCATTTGTATTAAATTGTATGAAGAAGTAGCTAGGCGAATTCCATTTAAAGCTATCTGATAACACCAGACATCCCTCCTGGACTTGAGCAATCTTAACTTCATGAATTTTAAAACCTGATGATTTCATTTTTCCCCCAGAATTTTGGAGTATGTTTCATGCTTCTGTTATGGACTTCTTGAACTTTTCTATGGATTTTCCTTTCTGGTACATAATAAGGTATTTGTATTTGAACTTTAGTCAAAGAAATCTTTTTAGCGTGGTGACCTACTATTGCTACCTCTATCTTGATGACAGCATTTTTTTGTATAAAATATTTATGTTTTTATACCATTTTGAAGTCACAAACTACTGAGCTACTAATGAACCACTCCAAAATCATATCAGTATGTATATGTATTTATTATTATGCTTATTGGCAATTGAACAATACTTTTGTGGAACCAAAAGTTTAACCACTTAAGTTGGTTTGGCTTCTGGTAAGAAAGTCTGTAGTAAGTATTGCTTGTCCATGTTGATATTATTACTTCTCACTTTTAAAATAAAACCCACCAATAACAAAAAGGCAGAATCCGGTATGGGCATGTGAAAAATATCTGTTCTAGTTATGGACACTTCTAAAAGTGTAGAAATATAGAAAGAAAATTATGAGATTCTCTTTTATTTGGTAAGGGTAATCATGTTGCTGATGTAAGAATGTTAAATCAGTAGATAAGGATATGAAGAGGAGAAAATGACAATATTTCATATTAGTTCACCTTCAATAGAAAAATGCTAAATATTTTTAGTTAGCAATAGAAACTGTATTGCATGTGGTACCATGAGATTTAAAGATGATTGTATTGCAAGATGGTGGCACAGAGAAACATGGCTAACTTCCTTAAAGAACTATATCAAAATTACAACTAAGTTATAAAACAACCATCACACGACCTGTCAGAAATTGAGTTGAAGGAAGCCCGGTAACTATGAAATTAAAGAAACCACATCTACTCTGGCTGGTGTAGCTCAGTGGATAGGTGCTAGCATGCAAACTGAAAGGTCGCTGGTTCGATTCCCAGCCAGGGCACATAAGCAGGTTGCAAGCCAGGTCTCCAGCCAGGTTCTTAGCTGGAGGCAAGTGAAAGGCAAGCAAATATTGATATTTCTTTCCCTTCCTCTCTGCCCTTCTCTCTCTAAAAATAATGAACAAAATCTTTTAAAAAAAAACAAAAACAGTTCCTGACTGCTTTCTTCCACATAGAAGCGACCCCATTTCACAGACCCAGAGTGTGGAGTAGGGAGTAACCGCAAGTTGTTGCAATCTTACAGGTAAATGAACACATTGTTCTGTGACTTTCCAAAACTTGTACTACATAGTTTTGAATGCAACTATTTATTTCCGTGTGACTAGAGATGTATAGCTTTTAAATAGATTTTCTTGGTGCCCTATATCTCCTAAATGCAAGCCAGCTATGCTGGGCCCTCAACTGAAAGATAGTAATCTGAACTACAGAAATAGAAATCTGTTTCTATGTTTAAAAAAAAAAAAAATCCAAAAGACAAACAAACAAACAAACTGATGAACTGAGGATTCTTCTGTCTGTTTCATATGTAGTAAGAGATTTTCATAAGGAATTTTCAGAGGTAATTTTGACTTCGTGAGCATTTTGCTTTCTATGCTGACTTTAGTAATGAACTTCCCCATAAAATCCTATCTCACTTTGCTATTTTGACACTTTTTTGTCTGAAAGTATTCATTAACACTTTGCATAATTGTCCCATTTCCAGAGTAAGTATATACATAATTTCTGACAGAGTGAAGGCTCCATAATCCATGTCTAATAAAGTCCATCCTGCCTGCTCCCAGGTGATGCCCAAGTCATACGAAGAACTTAAGGGAGACTTTTCTGCTGTTATTCCTATTTAATCTTGTTGGCCATCTGCATCATTAAAAGATGAGTGACCACCCATCATGGCCACTGTTGACTCCAGTCATTTTGTTCTTTTATGAAGTCCTACTCTTTTCTGAATATGTATTGCTAGTATTTTTTAAAGACATTTTATCCATTATTTTTATCATTATTTTTAGAGAGACGGAAAGGGAGGGAGGCAGAGAGGGAGAGAAACACCAATGTATGGTTGCCCTTCACCTGCCTCGTAGACCTGGCTGGAGACCTGGCATGCAACCTGGTTATGTGCCTTGACTGGGAATTGAACCAGTGACATTTGGGTTTGCAGGCTGGCACCATTCTACTGAGCCACCAGCCAGGGTTTTGCTAGTATTTATAGTTATGTCAACCTATAGGATTTCATTAATTAATTAAAATACTTATATAACTTTGTTTTACCAAGATAGTCATGTAAAAATTGATTTAATTTTGATGATAATACTGAGAAATAAAGCCATACTAATATAGCCATAAAAACTTACATTCCAGTTAAGTACAAAGTGGAAGAATAAGCTTATTGAAACAAAGATATTTTACTTTCTGACTGAAGAGTAAATTGCAAAGAGCTTCAAGAAGGATTTTAAAAATTCAAGTATATGCATCCCTGGCTGATGGCACAGTGGATAAGGTGCCGGCCTGCGAACCCAAAGGTCGCTGGTTTGATTCCCCAGCCAGGGCACATAATCAGGTAGCAAACCAGGTCTCCAGCCAGGTCTGTAGCTGGAGGCAGGTGAAAGGGAACCATACATTGATGTTTCTCTCCCTTTCTCCCTCCCTCCCTGCCCTTCTCTCTAAAGACAATGAATAAAATCTTAAAAAAAAAAAATTCAAGTATATGTATTTATTTTTCTGAGGAATTAAGAGCAATTACGGGAATATATTTTACTTTATTTTTTAACTGGAATGACCTATTAATATTTTTTACATTCAAATAAACTGCAATTTAAATGTTCTTTAATAATTTTATTAAGCTATTAATCATATGGATTCTAGTGTTCAGCCTATAAAATAGTAACTGATAACTTTTTATAGCTATCTCTATTTTATGCTTTGAGAGAAATTGATTCCTTGACCACACATCTAGACTATATGTATACTGTATATGTTCTTTAGGAAAGGCATGGAAAAACTCAGTTATGCCACAGTGATAGATGTTTCAACCAATACATATTTAGATACCTAAAATTATTTTAGGTATCTAAAATCCAGAAACTGGGTCTAGTGTCTTCATATTTATAACTTACCCCACTGCATCTCAATCTTTAGTGACAAAAAATCATAGCAATGTTTATATTTAGGTCACTTGATTTCTGGTATCTGTCAAATATTATAGAACAATCTTTGTTGGCTCTTACAGCATAAGCAGTGTGGCAGAATGATCTGATAATCTACACAAACTGAGTAAAGTTGTTCCTTTGTACTATTATTTATAGTTAGATTTGTCCTTTCCAAGTCAAGAAGAATTAGACATTCAAAAGTTGATTTTCTTAATTGTGTGCTGGTATGGGATGATGATAGCAATATTGAACTTCATTCAAGTGATTTCATTTATTTTTGGTACCAGAAACAAACAAATATGAAACCATGTTCTATCTTTGTAAAATTTGTGAACAACAAACCTAAGTTAATATATATGTTTATATTATTATAACTGGTAAATATTGATGTTATTGCTATTATAAACCTCAAAGTTATAAAGATATTCTGTTTTCTTTTTGTGAGACTTTAAAGTAGCCATCAATATCTAAAATAAGAAGCCATAAAAATAGAAATTTTATTTTTTATTAGAAAACATAGGATCAAAAAAAGCCAACCAGAAAGTTTTATAGACATGGCACTTTTATAAACTGTCCCTAGAAATGCCATTGCATAAAGAAAGATGCTTCCAGTTCTCCAAAGTCATCTTTAGAAGGGCAATTTATGCATTTCTCTTTGTATTTACAAAAGAATCATCTTTTAAATCAATCTCAACCTTAAAGGTAACCAAAATTTGCCTTATTAAGCACCTAATGTGTGCAATGCTCTGCAGAGCTTAAAGGTTATACTTGATATCAAATACTAATTCTTCTAGTTATTGTTTACCTGTGATTGTAAATAGAAAAAAAAAATACTGAATTTTGAATTTTAGGCCTGGTGATTAATAGGGTAATAAGAAGAATAAACCAGAAAATCAAAGGAATGTGTTTATAGTCAGTTGTAATTTAGTTTACTCCAAGAAGCAGAGACTGAAATAAATCTTTCATGCTAGTGAGTGATTTTGAGATGCAAGCCCAGGGAATAGGAGTGGGGCTCCTGAAACAGGTGACATGGGAAAGGAAGGAGAGCTAATGCAAGGGTGCATTGTTGAGTTGGCTATCCCTGTGGGCAACTGAGGCTTAGTCCTGGTGGGGATACTCTAAGGAGCCATGTAGAAAACCTTTCAGAATTGTTGGCCAGAGACATGAAAGGGAGGAGTAACATGACTCCTACAGGTTAATATTATGCTGGCAGCTATTAATTTTCTCTCCTTCAGGATTCTTACTAGAAAACAAAGAATCCAAGGAAGGCAGCTACATAATACAGTGGAGATGAAGTGCCCTAGGAACACCTGTGCACAGCTTAACAGTTGGCTCAGCAATGGCCAGACCTAAAATGTAGGCTGTTGGAATATGAAAGTGGAATGGCAGGTATCTAATATGATGCCTGTCTTTGACACTTATTCATTAGGTACATCACTTGTTCACTCTTAGCACCTGTTTCCTCATCTTAAAAGAGACTGGGAGTAACCTACTTTGCCTGTTTTCTGGAGTCATAACCAAGGATTTGTAAAAGAACTTGGAAGCAATTTAAAGAACAGCTCACTACAAAACTAAAAGTACTTGAGAATATTCTAGAGCTTAGATGTGTAGAAATATAGGGGAAACAGAGAGCCATGAGGTCATAGAAGAATTTAGAAAGCCATGAAAAGCCCCCTGCATTTATATGAAAAGCACAAATGAAGACAAATAATGTATTTACCATCTTGGAAAATGTGTGAATATAACAGATCAAATTATCTACGAGCTGGGATATTAGGAGATTGTTTCTTATTAGAAACAAACATGAATTCAACTGATTCAGCAGATGCCTATTATATGAAGACTATCTTGCCTACTCTGCCTCTCAGACCAATTTAAAATCTTCTACATTTTAGTCTTGTCTGACTGTGCCTCAGCTTTAAAGCTGAAATTCACTCCCTTCTGCAGTGTTTTGGCAATTGAAAGATTCCAGTTGGATTATTAATTTCAGCCTTATTTGATCTCTGAGGATTCAGCCAGTAGCTACTCTCCCATCCTCAAGTTATATGAGTGATACTTTTATTTCTTCAGCACTTTTGCAAAGTTAGTAAGTGTTCAATGCCAATGTTAAATGCATCTTCTTCTTTGAGGCTTTGAATGAATCTCTGCAACTGGCTCCCAAATCTAGACATGCAAACATTTTCCTTCCACCTGTTGGGAATAAATACCTCTTCTCAAAGAGGCTCCTCAGCAGTTGCCCAGGGGTTACCAAAGAAGCTTGATTTATTTTAAGCTGTGGGAAGACCAAATTGCCTAGTCAGGAGAACATCCCAGTCTTTCTCAATAGGTGACACTGGCTCTTGGGTACAGTTTCTATGTCTTTGACCTGGTTTCCAGAGAAAGCAGAGTCCAAGTTTATTGCCCTTAATTGGAGCTAAAATCATATGTCATTCTAAAAATCTTGTTAGTCTGTTTGGTGGTTGTTATTTAACTTTGGGTTCTCTTTTCAACACAATACTCTCTGACATATGCACACCTTTCACTAGTATTTGGTTGTGGTGTTATTATGTTAAGAATCCCTCTAATTTAGCCTACATTTAAGTTCCCAATATATACATATTTAAGATCCTCATTGACTCTATGATCTTTTATTTTATTTTATTTTTTAAAGATTTTATTTCATTATTTTCAGAAAGAGGGGAAGGGAGAGAGGCAGAGAGGGAGAGAGACATCAATGTATGGTTGCGTTTCACCTGCCTCCAGCCACAGACCTGACTGGAGACCTGGTTTGCAACCTGATTATGTGCCCTGGCTGGGGAATCGAACCTGCAACCTCTGGGTTCGCAGGCCAGCACCTTATCCACTGTGCTACCAGCCAGGGTCTGACTCTATGATCTTTTAAAAAAACATGGGTATTTCTTTTTCTGAGAGACAGAGAGACCTTACCCTTGAGGATTTTCTTCACTTTGGATATTGATTTCTAACAGGTCTCTGTGATAACCCACTCAACTGCATCCCTCTTTGCTATAGAATAAAATGTGGCCAGCAGGTATAGCTTCTTATCACGTCTCCAGTTTCAGGATTTTTCCCTGTAAAAACTGTTAAATGTCTCTTCAGAGGCTTGATCTTATTAAATTCTAGGTAAGAGGTTTGCTTTTCCTTTGCTCTTGATCTTAGAATCTTGTCATCTTTAATTGTACATTACTCCTTATCAGCTGTTTAAACTACTCATCCCCACCCCACCCCCCGGCCCTGGCTGGTGGCACAGTGGATAAGGCACCAGCCTGTGAACCCAAAGGTTGCTGGTTTGATTCCCCAACCAGGGCACATAACCAGGTTGCAAGCCAGATCTCCAGCCAGGTTTCCAGCCAGGTCCATAGCCATTGGCAGGTGAAAGGCAGCCAGCAGCTATTGATGTCTCTCTCCCTCTCTACCTCCCCTCTCTCTAAAAATAATACATCCAATCTTTTTAACAAATAAAATACAATAAACAAACTACTCATCCCCAACCAAGATGATATTAAGATAGTAACTGGAGATGTGCAAATGTATGCTTACAGCTTTATTACTTTAATACTTTGTTTCATGTGAGATGTCTTCATGACCACACAGGTTCTGTCCTATATACCATCCTTGACAAATGGTGTTCTTTTTTCAACTTAACCTAGATTACAGGCATTGCAGAGAATACCTTCTGAAGAGAAAAACCTTTTTGCCTTCTCTTTTTGTTCTGTCTTCTGTCTCCCTTAGCTGGAATCATTAGAATGCCCTGTTAATTACACAAAATCAATGTTACTAAAACTGGCTTTGGAAATATTCCTATCTATAGGATGATAAAGTTTAACATTCCAAATTAGGAAAGTATTTCTTGAAAAATATCACAATCCAGGCCTGGCTGGTGGCTCAGTGGAATGGTGCCAGCCTGTGAGCTCACAGGCTGCTCGTTCAATTCCCAGCCAGGGCCCATAAGCAGGTTGCAAGCCAGGTTTCCAGCCAGGTCTATAGCTGGAGGCAGGTGAAAGGCAACCATACATTGATGTCTCTCTCCCTCTCTGCTTCTCTCCCTTTCTTCCTCCCTCCCTCTCAGCCCTTCTCTCTAAAAATAATGAATAAAATCTTTAAAAAATAAACTTAAAAAAATATTACAATCCTATACAAAATCAAGTGCTTTGTTGGGCATTCTATTCCGGGTTATATATTTAAATTTTAGTTGTTTTGGGACAACTGTAGCATTATGTTTTTGAAACTATTATGGTTCACCTGGGCCTTTCCCTTCATGCCATCCCCAACCACCCAATCCCTACCTCAGTCTACATTTAAACTATTTTTAAAAACATTTTCCCCTACTGAAATAGACTTTTTAATTTATGTATTATTTGAACCATTTTTTAAACCATCTGATCTCCAAATAATTTTATACCTTTTAATAGCTATACTATATTTTTAAAAAGCAATTTTTGCCAAAACTTTTGATATAATTGCAAAAAACCCTCAAGCTATATTTCTAAGTAAAATAGGCAACAAGCTAAAAGTATTTCATAAAGCTGTCTCGTTTGCTTAAAAAATTATAAATGCAAATTAATGTAAGAGAAAGATGTCCCTTTTATTAGCAAAATATTTTAAATATCTAATGCTGGTGATATTGAGGGATGATAAGCATTTCCAAATATGGCTAGTAGCAGTGTATATTACAAACCCTTTTTGAAAGCAATAGCTTAGTAAATACAGAACATGTATAATTCTGGAGTCAATTTCAAACTCATGTAGAGTATAAAAAGTACTCTGTTTTCAGACTTCATAGGTTACTGGAAAGACCATCACCTAAAGGTGGGTGCAATGGAACAAAGTTCTGAGAGGTAAAATGTTATTGGTTGTTAACTTTTTTCTTCTGAAATATATTATTTGCCTACAAGACCTGTAGATAATAAAAATATAAATATTTTTTATTTCCAAGACTTTTATTCCTTTTGAGAATAAAGCAAAATGCTTTTGGCAATTTATAAAACTCTATCTGGTAATTATTGGTAAGGGAAACTTATTCCTGAATCACAAGAATTTTAGTATCTTTAAAATTTATTGTATAGGTACTACATGTCAGACAGTGTTCTAAGCACTTTTTTTAATCCTCACCAGAAGATGTTTTTATTGATTTTTAGAGAAAGTGGAAGAGAGAGATTGAGAGAGAGAGAGAGAGAGAGAGTGGGAGGAGAGAGAGAGAGAGAGAAAGAAGCATTGATTGGGTTGCCTCCCTAACATGACCCAACTGGGGATCAAACCCACAACCTTTTGGTGCCTGATTCTCCAATTGAGCCGCCTAGCCAGTACTCATAAGCACTGTTATATGCACAATTTGTTTAATCCTCCAAACCCTCTAAGACTTTTTATTCCCTCCAGAGAATATATTATTTCTGTCCAGTGCCATAGACGTAACAACCAGGATCTGCATCCCAACAATCATTCATTATTAGTCTTTCTCAACAAAGCCCTGTCTCATGCTGAACTATCCTCATTAGCCTTATTTCAAACTGGACTTTGTCTTTTCTGATATATTAATTAAAGCCTGCAATATCCTAACTTTGAATTTATCCTTGATAATATCTTTCCAACTTTGGCTATTCTCTTTTTAAAATCTGAGTTTAGAGAGATTTCTTTTGTCATGAAATTTTCTTTGGCTTTTCTATCCTTTGCAGGGTAGAAAGATTATTTGTGATATTATTTGTATTGAATTTGAGAGACTCCATCATTTATGTCATTTTTTATTTTAGGGAGTTTCACCGTGAAATCATAGCTAAATCCTCAGAAGTATTTAGCAGTTAATTTTTCCCCCTAAAGTTGTTATTAATGTTCCTTATGCTCAAAGGATTGTTTTGCAATAATGTATTTTTCTCCAAAAAATACTCAATTTCGCTCTTCCTCTTTTTAGGAATAGCATTGTACTGTGCTTAATTTAAAGAGAGGTGACATGTGTGCAGTGTGAGGCAGTACTTTGAACATTAATCTTATACCTTATCAAGGAAAAATTCTAATATCTGAATTTGTAGAGTAAGGCCTTTTTGCTGTTTGTATCCACATCCTCTACATCATTTCTCATGGCTAGTGTTAGAGATCTTGGATGGATAGCACCCTTTTGGTAATGGACATTCAGAAATGACTTTTTTCTAGAACTCTTTCTGGTTATAAATTCCAGGCATAAAGACAGCTATACTCTGAAATTATAAACCAAAGTATTCATAGCCTTTTCTTTATAGCTTTGACACAAGTAAGGATTTTTGTACTTTTTTTTGGGGCATATTGTAGATATCCCTTTCATTGCATCTATATCTGAAAATATAATTCACACATTGTACTCTTACCTTATTGGTTATTTATTATGTAGCAAACCAACCCACAATGCAAGTACCTAAAACAACAAACCTTAGTTAGCCTGTGGCTTCTGTAGGCCAGGAATGCGTATATAACTTAGCTGAGTGCACCTGGCTCAAGGGCTCTCAGGAGGTTGCAGTCTGTGTGTCAGGAAGGGCTGCGGTCTTATCTGAAGGCTTAACAGAAGCAGGATTTACTGCAAGTTCACACATTTGTTTGTTAAAAGTATTAAGTCCCTGTGAGTTCTTGATCTTGAGGGCTTTAGTTTGTTGCTGGTTATGGGTAAGAGGCCTGCCTACATTCTGTGCATGTGGACACCTACATAGGGCTGCTCACAGATGGCAGCTGGCTCACTCAGAATTAGAGCAAGAGAGCATCCAAGGTGGAAATCAGCCTTTTTGTAACCTAATCCCAGAAGAAGAATCTCATCATTTACCCTGTATTCTGTATTTGTTAGAAGTGAGTCACTAGATCTGGTTTATACTCAAGGGGAATGGAATTACATAAGGGTGTGAATTTTAGGAGGCAAATCCCTGGGGCCATCGTATAGGTTGCCTACGACCTATACCAGGTGGAGCATACATGTGCAAATAAGTGTATGTATAAAGAAAAAAAAAAGTCTCAGTCAGCCACGGGCATAATCTAATATAAGACACCAAGTACAACAAATGCTATAATAGAAGACATGACATTGCTATGGAAGTGTAAAGGAAAGTAGTTTGGAGGAGGGTCTCTGGAAGCTTTAGAGAAGACATGGGGGTTATGTGTAGCTTTGGAAGACAAAAAGGTCATGACAAGCAGTTGTTGACATAAAGGGAATCCCTGGTGGAAGAAATCGCATGGGCTGAACACAGGACAGTGAAGAGACAGGCAGGTGACTATGAAGACTAGTGATGAAAGGTAGAAACTTTTTAAAAGGATGGCCTAGAACCAGATCTTGATATCTTAAATTTTATTTTGAAGAAATTGTATTTGCAGGTACCATGAATTTATTGGATATTTGAGAAGGAGAATAAACTGGTCAAAACGTGTACCTGAGCCATATTCCTGTCCTCCATGACGTGTGGTATGAAGTTAATAGCAGGTGCTTTGTACTGAGGCCTTGCCTCTTGGTATGAATTTGAAATAAGTTATTCAATTCCTTGCCCCCTACACAAAAATGGACTTATCTGTACATATTTTATAGTTATTTCTTGGATAGAGTAAAGACATGTTTATAACATACTTAGCAAATTCCTGCCATGGTGCCAATACCCAAGTGACTTTATTAATTACAAAGTAAACCACAGGAGAGTTTCTTATGTGTGGGGGTGAAGGAGTTCTTTCTGAATACTCAAATCATCTTTGTGGACAGCAAAAAGCTTTCTAAGATCAATTTTTTGTTGCTGACTTTATTTACTTCATGTATCTGGGTCTGAGTGCCCACCTGGAAGTCAGGAGCATACAGAAACCACAGCTCACTCCTGATGTCTGGCTGAATAGGTCACACTTGGAAATGCCCCAGAGATGATCGGTTCCTCAGCCTATTGACAGTGCGCACAGCATGGAGTAGGAGGAGGACTGGCTTTCAAACAGGGCTCAGGTCTACTGCTTAAGTGTCTTTGTGACTTTGAGCAATTTATTGACTCTCTGAGCCTCCATTTTCTCATTTTAAATGGAGAGCAAATAGGAACTTAAATGGAGACTATTATAACTTATAACAAATTATCCATCCTTTTACATCTTTTCAAAGTGCATCTCCATAGAGAAGGCTGTCTGAACTTCTCATCTTTTTAAGTCTCTTTCTATAGGCATTCTAATTGAAACTTTTTCCCCTTCTACAATTTATATTCCATTAGCCCTGCAAACAAGAAAAGAGAGAGGGATTTCTGGGAAGGGAAAATATAAATTACTTTCACAAAGATTTTCCTAAAGAAAGAACATGATGTGTAATTGATGAGTTTATTATAATCATATTTTTGACTCTGCCTACTTAACATCTTATTTCTCCTTTTACTATATACCCTTTAGTCAATATAATGAAATACCCCAACCTCTGTCTTCCTAAACAGAGTTGGAGGTATCTTTTAAAATCCAAAACTACACGTTGCTCTACACTTGTCCTTATCTAAGTTTTTATACCAAACCTCCCCATGTTAGAAGGATGACCATTAGAAAGGTACTTCTATTCCCTAGCAAATTTAAAGTCAGTGCCTGTTGAGGACAGCTGTAACCTGGCATATGGTGTACGCAGAGCATGTAAAATATTACACACCTATTCTAGAAAAGTGTGTAATATTTTACATGCTCTGCGTACACCATACTAGAACCTTTCTTTTTGAACTTAGGATGAGCTTCTTGCGCTTCCCAGGTGGCTCACAGAACTTCGGTTTCTTTTTGAACACTGGATGCTTTTCCGGGGACTGCTTGAAGATTAACCTGAAGGAACCCCTACTTCACTCAGTACTTCCCCCAGCCCTCCTTTATTTCCCTAGGAATAGTGGAAATCTTTCAGTGCCTGGAAAGTCATTGTGAACTCTAATTCGTTTTCCAGCATCCGAAAGGGCACTTCCAGTTTAACAAGTAATGGGTTGCTATTTCTGGAATTGGTTTTAAGCCATAGGCACGTTGTATGGTTTAGGAGTGCTGATTATGGAAATGGGAAAAGCCTTCTCTCTTTGATCTCAGGATTGTGTAGCCCATTTAAAAAATCATACATTTTCTTGGAGAAAGAACTATCCACATGTTATCAACAGGAACCGACTTTTTCAGTGGCTCAGTGTTATTTAACTGCCAAGTGACAACTACATTGATCTCTGGTCCACATCTCCATGGTGGAGATTAAGTGGGGTCCAGAGAGGGTGTGGGAGGATTTTCTTCCATTCTTTTTAAGAGAATATGCACTTAATGCTCTCAAATGAAAGGAATTCTTTTTTATTTTCTCATGGAAGTTTAATAAACACTAATGTTAATTTTAGGCTAAATTGTTTAAAGGATGTTAGTTTACCATTCATTTTATATTTGGTTGTATTAAGTGCTCATTGGGAATGGTAGGTCTTTCTACCACAGCTTTGCCTTTTCAGATAAAACCCAAAGCCTTACTGAAATCTTAGAGTGCTGTACCTAGTGTTCTTTCCTGTCCTTATAATCAGCCTCACTGTGAAAATATTAATTTATTCTAGTGTAACAACTTCAATTGCTAAACAATGTTTTCAGGGATTTACAAAATACTGACAAATTATATTACTAATCTAATTACATGCAAGCTAAGATGGCAGCTCTGCAGTTACCAAGATCAACTTGGCAATAAGGAAAAGAAACCTGTTGTTTTAGTCTTTTTTCTTTTTAAAGATTTTGTCCATTATTTTTAGAGAGAAGGGGAGGGAGGATGGAAGAAAGGGAAAGAAATATCAATGTATGGTTGCCTTTCACCTGCCTTCAACTGGGGATCTGGCTTGCACCCTGGGTATGTGCCCTGCCTGGGAATCGAACCAGCAACACTTGGGTTTGCAGGCTAGTGCTCAATCCACTAAGCCACACCAGCCAGGACTTTGTTTTATTCTTAAAAAAAAAAAAAAAAAAAAAAAGTTCAAAATGTTAAATAGTTTTTGTAAAAAGGCCCAGAAAGCATATAATAGCTTAAGTGAAAATGAAGGCAATTGATAAAGTCAGGGCTTACAAATTATAAGATTGTTAGTTTGGTGGGAGGGGGAAATCGATGTCAGTAATAAAATGATAGTTGTGTCAGGGTAGGATACTCTTTTTCTTTTTTTTTTACGATTTTATTCATTATTTCTAGAGAAAGGGCAAGGAGGGAGGCAGAAAGGGAGAGAAACATCAATGTATGGTTGCTTTTCACCTGCCTCCAGCTATGGACCTGGCTGGAGACCTGGCTTGCAACCTGGTTATGTTGCCCTGGCTGGGAATCAAACCAGCGACCTTTGGGTTAGCAGGCTGGAGCCTATCCATGAGCCACCTGCCAAGGCTTAGGATACTCTCGTTTTAATGATATGATCTTGGTTTTTTATCAATTAAAAAGATTTATTGAACTGTAATTTGACGTAACATCTTAGTTTCAGGTGTATAACATACTGACTTGAAATTTGTATATATTACAAAATGATCACAATAAGTCTAGCTAACTTTTGTCACCATACATAGGTATGATTTTTTAATTTTTTTTTTGTAATGAGAACTTTTAAGGGGTAAATATTCTGAATTTGAGATTTCAGGGGTGGAACAGTTCTGGGTGATAAGAACAGGAATTCATCTATGGAAGTATAGGTTGAATGGAGAAGTTACTAGTTTTGGAGTTCTTGATTATTTTCCTCAAGGGTTTTGGGATTATCATCACACAGGCATCAAAATCACCCAGAATATTGCTAATATTGAGGATGGAATGGGAGACTTAGTTTTGGGGGCTACTTTTCAAAATTTGTGAGATGTAATTAGGATTTGATGGATAACAAATGACTGAGGGGCATAGGAAAGCCAAGATAGATAACCCAAGCCACAAAACATTCATAACCACCCCCCAAAACATTTAATGACAATAAAACATATGAAGAAATCTAGTATCCCAGCTGTACATGCCCCATTCAGCTTAAAAACCGTTGACATTCCCTTGGTGTCGAGTTAAGACACTTCAGAAGAAATTCAGATTTTTAGAGTGAGATCTAAAAGATACAGAAGTGATGTAAAAGGAGATTGCCAGCTTTATTTCCAGGTTCCAATGTGAGAGAAAATAGAAAAATGCGACCAGAGGTGGGGGCAGGAGATAATGGGGAAAGGAGGGGAATGGTCTAGTCAAGGAACAGGTATAAATGACCCATGGTCATGGACAGCAGGGTGAAATTGACTGTGGGAGTAGGGTGTGGGTGCGGCAGGGGAGAGCAGCGGGGAAAAATTGGGACAATTGTAATTTAACAACAGTAAAATAAAATGGAAAAAAGAAACAAAATAAATAATCTTTTCTTAAGAGGAGAATAATGCATGGGAATGAATCATGTTTCAATTGAGGCTGGCAGGTGGCAGCAATCTAGGCAGGGTATGGGTTAAAAGCAGTTTATTGTTGAACGATGTTTTCAGGGGGCCCATGGAAGAGATTTGAGGGTTGTGGAGAAATAGGAGGCTTGGTCAGGAAAGAAGCTGCACAGACCCGGGAAAGGGTGTAATGAAAAGATGAGTGTTTTAGTTAACAGCATGAAATGCCAGGCTTTGTAGAGATGCGAGGGTGGGGAGGAACGGCTCAGGGCTATCTAGGAGAAACTGCCAGGAGGTTTGATTGCATTTGTTTGTGTCCTAGGGACGACAAGCACCTGCTTGGCCAAAGGTTTAGGTGCAAATGATTTATTTAGGTAGTGCTCCTAGGAGAAACCAGTTAGGGGATGGGGGAAGCCAGAATGATGGACAGATGAGACTATAGCCCAGCTGAGCCAATAACATGCAAAAAGTTGTTTGCTCGGGCTTCTGGGGAAATAAACCAAGCTTGCTTCTCATCAAAAGGTGCTGGCTAAAGTTCCATTCTTTTTACTCAGAGCTTGGAGATGTACGGATGGCAGGCCTGAGACTTCTGCAGCCACTGTTATTAGCAAGAGTGTGAAGCCAGATCGTGCAAACCCAGGGAAAGCTAAAGCTGAGTCTCGGAACCTGGTGAGATGAGTCTTGAGTCACTAGAAAATTTCCCTTGTTGTTTAAGCCAGTTTGTTGCAAGATTTTGTGGTTGCTTGCCACAGAATTATAAATTCTCAAATACTTTAAGAATCCTATTCATTTATCTAAATGTGCTATAATCTTGGGTTTGTGAGTAATCAAAAATAAGTAATGACATCAAATATTTAGGTTTCTAACACATTTGAAAATTTTTATAGTATTATGGTTAAATAAAATTTTCTTTCCCATTGGAAAGGAAAGAGAAGATTATACATTTGTAAATCTCTCTTCTCATTCATGTCTTCTGGTCCTTAATATTCGAAAGTGAAGAGAACTAGGCCCTCCGAACCTATTTTCCTTATTTAATTTAGCCTTTTATTTTATATGCAAAACAGGTTAATATCTTAAGTATGTGCTTCTTAGGTTACATTTTGAATTCTTATACATTCTTGTGCTTTTAGTGTTCCATGCTCTGGTGCTCTGACATAGTTCTGCAAGTTGTCTGAGGGGCATTATACCATCCTTTTGTTTTGCCTCTGAGTTTCAAGTCAATCATTTTCTACTTTCTCACTGTTAATCATTTCTTTTTCTAAAGATTCCAAACACATCTGTTGTTTTCCAAGGAATTTGCTTTCTTCTACAGTTTTCTTCTTGCATTTGTTTTTTCCTTAAGGTACTTCCTGTTTAACTCACAATTCTTTCTTAATAGTTTTCTCCCACAACCTGAAGTCAGCTCTATTTCCCTCTCCTGCTTCCAATTATTTCAAATGCATGCACATTTGGTAACCTGAAGTGTCAGAAGTGAAGTATGCTGTGTTAGTAGTAAAGGAGACAGAAGAATTACAGGCTTAAAAAAAAAAAAAAAATGGTAATTGGCTGTCATCAGTATCTTTTCCACACTTAGCTAGCTCGGTATCGTTACTAGATTCTCTTTAAAAATCTTTTCTTAATTAATTTTTTTATTGCTTATGCTATTACAGTATTCCCAATTTCTTTTCCCTTTGCTCTCCTCCTCCTGGCACCTCCCTCTCTCCAGCAATCCTACTCTTCTTTAGTTCACGTCCATGGTTCAGGCAGGTAAGTTCTTTGGCTCTACCCTTTCCAGTACTATTCTTAACATCTTCCTGTCTATTCTGCACCCACCTACTATGTTCCTTAACCCCTGCACCATTTCCCCTCTTCTTCCCTTTCTCCCTCCAAATGTTTCCCATACCTATGATTCTATTCACTCTCTGATTGTCTGCTTAGTTTGTTTTTATTTTTTAGATTCTATTGTTGATAGTTGTGAATTTGTTATTTTATTTTTCATAATTCTGAACTTCTTTTTTCTAAAAAAAATCCCTTTAACATTTTATAAAATAATGGCTTGGTGGATGATGTACTATTTTAGCTTTACTGTGTCTGGGAAGCACTTTATCTGCCCTTCCATTCTGAATGATAGAGTAGTCTTGGTTGTAGGTCCTTGCTTTTCATTACTTTGAATACTTCTTGCCAGGCCCTTCTTGCCTGCAGAGTTTCTTCTGAGAAATCAGATGATAGTCTTATAGGTACCCCTTCGTAGGTAACTTTTTTTTCTCTCTTTCTGCCTTTAAGATTTTCTCTTTAACCTTTGGCATTTTAATTATGATGTGTCTTGGTGTGGTCCTCTTTGGGTCTAGCTTGTTTGGGACTCGGTGCTTCCTGGACTTGTAAGTCTACTCTTTTCACCAGATTAGGGAAGTTTTCCTTCATTATTTTTTCACACAAGTTTTAAATTTCTTGCTCTTCCTCTTCTTCTAGCACCCCTATGATTCAAATGTTAGCACATTTAAAGTTGTCCCAGAGGTTCCTCATCCTCTCCTTGTTTCGTTATGTTTCTTTTTCCATTTTTGTTTCCTTATTCTGTACTGGTTATTTATTTCTTCCTTATGTTCCAAATCATTGATTTGAGTCCCAGTTTCCTTCCTTTCATCATTAGTTTCATGTGGATTTTCCTTCATTTCACTTAGCATAGCATAGCCTTCACCTCTTCTCTTTTGCTGCTGCTGTACTTAAGCATATCTGTCAAGCCTGTGAATATCTTTATCACCAGCATTTTGAATTCTGCATCTGTTAGGTTGGCTATCTCTTCATCACTCAGTTCTCCCACTGGAACCTTGATCTGCTCCCTCTTTTTGTCCATATTCCTATGTCTTCTCAGCTTGACAGCTTTCTGTGTTTGCCTCTACATCTTAGGTAGAGCTGTTGCACCTGTTACATTGTAAGGGATGGAGCCTTAGGTATTCATCAGTGCAGGATCTCATTTCACCACATTGTGGCACTGTATGTGAGAGAGGGATCTTAGAGGAAACCATGCCACTTGCCCATTAAGACTGGCAGTTTCTTCTTCTGTCCAACCCCCCACTAGTTTTTCACAGTAAGAAACGATGTGACTCCATTTTCTCAGGAGCCAGAACTGTGAGCTGTGCTCTCTGGTCTGGGACTAGGCTTGTTTTCCCATTTCTAATGTGTAACTGCACTTTTTGTTATGGTTTCAGTCCCTTTGCTACCACTGCAGCTGCTGCAGCTGTCTCTTTCCCTCCCCTAGCACTGGAACGGTGGGTTCCGTGATCTGGTCTGGGGCTGAGATTGCTTCCCAGGTATAAATGTATGAGTGCTTTTCACTCTGGCTTTAGCCCCTTCACTGCCACTGCCACAGCCACAGCCATGGGCTCTATTTTGCCCCAGCACATGAACTGTGGGCTGTGCAGTCTGGTCTGAGGCCAAGATTGCCTCCAAGGTTTAAATGTATGACCACACTTTTTGCTACAGTCTCAGCTCTGGTGCCACCACAGCTGCTCTTCTCCCCAGCTCTGCCCCTCCTACCTGTCCGGCTGAGTATTTCTTTATTTCTTCATCTGTTGCACTTCCATGTAGTTCAAACTTCTGAAACTTCTGCATTGTTTTTATTTAGTTTTGAGGTAGATGTAAATTCTGTAGTTGTGAGGCAGATGTGGCAGGTCTACCTACACCTCCATCTTGGCCAGCACTGTCTTTGGAAATCTTAATATCTGTTTTGTTTCCTTAGATCTGCAATCCCATTTTCATTTCATTCTTTTAGTTATTTTGTTTTTTGTTTGCATATGTTGTGGTTCATTTGGTTGTAATTAAATTGTTTTTGTTTTGGTCTAATTTGAGTTACAGAAAAAAATTGGAAGAATATAATAGAGTTGCTATTTACTTTTGCCCAGCTTTGTTAACAACCTCTTACATAACCATGGTTCATTTGTTCTAACAGAAACATCAGTCTTGGTAAAATACTATTAGTTAAACTACAAATTTTATTTGCATTTCACTGGTTTTTCAACTCATTTCTATTTTCTATTTTACCCAACCCAGAATGCCACACATTGTATTTAGTACTCTCTCTAGCCTTCACTAAGCTGCACCAATTGTGTGTCTTTCCTTAGTTTTGCTGATCTTGACAGTTCTGAGGAATAACAGTCATATATGCTGTAGACGTCTCTCAAATTGGCTTTGTCTGTCTGTTGTTTGCCTCCAGATTAGATTGGTATAATGAGTTTCATGAAAGAATACCACACAAGTAAGGTACCTGTCTTATCATATATGACAGCAAAAGACTTATCAATAATACTGTTAACCTTAGACCGTTGGTTAAGGTGATATCTGCTTAGTTTTTCCACTGTAAAGTTACTATTTTCCTCTTTTCATATTTTTTTAAATCCCAGTTTTTCTTTTTATTGAATTTGTTGGGGTGATGATGGGGGAACTTAAGAATTAGGAAATTTTACTTTTAAGAAATAATTAATAAGCTTAATAGTTAATGCATGTAAAAAGCTATTGTTTCAGGAACTGAAGATATGACCTACACTGACTCCAGAGATCATAAGCAGCTCCATTTTTCTGCCTCAGGAAGACTGCATACAATCCAGATATCTCAGCCATTGTGCTCCAGGGAGAGACAGACCTCCATGAAGCACACAGGACACAGGAAAAGAAACCCCCAGGACACAGGACACAGATAAAGAAAATCACCCAGGTCACAGATGCTCAAGACACAGATAAAAAAATCACTAGTCAATGGATTAAAAAAAAAATGATTGGAAAATTGCTGGACTGTAGCTTTTATCTGATTAACCTCTTTCCTGAGTTCCAAATCCCTTATCTACACTTTTTTTCCACCTGAATTCCCAACCCCTCACCTATATACTTTTTTGCTCCTTGTAAAAAAGAATGGCTTAGCCCTCTCTGGTGAGGCTCAGTGTATTGAGAACCCAAATGTCACTGGTTCAATACCCAGCCAGGGCACATACCCAGGTTGCAAGCCAGATCTCCAGCTAGGTCTGTAGCTGGAGGCAGGTGAAAGGCAACATACGTTGATATTTCTCTCCCTTTGCTTCCCCTGCTTCTCCTCTCTCTAAAAATAATGAATCAAATCTTTAAAAAATGGCTTAAAAGGAAACATAAAATGGTCTTTTAGGGTATATAATTCACTGTATTCGCAGATCACCAGCCATCTGGATAAAGCGCACACAAAAATTCAATCCCTGTCTTTGCTCATTGGCTCTGGTGATGACAGGCAGCACGAACACTAACTTTTCAGGTTTCATTGACACTGGTTAACAAAATTATACAAGTTTCAGGTGTACAATTCTATAACACATTATCTGTATATTGTATTGTGTATTTATTACCCCAAGTCAAGTCTCTGCCCATCACCATTTATGCCCCTATACCCTCCTCCACCTCGCTTCCTCCCCTCCCATGCCTCCCTCAGCAATCACCACACTGTTGTCCATGTCCATGAGATGTTTTTCTTTTTTCCCCCTTTTGCTCAGTTACTTCATCCCACCCACCCAGGCCCCCAAGTCCCTCTCTTTTTTATGCTTTCTTTGTTGGGAGTGAGTGACTAAGTCCAGCTTACACTGGGCAGGTGTGGGGGACTTAAGCTCCACCTCCTAGAGTGGGGTGGAATAGATTGTATGTACATATATTCTTTGGTAAGGAAAAATGTTTGTTCAACAGTTTATATTACTATGGATGCATGGGGCTTTAAAACTTCTTTGTTAACTAATACCATAATTAATTTTGCTGCTTAAAGTTTTTAGCTTTGGCCTTTAGAGGCCCTTTAGGTTGATGCCTGTGTCCTGTTGAAGTCCCCCCACTTTTATTTCTTTAAATGGTTACTTTCTTTCCCTTCTTGATCACCCCCAAATTTTTATTCCCAGACCATTTATATTTACCTAGACTAGCAAATAATATTTTTCTGGAGAGAATTCTAGGCTAAAATAATTTGTTAAATATCAGTTTATCTGCAGTTTTCATATTTATTTAAAAGAGAAATAAGGCTTACATGGATACAAAGCAGTTACATATTTTATAAATTGTTTTCAGGAGAAAAATATCTGAAAAATACAAAATTCCTCTGAAATGTCAGTTAGTACACTTGTATTATTTTCATCAATCATATTCTGTTGGAATTAATGGCGTATTGTTTTCTTCTCAATTGCTGGGAAAAATCAGCTGTCTTGATTTTTTTGAAATTCCTTGGCAAGTCAAGAGTAATTAATTTGGATTATCAAGACGTTTTATAGTATAGTGGTCTGAATCATGATTCTCAAAAGTTGTTAATCAGTGAAAATTAACTGCACCCCACATCCATACTGGCAGCGAGAATAATTTGCTGTGTTACGATTATGAATTTGATTTCTCATCATAGCAGATGTGGAACTGGATGCCCTTCTGGTGTATCTCAGGACTGATTTGAAAGCTTGAGAGACCATTAAAAATGTGGATTTTGGAAAGATATGAATACTTGGTATATTATATTATAAACATTTGACTCTATGTTAGTTGCCCAGTATATAAGTTCCTGGAGACAGTAACTTTTAAAAATTTCAACATTTAACATGCATGTTCCGTCATAATTTGTTTTTAACAAATGAAGTTTTGGCAACTGTGTGCTAATATGTCCACATAAAAATAATATTTCTTGCATTATATTTCACCATTCACCAAAATCCACAATGGAATTGGTAGAAAGTTAGAGCTTATAGAGCTTCTAAGTTATTTTAAAGAAATATGGAGTTGAGAACACTTACAGAATTCTATTATTTATTTTTCTCTGTTTACTAAATGTGACTAGTATAAGTGTCTGCATGACAGGCAACCCCCTTATAACATGGTTGTTAGGTTCCTAAAAAATGCCATGTTATGTGAATCCATGTTATATGAAACAAAGAACTAGAACCAAAAAAGGGGGTTGGGTTCCAAAAAATTTTTTAACTGTTATATTTTATAATTAAGAGAAATATCTTTATTAAAGCAATTTTCACCAAAAGTATAACATATTAATATGTATTAAATAATGCTTTATTTGTCATCTCTAAGCACCATTAACCAAAGGCATTTTCTTTTTGACAAGATTACCTTCATCCTCTGAACTTTCTTCAGCATTATCTTGACTTCTATCCTGTACTTTTTGCAAAAAATCTGTTACTTTAGATTGCTTGCTTTTAGCTGAGACATGTTCATAAATTTTGTTATATGGTGCTAAGCACTTGTGAAGTTCTCTCTTAAAACTTTGTATTTCTTTCAGTGGAAGGATCTTCATTTAAGAAATATAGCTTTAGGTCTTTACATTTTTTTAGAGTGAAGTGTTTAACTTCTTTCTTTTCACCTGTGTTATCATCCACTGAATTATCTTGACATATTCCAGATGTCATTTCCACCAAATTTGCTTCATCAGCTTCTTTTTCCACCAGTAATTCTTGGATATCTTCAACAGTCTTATCATCAAAACCTCCTAGAGACTTAGCAAGTTCTACTATTGCATCCATTGTGGTTTCTGCTGGCTCAATTAGATTTTCACTTTGAATTAACTCCAGCTATATATTTTTCCAACAAGCACGTAATGTCATCAGTTTTATTTCTTTGATGGAAGAATTTATGAGATTAATACAACCCAAAATTGTAAAAAGTTTCCATGCCTCCGTGACTTCTATAGATTTGTCATTGACTTTATTAAAAGCCCTTTGTGATGATTTCCTGATGTAATTAGTCTTAAATGTAGCTATAATTTCCTGACCTAATGGTTGAAGTAAAGGAGTTGTCTTTGGTGGTAAAAAACAATATTTTGACATTGGGGTGATTTAAATATTTCAGATGGCTGAGTGCATTATCCAATATTAGTAGAACTTGAAAATCTAGATTTTTCTGCTTTAAGCAGTTTTCCACACTTGGTACACAAAAACATTTTTAAAACCACATTTTAAATAATTCAGTGGTTACCTAAGCTTTTCTATTTGCTGTCCAATATACTGGTAAACTACTCTTATTTACGTTTTCCATTGCATGAGGATTGAGAGATTTATAAACCAGTATAGGTTTTACCATGTGATCGCCTGAATCATTACTGCACATAAGTAATGTTATGTAGTCTTTTGATGCCTTAAAACCTGGTGCAACTTTTTCATTTTTGAAATAAGTGTTCTCTTGGGCATTTTCCCACTCATGGCCAGTCTCATCGGCATTAAAAACCTGATGTCTTGAATAACCATCCTGTTCAATAGTTTCTTGCAATTCCTTTGGATAAGATTTGACTTATCCAAAAGGTTCTTTATCAGTGGATACACTTTCTCCTTGTATTTTTAAGTTTTGTAATGAAAAACATTTTCTGAAATGGTCAAACTACCCTTGGCTAGCACCAGTCAGGGTTTATGGCAGATTCTCCATTTTCCTTTAAGTAATTGTAGACTTTTAAAGCTTTATGTTTAATAATACTGGTGTCCAGTGGAATCCGTTTTGTTAAACAGTCATCAATCCTGGTAGTAAGGGCTTTTTCAATCTTCTCAATTGTTGGTGTTCTGGGACAAGATGTTATATTTGTGGAGGTGGAACAACCGGAAGCAATGGAAGCTCTAATTTTATGTTCATTTTTCTGTAGAGTCCAGGTTATTGCTTAATTTAAATCCAAGGTTTTTGCAAAATATGATACTTTTTCCTTCTTTCTGAGCCAATCTAAAATCTGTAATTTTTGTTTTAGTGAGATGAAATGTCTTTTAAGAGGAATTTTTTATTTCTGCCAGACATAGCTCAGGGCTACAAATTAATTCACAAAAATGAAACACATAATTACCATTTCTTTAACAAAGGTTGAAAAATACCTGAAAAACTTTATATATAATGTAGTAAAAAGAAAAACACAAAGTTTTAAAATGTATGTACTTAATACTCCATGAACAAAATGAATTTAAAATTCTAATAAATTTTAAAATTCTGCAGGCAAATCTGATATGATATCCACACTCAAAGATTTCCAGTGAGGTGTCTTTTGCTCGTAAAAGCTTTTATTACACTCCATGTTGTTCAGGGATTTGCCTAATTTTGATTTATATATATGTATATATATATTTTGCTTTTAAATGTTCTTATTACATTCCATATTGTTTAGGGACTTCCCTAATTTTGAATAAGATATTTTTTGCTCTTAAAAGCTGTTATTATGCTTCATGTTGTTCAGCAATTTCTCTAATTCTGAAACTATGTTAGAGTAAAACCATGTTCTAGGATGCCGTGTCATACGAAGGCTTCCCCCAATTCTTGAACCCCATTAGAACCAAACCATGTTACGGAAGTACCATGTTATGCAGGGATTATTGTAGTATATACTCGTATATACTTGAAAAATCATTCTTCTCATTCCTAACCGTATTTTTTTTAGCTATTTGATTTGCAAGTGGCAGAGAACAACACCTGAAAGGCTTGTCTGTGTTTTCTAATAAGCCTATAATCACTTGTTAAGCCCCTTGGGGCAGGCATTGGATAAGCTGTCTTTTGAGTAGTCTCAAGTAGTGACACAAAACAACAAATAATTAAAGGCACATGTAAGTGCTCCCGCCAAATTTGGATCTGTGGTTAATACCTGTTACTTATTGAGTGGTAAAACATTCCAGGTAATGCCTAACATTTTGAAACTATAAAGTAATATCTAATACTAAGTATTATTTACCCAGACATCTAAAGGAGAAAATGGAAATTCAAGTGCAGGAATGGTCCTGCCAAGTCAGCCTGTCCCAAAATTAATAATAGAATGGGGCTCAAGGTCTTTATGTTACCTTAAAAAGTCTTCACCTTTTCCTACTTTCTTTGTCTAGATTTAATTTGGGTTAGCGAATGGGCACCAGGAGGAGTATAGCTTTTACTATTGATCTCTTTCATAGTTTGGGAACTAAACGCTGAGTAGAAAAACAACACATGGTACACATTTGAAAGAGTTAACTAAGACCTGGCATAAATTTGGTCACTTTTGTTTTAATCTAAAGAGTTGACTATGTCCCCAGACTAGCTCATTCTGTACAAATAATGGAGAAAATGGTGACACACCACTGTTTTAGTCTCTCTCGTTGTGAACAGAAGAGTATACGTGTGCTATAGCACCTGTGTCAGTACCCTGCCTATTGGCTTTTGTTCTCATTCTGCTTTTTCCCTACTCTGTTGTGCATCACAAAAAGCTACATCTCCGTGGCTCCCACCTCTTTGGCTTCTATGTAGGTTTAGCCAATAGAAGTGTCACGAGTATATGTTCATGATATAGTCTTTCCTGTAAGTCAGCCAAGCAGCTGTTCAGTTAGCTGCCCACTGAGCAACCCTGCACCAAGGAATAAACAAGAGTCACACACAGTAACTATTCTATTCACTCAGCTTTTATTGAATGCAGGTTCACTCAAAGTAGAACATCAACATACATTGATATCCTACTCACACTCTAACAATCTAAGAGAATTAAAACAGAGACAGCGATCAATGGGGGATAACGAACCTAAGTTCCAGAGTCTTAGTCTGCAGGTCCCGGAGACAGTGTAGTGGGAAAGGGAATTGTCAGTGTCTTGCAGGGAAGGATCTCCAGAGTCCATGGGCAGCAGGGCAAACAAAATACTCAGTTCAGCAGGGCTGAGCTTCTGCCAGTTGATGCCGAGGGAGATCAGCATGGGGTGGAGCAGTGCTCTGGCATGTTGGAGCTAGGCTGTCTCTGCAGTGGTCTGGAACCTGCCTCAGTTCCACCTGGAAAGTGGTGCACTCCACACTTCTGTGCCTTTTCAATAAATGTCTTGGCATCCCTGATGGCAAGTGTGGAATTTCCCTATAGGTGGTCCTGCTCTGTAGACATGGCTGTTGTGACCACATGTGCAGACATCTTAGGTGTGCCTCCTTGCATATGTGTCTGTAGTGACTTAGCTGGTTTCCCTCTTAAAGATGTGTCAGGGCTGACTGACAGCCAATCTGGTTGACATGAGTGACTCCACTTTGTTCTATCTACATTATGCGATCTTGATCAGACCAATGCCATTTTATTGGTCCTGCTTTTCACAAGGAGGCACCGGTAGAAAACTGGAAGGCAGGAGGGGAGACACCAGGTTATTTATTTTCCCCTCCTTATTTGCTATGTGCCCCCTCTGCATGCCTCATGCCTTCTAGCTCCTCCCATACAGTACTGACTGGTAACAGCCCCCCTTCATTGCCCTATAGCCTTAAGGGCTATAGCAGCTGCTTGTTAGTGATTATCACTGGGTTGCCTCACTCACCACTGTTGCTTCCCGTAACTCATGTGGCCAACTTCCTGTAATTAGTTTCTTCTTTATAAAAGATCTATAGTGGTGGTTGTTTCCTGGATGGACCTTATAGACCACTAGCAACGTCAATGTATAGATATCAATATAAGCAGTAGCCCAATTAATGTTTAGCCTAGATCCTGTTTGCTGTGCAGGTGCGCTAAACTTTCAGCTACTATGGCTGTTAGTTGCTAATGGATCGTAGATTCTCTCATCTCCAGAGAATAGCCCTCGCCTGGAGATGCCTGGGAGGTTGCATGTCCTCTCTGGACTGGTTCATGTCTAATGACTGACTGACTTGCTGCTGGAAAACTTGACCCCTTCTCAAGGATGAATGAGTTTATAGTGCCATTCATGCTCTAAGAAGCCCTGTGCTGTTGGTAAGACACCAGATTCCAATCACGCTTGTCTTTGCTTGGCTCCTTTCCCTTCTCTGACCTACTTACCTGACTTTCTTACAGCTTTCTCTTGAGAGTGTACCTTCGGAAAGTCAGCGCAGGAGAATCCCCATCCCATCTGCTTCTAGGGAACCTGACCTAGGAAAATATATTTTAGAGAAGAAATGGTGAGAATATGTTACTCTGGTGAAGTGGTTAAATGAAAGTTGTGAACAGAGCTTGCATTACAGCTGCTAACAGTGAGGATGGTGTTTGTAGCATTACCAAACAGAAGTGAGGTTCTGTTGCCCATAGCCCATAATAAAACTCCAGAGCCAGAGGGTTGGCTAAAAAGGAAAGAGGTCATTTATTCAAAAGCGACACAATTTTGGAAGCAAGACAGGTTTCTGCCTCAGAGCCCATCTCCAGAATACCCAGAGGAAAACCCTGCCACCCTTGGCCAAACCAGTCCAAGGCTGTTCCCAGAGTTCCTTCTCCTACTTAAAAATACTGTCCTTTGGTAAATGGCAGGCAGCTGCTGAGCCATCCTCCAAGTAGCTCAGCTTCTTCCCCTGTTGCTGTCAGGCCTCAGGCTGCTTCCTGGAGTCCCCACGCACAGCCCTCACTGCCAGCTCCTGCCACCATTTCCCACAGCAGGGCCTGGGGCTGCCACCTGGCCATGTGGCTTCCAGGGCCCATGCGTCCACTAGTGCTCCAACCCCTGAAAGAGTGAGTGAGGGGAAGAAAAAATGCATGTTTTTCTCTCCCGTTTAAATCTCATGGCCCAATATCCTGGGCATCCCAGAAGGGTTTAGCTTCCTAGCCAATCTCGTCCTTTTCCCAGGCTCGGCTGACAGGGTCTTCCTGGCACAGCCTCTTGCCCTTCCATCATGAACCAGAAGGGAGTAGGAGGGCTTTTCAGCAGCCTCACACTTGTTTCATGCAAGGCCTCCTCCTGCTGTCCTGGCCAGGTGTCAGGGAATCTGTCCTCACCTGCTGTGCTACCTCGTTTAGCCCCAGGGAATGCACCCTCTCCCAAAATGCTTCCAGGCTCCTCCCTCTGCTCCCAGCGCCACACTGGCATCAGAAAGAATGAAAAAAAGAAGCAAGAGCTGGACACCTTCGAGGAATCTACAGTTATTGGGGAACTCATCATTTTAATGCTAGAAAAATAGCACCTTATAAAAGTAAAGTTTCAGAAAAGCTAGATGTCATAGCAAAAAGATGATAATGTGTTTTTTACTAGTTGAGTATGAAGCCGCAAAAATTTTCAAGAGTAAAAATACCTGGGAGTGATACAAAATGTAAGTCTGATGTAAAACTAGAATTATAAACTCTATTACACAGTATATGAAGGTGGTTTTTCTCAGACTTGAGTGATACACAACTAGTTTTAGAAAATTTCTTTTGTGCCCTCAGTATTGATATAATAATTTTTAGTACAAAATTACATTTTTTTTTGAGCCACTGGTGTTACCTTTCAGGTGGTATGTCATTTGGTTTCAGTTGATAAAAACATATCACGTAAGTCTGCCCCGTTCTTATAAATAAAATTGTACAACTTGATGCCAAACAAGATGACATTGACTGAAATTGTGTAGAAGCTCTTTATAGTGGTCAACCAAGAGCTCTAGAATATGAGTCATTTTATTACAGAAATGAAAAGAAAGTTCTTGATGGACTTTTAGATCATGAAGAATACATCCTTGTGCCAGGTAAGGATGGGAGCATGATACAGGCAAAGGAAGGGCGGTGGGTATGAAACCTAGCGAGTGACTGACTCAGGCTCTGCTCTCAGGGAAACAAGGCTGGGGCAGGGAGCAGCACGGTGGTTCAGAAGGAATAAACTGGGAACAAAAGAAGATTAAGCCAGAGGTACATTATTAGCTAGGTCACCACCTCCAAGGACTATGTTCAATCTTTCAGGACATTGTGAAGAACATAAGGAAATGTGTTTCAGAACTGTTAGCACGCACGCACACGCAGGAACATAGTGAGAGAATTCTTATGGCTCTTTCACATCCATTTCAGAACCTCTGGGCAACCATGTAGCCTCAAGGCAAGTTGCCCCCGGCTGTATCTGCAGTTGGCTGTTTGAAGCCTTTGCAGAACTGGTTGTTGGAATATGGCCAGAAAAAGAGGTGTACAAAGTAGGTTCAGGTTGTGCTCATTGAGTGTTTCTCTATAGGCTACTGCATGTAGAGTTAAGGACAGCCACAGAGTAGTGGGAAAACTTGACCTGGAATAAGTTCTGGCCCTTTACCATATTGAAACTAATCTCTGTGATCTTAGGCAGGTTAGTTCTAACTTACTAGTGTGAAAATTGAAGCTGAGGGTGTTTAGGAATTGAACTCCCATCATACCTCTTTGCCATGTTAAAATGACTTCATAAGATTCCTTTTTTCTTCCCAGACCCCAACTACATACCCCTTAAGTCACAAGGCACAACTGAAAATATTAACTTTGAAGGAATGTGATGGCTTCACAGAGGAGGTATCACTTTCTGTTCTGAGGGTCTATTTTCCCAGCAGAAGTCTAACATTTTCCCTGCTGACTGTAGCAAAGGTATATCCATCTGTTTATACTGTATAGGAATGTGTGGGACACATTGATTTTGTCTTTGTGCCCCAAACACTATCAAGTTGGCAATCTAACTGTTGAACTAATAAGTACCTATGAAAATACATGATATGGAGAAGGACATAAGGGAGGAGAAGGAGCCGGTGTGGGCAGCCATAAAAGTACATTCCATATTCTTGTGAGCCGCAACTCTTTGTCACCACAAGCAAAGCCAGCTCATGGCCTTATACTGCCTCTGGAGAAAACCAGTTTTCTCTACTCCCATATCCTTAGGCTTGCCTTTTACCATTTTGTGGATTTCTCCCCTTTTGAATGTTATTGAAATTAATTGATTCTCAAGTTATAAATAGAAAAAGAATATTGTTGGGAGTAAGGGAGGTTGGTAAAAGAAGAGGAGCTCACCCTGGCCCCAGATGCCTTAGGGGTGGGCATGGCTATACCCACAGCTCCTTTCTCCTCATCTACTATCAGAAGAAAAGCTGGAAAAAAAACCACAATAGAAAATAAGGAGGCTGATAGAATGTGAGAAAATATTTATGTACCTACTATAGAGCTGGGCATTTTACTTCATCAAGTTGTTATGAGGATTAAAGAGACTATTTATAGCCACTGCTACTCCCAATCTCCATTTTACAGGTACAGAAACTCCTTAAAGACCACCATATTATCAAAGCCATATGACTAATACATTTTGGAGTTGGAAGTAAAAACCCCACCTGACTCTATAGAGTCCAGGCTCTTACCTGCATGCTGCTGAAACACCTAAGAGTATTGACAACAAAACTCAGGTGTCCTCACTATAAAAGGAACTTGCCATTCCAGGTGGGACTTTCCTCCACCCCTATTCGTTTGAATACAAAGGTTGCTGTGTGAACGGAGAAAGATGCCAGGTTGTATGCCAAAACTTTTCTTCAGCTCTTCAGAAGAACAAATGTCCTTATTTCCCAAATGGGTTGAAAAGGGTGCTTTAGCACTTGTATTAAGTCTTTCATCAGAGGTTCTTGCCTTGTGAAATGAGATTAAATTCAAGGTGGCTCATCAAATGTGTGCCAGGCATGCATTCTCCTGCCCCTCTGACTTGGAAAAGCTGTGAGTTCAGAACTGAGCTCTCGGCCTTCCATAAAAGTGCTGTGCACACTGACTGAGTGTGTTCTGTGGCTCCGGAGCCAAGAAAGTTGGCAGTTGGAGAATCCTCAGGTATGAGATTGAGTACATGGCCTCCTATTATATTGAACGGGAGTTCGAGTCTCTTGGAGCTTAGGCAGTGCCCAGGATACATACCAGTGCACCTCCTTAGAGCTGTTAATCTCTCCTTTGCTGCTTGACTCCTTCAGGATCCCCCCAGCTAGTCAATATTCTCTGCTGATACCGCAGGTACAGAGGGGGTCTGTAGTGCTAACTGCTGCTCACTGTCTGTGTGGTCTTAGGCAAGTCTGTTAACCTCTGCTTCAGTGATGGGATGAGGTTGGCTAGCATCCATTCCAAGAGGCTTTCTATGTCAAGAATTTCAATCTGTTTGGATAGGTGAGCTATTAAAAAAACTAAGATGATTTACTTAAGATGGAAACTTTCCTGAAAATGCAGGGGGCTTTTTTTCCTGAGATAATAAAGCTCTGTTAGAGTCTGTGGAACATATAGATCTTAGATAAACAATTAAGCCAATTAGGGATTGTTAGCCTATGTGTATTTTGTGTTAAATCCTTTCTATTAGAAAGTAATATAGAATTAGAAGTTTAATTCCTATTTGGCCTCATATTAAGTACTATTTACCAAAGGAGATAGCTAGTCTAATTTTGAATGTTAAAAGCAGACCTACAATAAGCTTGTTTTCATGGGAGAAAAGAATTATGATGCTCTTTCAAATCTTTGGAAAACACATCAGCTGGTTGCTGACTTTTCTTGATATTTTAAAAGGGCATATTATTATATAATAAGCTTAAATGTGGATATTTTCCTAAGGTTTGTTGTTTGTTTTTAAAGTAGAATGCTATACCTTGCATTTTCTTTTCCCTTGATCTTCAAATATCTATCTGTCCCATAAAACTACCTCCATTCAAAAACCTAATCTATTTGTGTGGTTTGCATGTGGTTGATGTTTATTTGGATAAGCTGAGGCAGCAGAGGAGGAATATATTTATACATCTAACCTTTACAGTAAGGAACATTTGAAATGTCAGCATTTTATTTCAGGAACAGGTGAGTGATTGTACTATACGGCTTTTATTTATTTATTTATTTACACCCAGCATCATTCTGAAGAGGAATGTGAAACAGCTTAGAACAGCTTATAATAAAGTAAAATAATAAGAAAGAGGAAATGGAGTCAGTATTCCAACCAGAAGAGTAAACATTAGTGCTATGATGGAATATAAACCTGTGTCTAAGATTCTTGGAAATGTGGTAAGGCAAGAAACAAATGTTATAATCTTTTTTAATACATGAAGATTTACTTTTTGAGAGAAGGAAGGGAGGGAGAAAGAGAGGGAGAGAAACAGTGATGTGACAGAAAAACATCCATCTATTGCCTATAGCACATGCCCAGCAGGGGATCAAACCTACAAGCCAGGCATGTGACTTGCCCTGGATCTGAACCTGTGACTTTTTGCTTTGTAAGATGATGCCCAACCAACTGAGCCACATTGGTCAGGGCCAGATTATATCATCTTTAACATTCAAAGAAGGGACTAAGTTCTTCTGGCTCAAAACCCAGATCTCTCACAAAGCACATTATCTAAGGATGTTGGTTTAATCCATTTAACAAAAATTTAAGCACCTAGTTGAGGCAGGTAGTTTATTATTTTACAAAACAGTTTATCAAGAATTCTGATTGAGTCACGTCCTAGAGAGGGTGAGGTAGCCTTTAATCCAGGGAGGTTGCTTCTTGAGAAAGTATAGCTGTGACTAAAGTCAGTGTTGAATTTAATCATTATTGGAGCAATATTTTTCTTAAGACCTCATTCTAAAGCAAAGTAGACATGGGTCAGAGGATTTTCAAAGAGCTAGTTATCAACCTCCATGGGGAAAAAAACCCTAAAAGATCTACTCTGCCTAACAAGGTCAACTAAATATGCCCCAGGATGAATTAGCTGCAAAATGTGTACATGGGTTGCAGGGTAAATTGACCTGTTCTGTGGAGTTCTTGTGTAATGACTAATTAATTATGTTGGAGACTCTTCAGAAAACAATGATTTCGGAACAATTTATCTAATGTTTAGCCTTATTCCTGGAAATAAGCAATTACCCAAATTATATCCTTTTTGCCAGCAGTTTTTCTTTGTTATACCAATTCATGCTCATTGTTTAAACATAAGAAAATAGGGACAAGAAAAAAACCAATTAGAACCCAATTCTTAAAGACAATACTAGCATTTTATTTGTGTGATCAAATAACTTCTATTCACATATACTTTTTGCCTGTATATATTACTTTTAACTAAGATGTCAGTTGTGGTGACCCTGCCTGTCATGATTTACCACAGATCAGTCTGTACCTCCCACTCCCCCCACCCCTCCCAGGCCCAAGTCATGCAGGAAGTTCCGTGTGTTCTCTAAGATTTCTACAATTGCTCAGGGACTGTGTCAACCTTGGTTATCATTTCTTAACTTCATCTTGCAGATGTTTCCTTATCACTAGGCATAAAACTCCTTTTCCTTATCCTCCCTAAAACATAACAGTGTCACTCACAAGGAAGCATTAAATCCTTTAGCCTCTAAACACCTTGTTGCTTTGCTCTCTTCTCTGTTCCTTTGCTCTTTTCTTTATGTCTTCCTGCATCCTAGATTTCTGTTTATTTCGCATTCACAGTGCCTTAGGAAAAGGTCTTGATTGCATGGTTGCATGGGGGACTCAGGACCTGAAGGCCTAGGCAGGAAGGGGGCAAAATCCTTTGAGGAGTTCTAGTTGTAGCTAGCAAAATACTGTAAAAAATCCACCCATTTTATTTAATAAAGTAAATTTATTTATTAAAAATTAACTATAAAGTAATTGACTTTAAAACCAAAAATGGGATCATGCTATATTCACATCAAAACCCACACACACGCAACTATAATTGCTGAGAATAGATTACTGCTAATTTGGCTTTGGGCAACCATCAGATTCTTTTTTTCCTAGTTAGCTTTTATTTCTAGTAGATTATTGGAGGGCACTCACAGTGTCTCTACTAAACATAGGCTTGTACCTTGCATCCGATGGCAGCCTTGAAAACACTCAGGTCTCTTGCTGTGGGGAGCAGAATTGACCGGCAGTGCCAGCAGCTGCTTATCTGGATCTGCCAACTCTGTCACACTGATGGCATGCCACACATGGATGAGCACAGCTGGGGGTATTAATGCAGGACCTTGGCTGCAGTATGAGTGATGGGTGACTTTGGCATAAGGACTTGCCATCAGACTGGCTAAAACTTTCTTGGAACCTTACTGTAATCTGAGATTCTTCCAACCCCATCTTCCTTCCTCCTCTGTCACTTTCACTTATCAGCCCTTCATCAAAGAATCATGAAAGCAAGGTCCTCCTTGCCTTCTCCAGCTTTCTCCTCTTTTCCTTCATGGATACATCCCCCAATAAATCTGCAATAATCCTGTCTTGGCACCGGCTTCTCAGAAGTACCCGAAACAGTGCTCACACACATTTAGCAAGTGACCATGAAGAGTCATAAAACCTATTGGTGCAGGCTTGGTGCAAGAGCTCCTGTCCCTTAAGTACTTGAAGTTTCTTGCATGACAGGTTTACTAGAGGCAGACAGTGAAATATCTAGTGCTAACCACTTATGCGGGTATAGGCTTGTATTGTATCCTTGTTCATACAAGAGCAGATGTGCTTGTGTTTTTCACCAATGAATAAATATTTTGAGCATCTCTTATGCAAGTTAGAACATCCTTAAGTGCTGGTGGACTTAGGTATTATTGAAGCACTTGCAATAGCTGCTTCTATAGCACAGGCACCTGGAGAATATGCATTGAACAGGGTTCTTCAAATATTAACTAACCACCCCCTGGGGAGTAAATTAAAACCAGTGCAAGCACAGATCATATGGCCTATGCCTAAGTATTTTAAAGTGAATTACAGTATAATGTGAACTTTATCAATGTAAGTAAGGCATTGTATGTAAGGATTGCATAACGGTCAATTGTGTGACTATCTCACTTATTTTAATCAATTCTGTTAGAATGTTTTTGGTTCCTAATTTTTAACCGTTACTTTCAGATTTAGCCAAGTCTTTCTATATACTTCAGGAATTGTCCAACCTTTTATAGAATTTCTTTTTAGAAGTAGAATTATTGGGTCAAAATACATGCCCAATTTAAGGAGTTTTTTATATTCATTACCAAAAAGTCATTTAGGAAGTTTGTTCCAATTTATAGTCCAGCATTACTGCACAGATAGGCTTGTTTCTTTTTCCTTTATTTTCTGTATATGAAATTATGTGTAAAATATAAATGTTTAATCCAAAAAACAATTTTTAAAAATCTTTGAGTCCTTCACCCAGGTTATGAAATAGAAGTTAAAGTCCTTCTGTGTTTTCTGCTTCTCAACATTCCCCTCCATGCCTCCTTCTCTCCCACAGAGTGGCAAATACAAAGCTAGTTGTGTGAAGGATTCCAGGAAAATAAATAAATAAACTCAATAGTTTCACAGACATCTTCAGCTTCTGCTTCCTGGGAGTTTTAAAGAAAACTTTCTGCGGTGTTCAGTGGGAGAGGCCAGATATGAGTTCTAGGAGATCTAAGGCTCAACATAGTGCATGGGAGTGTTGTAGTATAAAACAGGCACTAAACACAGGAACGGTGGGAACTGCCCTGTGTTTCTTGCTTCTAAGTTCACTATGACCTCATTCCAGCTCACAGAACTAAGTTAAAGCAAAGAACTTGGTGAGATTAAATAGATGTCCACAGCCAATTTAGGCAGTAAGACCTAGAGGAAAGAACAGGAAATGTATCTGCAAATTGTCAAGATCACCACAGTTCTATCTGGGCAGCGCTACCTAGGACATTTGTTCAGGTGTTCAAAAAAAAAAAACTGTCTGGCTGGTGTGGGTCAGTGGATAGGTGCCAGCCTGAGAACCCAAAAGTTGCTGGTTCGATTTCCCAGCCAGGGCACATAACCAGGTTGTAAGCCAGGTCCTTAGCTGGAGGCAGGTGAAAGGCAACCGTACATTAATGTTTCCCTCCCTCTATCCCTAACTTCCCCTCTCTCTCAAAATAAAGAAATAAAAATCTTAAACACACACTATACTGGCCATATGCCCTGTGGCAAAACTCTCTAGACTCACGCTGCTCCAAGGTGCTCTAGTTTCCAGGTGGCAGCCAGCATCTCATGACGTCTGTTCACTGTCCTTCCAGGACTCCATTCACCCCTCTCCTGTTTGGAACTCATGCTCCTGTACCAGGCCTTTTTAAAAATTTATTTATTTTAAAATTAGAGTTGATATAAAATATTATGTTTCAGGTGTATGAGTGATTCAACATTTATATACCTTAGTAAGTGCCCACCATAATAAACCTAGGAATCATCGGTCACCTTAAAAACTTGTTATGATATCATTGACTTTATTCTCTATGCTGTGCATTCCATCCCTGTGATTTATTTTATGACTAGAGGGTCTTTTTTTTTCTATTTAATTTTATTATTGTATTACATTCATTCAATTTTTCCCCCTTTGCTCTTCCCTTCTCCACCCTCCCCATCTCCCATCCCCACCATCACTTCCACATGTTGTCCATGTCCATGGGTCATCCATGCTAGTTCCTTGACTAAACTGTTCCCCTTCTTTGTCTCCTTCTTCCCCCTTCCCCCTCTCATTCCCCTCTGCACACTGAAAGTCTATTCCTCGTATTTATGTCTCTGGTTCTGTTTTGCTCGCTTGTTTGTTTGTTTTGTTCATTGGTCTCCTTTGTTCATTGGGGGAGATCATATGGTATTTGTCTTTCACTAACTGACTTATTTCACTAAGCATAATACTCTCCAGTTCCATCTATGTTGTTGTAAAAGGTAAGAGTTTCTTCTTTCTTTCTGCTACATAGCATTCCATTGTGTAAATGTACCAAAGTCTTTTGATCCATTCATCCACTGATGGGCACTTACGCTGTTTCCAGCATTTAGCTATTATAAGTAGTGCTGCTATGAACATAGGGGTGCATAGGTTCTTCTGAATTGGTATTTCAGGATTCTTTGGGGATAATCCTAGTAGTGGAATCACTGGATCAAAAGGCAGTGCCATTTTTAGCTTTTTAAGGAAACACCATACTCTTTTTCCATAGTGGCTGTACCAGCCTGCATTCCCACCTGTAGTTCACCACGGTTCCCTTTTCTCCACATCCTCACCAGCATTTGTTGTTTGTTGATTTGTTGATGATGGCCATTCTGACAGGTGTGAGGTGGTATCTCATTGTGTTTTTTGTTTTGTTTTTTTTTTTAAGATTTTATTTCATTATTTTTAGAAAGAGGGGAAGGCAGAGAGGGAGAGAGACATCAATGTATGGTTGTCTTTCACCTGACTCCAGCCACAAACCTGACTGGAGACTTGGCTTGCAACCTGGTTATGTGCCCTGGCTAGGGAATCAAACCTGCAACCTTTGGGTTCGCAGGCCAGCACCTTATCCACTATGCTACCAGCCAGGGCCTCATTGTGGTTTTAATTTGCATCTCTCTGATGGCTAGTGATGTTGAGCATTCTTTCATATGGCTTTGGGCCCTTTGTATGTCCTCCTCAGAGAATTGTCTGTTCAGGTCCTTTGCCCATTTTTTAATTGGGCTGTCTATCTCCCTGGTGTTGAGTTACATAAGTTCTTTATATATTTTGGATATCAGGCCCTTGTCTGGGGTATCATTGGCAAATATGTTTTCCCATACACTTGGTTCCCTTTTCATTTTGCTCCTGTTTTTGTTAGCTGAACAGAAACTTTTCAGTTTAATATAGTTCCATTTGTTTATTTGTTCCTTTATTTCCTTTTCCCTTGGAGAAGTATCAATGCAAATACTTCTGCATGGGATATTTGAAATTTTACTTCCTATGTTTTCCTCTAGGACTTTTATGGTGGCATGGCTTATGTTTAAGTCCTTTATCCATCTTGAGTTTATTCTGGTGCATGGCGTAAGTTGGTGGCTTGAAGTTTTTACCTTTTAATTCCCTTCATCCTTTTGGCCCCTCTTCCCACTCTCTCCCCTCTGGCAATCATCAGTCTATTCTCTGTATACGAGTCTATTTCTGTTTTGTTTTGTTTGTTTGTTTTGTGTTTTAGATTCAATGTGGAAATGAAATCATATGGCATTTGTCTTTATCTAACATATTTCCCTCAGCATAATACCCTTTAGGTCCATCCATGCTATTGCAAATAACAAGATTTAATTCTTTTAAAATATTTTATTAATTTCTTTATCCATTTATCTATCTATGGAACCTAAGTTACTTCCATATTTTGGCTATTGTAAAGTACTACAATAAACAGTTATGCATACAGGGTATGCATGATAAAGTGACAAAATTTTAATAAAACAAACAACATACCACAAAAATGTTACATTTTAAAATAAAATTGTTCTTATATGTAAATACATAAACATAGTCATTTTTTAAATTGTTAAAAAAAAGTCTCCATTTGCTGCCATAATAGACTTGACTTGACTTCGGAATCTTGAGCACACTTTCATTAACTTGTTTTTATCTATGGACATCATCATCATGTTTTCAATCTTAGCTTTAACAGCCTCTTTATTGGAACGAGGTTGTTTATTAACTTCTCTCTCATAAATGTTCCATACATAATAACCTAAGGGATTTGCATCTGGTGGGCTGGGCGGCCAGATTTCCTTTGACCAGAATTCAGGAACATTGACCCTGAGAAATTCCTGCACCTTTTTGGCATTATGTGCTGGTGCACCATCTTGTTGGAAGAGCAACAGGTGTCCATTTGCAACTTGCTTCATCCACATTACAACTACTTCTCTCAAAGCATCAAGGTAAACATCAATAATCATCTTCAAGCCTTGTGGAAACAAATGTGGGGTCATGATATCTCCTTCATTGCTGATAATACCTAACACCATCACTGTAGCAGGAAATTTCATTTTCATGACAAGTGGGACTTCACTAAGATTCTCACAGAGCCAGAGCCACCTATTGTTTCTTCTGTTAACTATTTGGTCCTGCTGAGAATTCTTTTCACTGGGGAAGAAAATCAGAGGGATTTTTTCTTTGGGATTTTTCAGTTTTGTTAGCAGTGTCCTTGCTTTTTCAAAGTGCCTTTCCTTTGTCTGTTGTGTCCTAAACTGGCCTCTTCTAAGAACATACAATATGTCTCTGATACCCTCGGCAATAATCTTGTGAACAGATGCATCTGACATCTACAGTTCTCTTACTATAGAACGCATTGACTTTCCTGGATCTTCATTGATGATCTCCTGGATTCTGTGTACAATATCTGGTCTTGTGCAATCCTTCAGTATCTTATGCATTTTCCTTGTTGGTGTGGTGACATCAGGATCAGCATCATACACCTTCTTCACATTGTCAACTGTACATAAAGGGATGTTGTTGAAATCCACAATTTCCTTAGCAGTTCGCCCAGCACACAGTCCAGAAATCATGGTTGCTTTCACATTGTATTCCTTTGACATGACAGTTGATCTCAGAATTTAATACTTAGTATCTGAAACAATGATGTTAAATCATAACCTTAGAAACATAGTTTTTCAAAATTAATAAGAAACACATGAAATAAGGAGATGCAAAGTTATTGCCAATGTATCGCATGCACCCTGTATACACACACACACACACACACACACACACACACATATATATATATACATATATCTTTTTCAAATTAGTGTCTTTTTTTCTTTGGATAAATAGTCAGGAGTGAAATTGCTGGGTTGTATGGTAGTTCTGTTTTTAATTTTGTGAAGAATATCCATACTGTTTTCTATAATGGCTGCACAAGTACAATTTCACCAAGAGTGCACAAAGTTTCCCTTTTCTCCACATCATCACCAACATTTGTTATTTGTTGTCTTTTTGATCCCATTTTGACAGGTGTGAGGTATTAGTGCATTGCAGTTTTGATTTGCATGGCCCTGATGATTAGCATCTTTTCATATGTCTGGGGGGGTCATCTGTATCTTTAGAGAAAGTCCTCTGCCCATTTTTTAATTTGATTGTTTTGATATTGAGTTGCAGTTCTTTATTGTATATTTTGCATATATACCTCATACTGGATATGTCATTTTAAAATAACTTCTAGTAATTTACCATTATATTTTCTTGATAGTTTTCTATGCTGTGCAAAATATTTTTAGTTTGATGTATTTCTCTTGGTTTATGCTTTCATTTTGGTGGAGCACATTTCAAGTAGCTTCTTGAGAAAGAGACAATGGATAGTAAATTAATTTTTTTGAGACCATGATTGTCCAGGAATATCATTCTACCCTCACACAATTTGAAATATTGACTATAATTTTAAGTTACAAGTAAATTTTTTTAGAATTCTGGATATTACTTCATTTTCTTTCTCACAGTGATTCTGTTGCAGAGTCTGAAGCCATTAGAATTCCTGATGCTTCCTGATCTGTTTTTCCTTCTTGAGACTTGGTAAAACCATTTTTCCCATGGTGTTCTGAAAGTGTAAATATGTCTGTGTAGATATTTTTATAGACTTCTTTCTATTCAGTAATTTTTTTTTGGTTATATAGCAGTTCACCTCCTATTGTTCTGGGAAATTTTTTTCAAATACTTTTATTTTGTTTTTTGTTCTGTGTCCTCCCATCCTCTAGATTTTCTGGAGTTGTTATTCAGTTTTCTTATATATTTTCCACTTATTTTTGGCCTCTTTGCCTTTTTATGCTCTTCTTTCTAGGAGATACCCTCTACTTTATTTTCTGTTTGGTGACTTCACTTCTATTGTCATGCTCTCTATTCTGAGATCTCTTTTCTCTTAATTTTTATAGCATCCTATCCATTGTTTATGGGTGCAGGGTGTTTTTTATTTCTTTGAGGATGATGATAATAGGCCTATTTCCTTGAGTTGTATTAACTCTTCTCATCCCGCTTCTTCCCCAGCATGTTCGTTATTTACTCCAAGATGCTTTTTTTTGTGAGGGAGGTCAGTTTTGTTTTAATTTCTATCTTTCATGATTAGAGCTTTCCTTAGATACCTGGTAATACCTGAGTATCTATTTAATATTAAGAATGGGGGTAGAGATCTGCAAAGCTCATCAAGGGCTCTGAGAGCTTGACTGTGGGCCAGGTTTATCAACTGAGTTCACTGCACAGTAGGGTGATCTAGACTGGGGGTCAGGAAGGCTACCTGGATTCAGCATTAGCTATGCACTTGATCGCTTAATTCTAACTTGTACTTCAGCTCGAATCTGTGTCAGGATCATCAGTACAAATACCTTGCTTTTAGTTTCTTCAAATAATAAGTTTCCAGATTTCCCTAGGAGTTGGAAGGGTTGACTGCTCAGTAAAGCAGAGTAGAGGAGGGAATCTGGAAGGTTTAATTTCTTAAAAAGTAGAGTGCAGTCTAATTGTATTTTTTAAAATCTTTGACTGCTGAGAGCATCCAAGACCTAAAACCTTCTCTTTCTGCCCTCTATTTGGGCAAGCTGATAGGAAAGCCAGGGCTCCTTTGGTGTCGGAGGGAAGTTCAAACCATTACAACACTGAATTCTTCTGTAATCCCATCCCTGAGTCATTATAGAAATCATAGCCACTTATTCACACTCTCTGTTAAGACACTCAAGCCAATTCAGGCCAGCATGGGCACTGTCCTGCTCTGCCCATAGTTTCATGATGTAATACAATTTTTTTTTTACCTCCCAATGTGTGCATGGTGTTATCTGTGTAGATATCCAACCCATTCATTGAATAAGGAGGGGGACTTAAGTCTTTTACAGAAATTTACCATTGACTAGGTGGTTTAAATGGCAAATATTTCTTTCTCATAGTCCTGGAGGTTGGGAAGTTCAAGATGAAGGTGCTAGCAGATCCAGTGTTTGGCGAGGGCACTCTTGCTTCCTGGTTTACAGATGGCCATTTTCTCATTGTAGCCTCACATAACAGGGCAGAAAGACAGAGGAGCATGTTCTATTCTTATAAGAGCACTAATCCCATATGGGGACTCCATCTCTCAATACTATCACACTGAGTGTTAGGGTTTCAGCATATGAATTGGGGTAGGACACAAATATTTAGCCTATAGCAGGGCAGGTCCATAACATCTGCATTGGATGGATATAAGGAATAGTTTTCACAGAAGATTATTATTTTTTATCTTCGTCTTCCTTTTACCACATGTTTCTTTGCCTTTCGAACACTTTGTGGTATAAATTGGTTGGACCTCACATTTTCCCAGTTCTAACTAAAGATAGTTTTCTTGGGTCTACTAAGTCAGTTAGTACTCACTCATCCATCTTTCTCTAGTTCCCAAAATTCTGCTGATTTTTTTCTTTTCCTGTTTTTCTGGACTTGTACTTTTCTCTCTTAAAAAAAATCCCTCCCCTAAATTTTTATTAAGTTGAAGTTAGGCACAAAATTAGGAGCATACACGTTCAAGCTGCTTTCTTAATCCAGAAGCCCCGGGTGGCTCATTTCTTTTCTTTTTTTTTTTTTCATTTCTTCATACCTTATCAATAATGGGTATTACTTTTTGATTTATTGCTGAATTTCTGAAATATATACTGCACTTAGTTCTAATTGCTCTGACAACAGATTATCCATATTATCAGATTCTGAACTGGTCCACTGTAAGTATGACTAAAAAGCCAAAGTACAATTTCATAATTTATGGCAGATTCTTAAATTCAGCCATTCAGTTCATGCTAAAATTTCTTCCTATATTCACTGGCATTCCATTGTAATGCAGGCAGGAAGGATTGTACCAAGATTCTAGAAACAAGTTGGAAAGAAAACGAATTATCTCTACTTACCTCTATTCCATTTGGGTGAGGCAAATAGAAAGAAATTAGATTCATGGGTATTTATTTAAAATAAAAGCCACTTTATTTTATTATGAAAATTTGGTCTATCTTTTGAACAAATTTAGCAATATTTAAAATTCTTGGTTATTATTGCCAGATTTAAATGAAGATTTCAAAATACAGTTTTTAATTTGAAAATAATGATTTCATCAAATGGTAATCCTATTTGTTCCCCAAGTTGATTTATAGGTTAATGAAGTTTCTTTTTATTATTAAAAATATTCTTCAAAGTTATGTTCATCATGAAAGCATGTAGGTGAAAATTAGCCCCTTCTTTCCATAAACACCAGAGTTCCACTTCCCCACCTCAGAGGCAGGTGATCAGATTTAATGTTTTATGTATGTCCTGAAAAATGATCTGTGAGAATATAAGCAGACATATGTAAGCTTTTTAATACTAACAAGAGCATACTGTTTCTGCTCATCTGTACCTTATATTATTTAACTATATATTTCTGAAGATTTATCATATCAGCACTTTTAGATCTCCCTCACATTTTTATTTTTTGTTGAAATGGAATAAATACAAGGAAGTGCACACAAGAAAAACTGTATTTAAGTGGATCAGCACAAAAGCCTATTAGGTAACCAACTGGTTAGCCAAGCAATAGGACATTTCTTTTTTTCTTTTTTCCCTAAAGTCTAGGTAAGACTTTTTTTTTTTTTTTTTTTTAAGATTTTATTTATTATTAGAGGGAAGAGAAGGGAGAGAGGCAGAGAGGGAGAGAGACATCAATGTATCAATGTATGGTTGCGTTTTACCTGCCTCCAGCTACAGACTTGGCTGGAGACCTGGCTTGCAACCTGGTTTTATGCCCTGGCTGGGAATCAAACCAGGGACCTTTGGGTTCGCAGGCTGGTGCCTTATCCACTGTGCCACCAGCCAGGGCAATAGAACATTTCTTAATCCTTCATGTCTACTCCAAACTACTACCATCTCTCTCCTTCAAAGGAAACCTCTTCTGAACTTTTATAATTATCATTTTCCTGCTTTTCTTTAGTTTTATTACCTAAGTATGCATCTTTAAACCTTATAGTTTAGTTTTGCCTTCTTAGAATTTCTGGCAATTGGAATCATGCAGGATGAATTGTTTCATGTCTGGCTTACTCATTGCTTTCTATTTGTCCCATCTATTTCATGTTTTTGTTTTTCTAAATTATCATTATCATCATTAGTCTATTATTTAAATTTGCCCCATGTTCATGTTTTTATTACTCTATTTCTTCCTGAATCTGAGCTTTCACCTGGTATAATTTTCCTTCTGCCTGCAAATATATCTTTAGAATTTCTTTAGTGCTTACCTACTGAATGCAAATTCTGTTTTGAGTGTCTTAAAATTGTTTATTTTACTTTATTCTTGAAATATCTTTTTGCTAGACTTTTAAGTTTAGGTTGAGTGCCATTTTCTTTTACCACTGTGAGGGTAATTTTTTTGTCTTCTGGCTTCTGTTAACTGTTGAAAAAATTAGTTATCTGCCTATTTGTTGCTTTTTTGAAGGCAATCTGCCTTTTATGTTACTCCCAAATGCTTTAAGATTTATCTCTCTCTGTTTTTCCTTTTAAACATTTTAGTATGAGGTACTTGGTTATTTTCTCTTTATTCTGTTTAGAGTTTTTTGGCTTCTTATATATCTGTAAGTTAATGTTTTTCACTTTTGGAAAAGTCTCACTCATTATTTCTTCAAATAATCTTTCTTCCATTCTCCCCCCACCCCACCCCCATTTTCCACTTACATTGCACCTTCTCACTGTATCTTCTGCTTCTCACCTTCCTTTCTGATGTTTCCTGTTTTTGTTTGTTTGTTTCTCTTTGCCTCATTCTGGTTGTTCTTTCTGACCAATCAATATTCCGGATTGCTAATTGTCTAAACAGCTGTTACATCAATCTATTAAATTGTTGTTTATTTTAGTTGTTTCTCACTTATCATAGTTTCTATTTGGTGTTTTATTATGGTTTTCCAATTTTCCATCAAAATTCTCTATCTTGTCATGGCTCCTTGAACAAAATAAATATAATTATTTTAAAAGTCTGTGCCTAAAAAAGTCCAACATCTGAATTTCTTGTGACTTTTATTTTCAGGTACTTCTGTTTGTTCATTTGTTACCTCTCTCTGAAGTCCTGGTTATTTTTTATTGTGTACCAGATACTGTATTTGCAAAGATGTTGCAGAAAGGATTTTTATCTTGGGATGAAATAATCTCATAAAGAGGTTTTGTGTGTATTGGCGGGGAGGAAGAGGGGTGGCGTTCCATACTCCAGGACCACCTTAATCTAATTTCTTCCACAGCACATAGGAAAATACTAGCACTGCACAAGATGCAATGGTGATGCCTGTTTTAATGGTTAGCTTTTTTTTTTTTTTTAAAGGTTTTAAATATTATTTTTAGAGAGAGGGGACAGAAGGGAGGCAAAGAGAGAGAGAAACATCAATGTATAATTGCCTTTCACCTGCCTACAGCTGGGGACCTGGCTGGAGACCTGGCTTGCAACCTAGTTATGTGCCCTGTCTGGGAATTGAACCAGCGACTTTTGGGTTTGTAGGCCCCGGCGCCTTATTCACTGTGCCACCAGCCAGGGCAGTGATGCCTCTTTGAATGATGCTAAAGTACCTCCTATGGTAAGTAAAGAGATATATAGTCAGATTTCAATGGGATCTGTGCTTGATATTTAGTTAACACTTATTCTGTACCAGGTAGTATTTTAAGTACTTTCTAAATATCATTAAGATAACTTTGATAACAATGATTCTGAAATGGTATTACTATTGTCCCTGTGTTACAGAGGTAAAATTGAGGCAAAGAGGAAGATTGGTTATGTGGCTTAAAATGGAAAGCTGTACTTTGAGTACAAGTAATCTGGTTTCAGACTCGGATCCTAACTGTTGTGGTAGAGTGAGGACAATTTTTAGGGGGAAAAATGCTATTGTTGTTTATGCCAATTGCTCTGAGCTTCCTTAGCTCAGTTTCTGGCTGCTGAATGTAATGAACCAAAGGGCAAACACCATTAATAGGATTATGGTTTTCCAGAGGCAAGTTTTGTGAGTAATCACCAGGATGACTTAATAAATGATTTGGGGAGAATGGGAGGGTGAGGAAGGGGGGTGGGGGTGGAGGAATAGGATGAATATAATACAACAACAATAAAATAAAAAAATTTAAAAATGATTTGGTGAGAGAGATTGCTCTTAAGACAAATTTAGGCCTCAGGTAATATATTATTCTGAGAAATGTAAATTTTGGAGTTATGTGGGGAAGAGCAGTTAGGAGTGGCACCCTTGATTTTGTCTACTAATTGTAAAGTTAAAAATGCATTATATACCTGTCATTTTTGCATTTTAGGGGAAAGTCACAATAGGATTATTATATGAAGGAAGAGACTCACTGAGAGAGATCCCAATTTTGTAAATTCACTGCCCCGGGTCAGAATTAAAAGAAAACACTATTGTCAGTGAAGTATGGGTCTCTACAGACAGACGACTTGGTACTGAGAGCTAGGACAGGAACTGCATCTTAGAATCTTTGCTTGATTCATGTGCAAGATTTGTTCATTGTGTTCCTTTCACAATGATTGCTCAGGCTGCTTCGGCAGGAACCGTTGGCCTGGGACTTGCAGAGTGTTTGATTAGCTGAGTTAGGAAGCAAAATACCATTTACTATAGTGGAAATTTACCCTGGATAAATGTAGATCATTTACTTAAATGGCTCTATTTTCAGCATGTTAAGGCTTCATTGGGAGAAAATGCCTGGAGAACTGTCTTAGAAACACAAGTAAGCAGAACTTATTTTCCAGAGAACCTGAAAAGCATGGCCTAACCTATGATTCAGGACCAGCCAACATGATCTTAGAGGGAGAGATGCAATTAAAAAAAAAAAAAAAAGACCAGAGTAAGTCATGAGCCAGAACCCCTGGTTGCAAGTGACAGAAACCAGATTCAAATCAGCCTCATCACAGTCATCAAGAGAGGGGAAAGAGGAGCAAATGACTGTCTTGCTCTGACTACATTACACATCAGTATCAATTTACACTTTTGGCTGGAGAGAGTTCCAAAATATGTTCAGCAGGCCTTACATGTACTTTGGAAGGCTCTGAATTTAAAGGGGAGAAAAAAAGGAATCTGTTGGCTCATGATACTGAGGATAATCGCCATGGCACTAAATCACGTCTGACGGAAAGCAGGGGCTAAGAAAATACCACTTCTTTTGCCCTTGCATCAGTCAACCGGTCTTTGTTCCCTGCTCTTTCTTTGTGGGCTTATTAACTCCGACTGCATATGTACCTCTGTGTTATTAGGGAAGAAGGATGCAGGCATCTTCCCCTCTTCCTTGATTAGTCAGATCTGGCCTTAACAAGTCCTTCCAAAACTCAGCAATTAAAAAGCAAACATCATCTCTGTTTGTGGGGGTGAGGAACCTGGAAGCAGTTTAGCTGGGTGGTTATGGGTGAGTCTATCTTGTGAGGTGGCAGCTAAGGTATTGGCCAGAGCTGTCATCATGGGAAGGGGCTGAGGAAACTAATATGCTGGTTGGAAGGTTTCAGTTCCTGGCCATGTGGATCCTGCCATAATGCTGCCCTCACAACAAGGCAGCTGACTTCCCCCAGGGTGAGTGATCAGAGAGTGAGACAAACCAGGATGGCAGCATAATACCTTTTATAACCTAACTTCTGAATTTCTGCTCTATTCTGTGGGTTACAGACCAACCTTGCTATAGGGTGGGAGAAGAAGTCTAAGGCTGGCTACTTCTGAACCATCACCTGGCTCCAGGCTCTTGCTTCCTTATGTGTACACTCTGCATCATTCCCTCCTTGTGAGTGTGGACTGGGCCTGTGAATAAGATTGAGTAGTCACAGCCTTAATGAGATGCCACTGTATGACAAAGGTAAAAAAAATGTTGCAGCCCTGGCTGGTGCCTCAGTGGATAGGTGCCGGCCTGCAAACCCAAAAGTCTCTGGTTCGATTCCCATCCAGGGCACAGAACCAGGTTGCAAGCCAGGTCTCCAGCCAGGTCCATGGCCGGAGGCAGGTGAAAAGCAACCATACATTGGAGTTTCTCTCTGTCTCTGCCTCTCTCTCTTCCCCTCTCTCTGGAAATAATAAATAATTTTTAAAAAAATGTTGCAGATGTCATTAGGGTTCTGTATCAATTGGTTTTGAGGTCATCAAAATCTGCTGGGCCTCACCTAAGCAGTGAGGACTTTAAGTAAGGTCTAGAGACTTGAAGGAGAGGTGACACTGTCCTGTTGGCTTTGAGGAAGGAAACTGCCACATTGTGGAGAGGGCCTTGGACCAGGGAACTGTGGCTATAACCTTCAGCCGCTGAGAGCCTTAGATGCATGGAACCAGATACCACGGGCCAGTGAGCTTGGAATGGGTCTCCATCCAGGCCGCAGATGAGATAGCCGCCCTGGCTCATACCTTGACTGCAGCCCCAACACAAGATGCAGTTAAGCTGTATCTGGACACCTGATGGACAGAGATTGTGTAAAATAATAAATGTGTGTTTTTTCATCAATTAAATCGGCGATAACGCACTATGCAGCACAGAAAGTGAATACAGGTGCCACCTGTGAAAGATAAAGGGCAGGTGGTTGTCATCTCTGTCAATATCTCCTCATATTGTGATTTGGGATGAAAATCCCCAAGGAAAGAAAGATGTTGTGGGAGAAATGAGGGAATGGCACAAGCTGCCAGGCAAACCAAACTTAGCTCTCAGAGTTTATAATGATGTTTCAAACCTGGGGACCTCAGCCATTTCTAGGATTTGAATCATTAGGCAAATACTACTTAAAACATTCTGAAAAAAGTAGTCTGTTTATATCCTATAATAGAGCTCTCAGGAGTGTTAGTTAAAATATAGGTCCCTAGGCCTTGTTTCCAACATGTTGACTCATCTCTGGCATATATATATATATATATATATATATATATATATATATATATAGCTTAGGGCTATGAGTTATTTTTTATTTATCATTTCATAGAGTTTCAAAATCAGAAAAAGCTGAATAGCTGTTAGAGCAGGGGGCTGGGTGCAAGAGGTGAAGGAATTAAGAACAAAATTTACAGATTCAGACAACAGTGATTACCAGAGAGAAAGGGAGTAGGGTAGGTAGGAGAGAGGAAAGAGAGGATAAGTGGTGATGGAAGGAGACTTGACTTTGGGTGAACACACAATATAATATGCAGATGATAAATTATAGAATCGTACGCTTGAAACCCATATAATTTTATTAACCACTGTAACTCCAATAAATTCAAAAAATTTTAAAGAAAGACAAAAGTGGAAGTGAGGTAGAGTGAACACATATGCTTTTCACCAAGATTCATCAGTTGTTAATATTTTACTCAATATTTTTATTTCTCATATATTATGTGCATGATTTTATTCCTAAGTATTCTAAAGTAAGTTACAAAGATCATGACACTTTACCTTTAAATGCTTTCCTACTTATCTCCTACAAATGAAATTACCTACTATGATCTCAGCCCCTATCACACTGAAGAATCGAAACACTGATGTATTATCTCATATACAGTCATTATTTTTAGTAGTCCTCAAAATGCCCTTTGGATTATTGCTTCTTAAAGTTTGATTCATAAACCAGTAGCTTAGACATCACTGTATTTGGACAAGAATCCAGTGATTCATATATGCATGAGTGGGAGAAGCCTGTAGCAGTTTTTTGATTAAAGACCTAATCAAGGATCACACTGCATTTTGATTATCAATGTTTTCTTTACTCTCTAGCATCTTTAAATTAAAATACTCTGTTTTGCCATCCTGTTCTCCATCAATGAGCAGGATGACAGCTAAGGGTGATGGTGATGGGGAGGTTAAGGGTTGGGAGGATTGAGCAAAAAGGAAAAAGGACTCATGGACAACAGTGTGGTGATTGCAGGGGAAGGTAGGGAGGCATAAGGGGACTAAATGGTAATGGAAAAAATACAATAAAGATTAATCACAAAAAAGAAAAATTAAGATAAAAAAGCTTTTGATTCATTATATTATTTGCTAGAGTATAAATAGTACCAGTAACTAACATACCCACACACTATCAGTGAAATTATATTGTAATAAATATTATTTTATTGAATTTAAAATAAGTCTGTTTTTTCTATTCTTCTCCCCTCTTCCTTGCCTCCTTTCCCTCCATCTACCTTTGGAAAAACAATGTTAAAATTTAAAACTCCTCCATATTTTTAAAACTAACCACAAAAAATTTTGTACATTTTCTTGTATGAGTGAAACAAGCAAAATGTAGAGGAGTGTGGCGGCAAGTAGCATGACTAGGATTTGACTGAGGTTTCATGGAAGACATGGACTTCTGTCAGTCCTGAAATTGCAGATACTGACTGGAAGGAAGCATCTTCTGGGGATAGGGATGAGGCATTTGGGATGCCAGGGTGGTTGGTTTCTCCTGAGTGGCTAGTTCAAGAAACAAAGAAAATCCACTTTGAATGGCACATTGCAGCTGGAGTCATAAGCAATCAGAGATCTTAATTACAAAATAATTTCCAGACTCATTAGAAAAATGGAGGCAATCTGCGCACAGTGAAACTATGTCTGAATGGTGAGACTAGTAACTTTTAGACTTTCTTACATTTCTTGCTAGCCTTTTGCAAAAAGGAATCATTGTAAAACCCTGACATGCATCATAAAGTTTATATGAAAACTTCCCATTACATTAAATATGAATCCAGCACTCACTTCGTACATAATTACAATTACATACCATAGCTTATTTCCCCATATTGTTTAACCCTTCCCTCTATTAGTGGACGTTTGAGTTGCTTTCACTTCTTCACTGTAACAAAATGCTTTGTTAATACATCTATTTCATCTTGATTTTTGAAAAATAAGAATCCTAACAGGGTTGCTGGGGTAAAGTTTCAAATAGACCACAGTTGGGGAATGTGTCCAGATCACACTGACTCCCTCTGAGGCTCAGTCCTTGTCCCCAGCCATTTTGATCTGGGAACAGAGCACCTGGATTCAAGTTGGCAGCCCCCCAAAGATTTGGGAAATTGACAGTTTAAAAAAAGTGGGGTCATCTCATGTAGGGACCAGGTGCCATGACCTTGGGCTTCTGCAGCTGGTTTCTGACATAGTGCTGCTTCCACTCCTGTCCTTCCTCTAGCTGGCCTGCACAGTCCTTGCTTGAGTCATGTGAACAACCTTAGACACTTTCCCCCCAAATTCATGTTTTGCTTGTTATTCTGGATTCCTTCTGTTGCTACCAAAAAAGAAACACCTAACTGATACTGATGGTGGTTACGTACAATAGACACCTGGAGAAAGCTAGTATTTCGAATTAGCCATTGGACTTACAGGGAGAAAAGGCAGTGAGGCTCCCTTCCGTGTTCTGGGACAGAAACATGGAAGTTCATGATCAGTGGCAACCAGATATCTCATCCACCTCTCACTCTTAAGCAACTGGGCTCATTTCCTCAAGATGGAGCTCTGGGTATTTCAGTAACTGTAGCCAAAGGAAGAGAATGGAGGTTGGTCAGGCACCCTGGCTCCATAAATTATGTAGTTGATCCTGTTCCAAGGTTGTAATCATTAAGTGGAGGTGATATGATTCTAACCTAGGTAACCCCCACTTCCATGGCCTTAGTTCTTAACCACTTCTTTACACTTACTTGCCAAATGTAGCTGTATGCTTCTTATATGAAGAAAGTAATGACAGAAAACTTTCCTAACTTGAGAGAAAAAGTCATGCATGTACAGGAAGCACAGAGGGTCCCAAGGAAGATTAACCCAAAGAGCCCTACTCCAAGAAACATCATAATTAAAATGGAAAATTTCAAAGACAAAGAGAGAATCCTAAAAGCAGCAAGAGAGAAACAGCTAGTAACACACAAGGGGGCTCTGATAAGGTTATCAGCTGATTTCTCAACAGAAACACTTCAAGGGAATGGCAAGAAATATTCCACGTAATGAAAAACTAAGGCCTGCAACCAAGACTACTCTACCCAGCAAGTTTCTCATTAAAAATGCAAGGTGAAATAAGGAATTTCCCACACAGAAGGCTAAAGGGCTACATCTCCATCAAGCCAGCATTGCCAAAGATGACAAAGGGTCTGCTTTAAGAAGATGAAGAAACTGAGACAGAGAGGAACTCAGGTACAAAGGGAAAAACTGACAATGAGTAAGCTCCTATCAATAATAACCTTAAGGCCCTGGCTGGTGGCTCAGTGAATAGGTACTGGCCTATGAGTCCAAAGGTCACCAGTTTGATTCCTAGTCAGGGTACATAACCAGGTATCAAGCCAGGTCTCCAGCCAGGTCTTTAGCTGGAGGCAGGGGAAAGGCAACCATACATTGATGTCTCTCTTCCTCTCTTTCTCCCTTCCCCTCTCTCTAAACATAATAAAGTATTTAAAAATAATAATAACCTTAAATGTAAATGCACCAATCAAAAGACATAGAGTAGCTAAATGAATAAGAACCAACTTTAACTTACAGATACTTTTAAAATATTCTTTTTGTAAGTAGATTTTACTAAACAATGTATAATTTTTGTTGTATCTGCAATACTGTAAATTAAGTTTTCTTAGGTTGGAATTATTTCTTAAATTGAGAAAATCAATTTAACTTGCAATAATTCTTAGAAAAATCAAATTCAGTTAAGGAAAAAAAGTAAGAAAATGTGGATGTATATTACATAGAATACATGCTATCTTTCTTATTCACTGTTACAAAATATGTGCTTGTTTGTGGGTGTTTAATAGATTTTATTAGCAATTTATGTTTTAAATATCAATCAACTGGTAGTTGGTGTGTTGAGAAATTAATCAATCTTTAGGTTAGAAAAGATGCTGAGAGTGAAGACTAATTTGGGATGGAAGTTACCAACTACTAAACTATATGATTCATGTACATAGGCAATATATGTTCTCATATTAGCATTTAAATTAGATGAAATTCCTTTCAAATAGATAGTGGAAATAGACATTTCTAGCAATAAAGGTTTGCAAACTAAGGGTGCTTGGGAAAATGTATTAATGCTATATTAAACTTCATTATTCAAATGTGAACGTACCTAATCTCTACCTGAACAGACTTTTAAATAGTTCAGTGGTTAGTTTGGAACTACATAGGACGTTAACTGTAAGTTCAAAAAATAGCTAGAATCCTATTCTGCAGAATCCTTTCAAAATGCACATTGCTAACTATATGTGTGGGTCAGAACTACAGAGAAGTTCTCTATGCAATGAAAATGGGATCCCTAAATTTAGCAGAGTGAGGAATCATGCTGAAGGCCAGTGACTGCAGACTGCAATGGGGTATGGTCAGAGATCTACAGGCAGTGCAGTAATCAGGGCTCAGGAAATAGACAAGCAGTAATCTTTGGCTCAGATTGAATGTGGAACCTTCAGAAATTATATTGATGAGCCAGCCTTTTAAATCTATTTTTTTGTTTGTATGTTGTTGTGTTTTTGTTTTTGTTTTTACTTTTTTGATATTAAAAAAACACTTTTTTAATTGTCACCAATGTTTGAAATAGCTAAACCAAGTGGATTGGAATCAGGTATGAATAGCCACAGGCACATATTTTTGGCCTTTGAATATATGCTAGGATGTGCAATTGCTTTTGGTCAATTGTTGGGAAGGTATGGGGTAGCAAACAACTATCATGTGGCTCTCCTACTTTTAAACAGGCTTTACAAAAGAGATGAAAGAGCCAAGTTAGGGATTCTAAAGTTAACACACATTTCTACTAGGTAGTCAGAAAAAAATGTGTTAATTATAGTTTCACAGGCACTAGTGTGAGTAAACTTGGTTGACACACAGGTAGTCTTTCTGGGAAAATAGCAGAATTTAATGCAGAAAAATGGAAATGGAGAAGTTGGAAAATCAAATAGAAGATAATGAGGAAGCTGGGAAGTAGTAGGAAGAAATTGGAGCTAGGGGATCCCAGGGTTGAGGTCACCTCCTGGAATCTGGAACCCTGGCAGATCTGCCTGTTGGGAGCTTGAGCCATGTTAAAAAGTCCCAGCTGGTATGAAAACAGCTGCCCAACATATTATTCTTTAAACAGGTGGTGATTCTCATTGCAACTGCTTTACACATGTTGTCTCCTCATTGGAGCAAATGAATGTGGCACCTGAGGCAGACCTGATACTGAATGTGCCTGTGGCCGTTCCAATTAGAATTACAGTAAAAGCTCCTAGATTTTAAAGAAAGGCCTTCCAGGGTGTGAGACCTTGCTTGCTGTGACATAACTTAGAATGAAATATCTTTTTTTCTACCCACATTGTATGTAGAATATGTTGTTGGCAGTAAAGTATTCTTCTTGGACCATAGAGTGAAGCAGAATTTGAGGGGAATAAACATCATCTAAAGCCGAGCTATTCAAAACTGGGCATCTGCAGGCTGGTGCCTGTCCCTTAGCTGTTTGTTACCAGCCCATGATACAAGAAGTACAGGAATAGGGAGTAACTATTTAAAATTACTGTCAAATTGGTATCAAACTCTCTGTGCCTATTGTATGTAATAAAAAAGTCAAGGCTTGCATTTTATGTTTTTTATGTTTTATATTTTTCTAGCAATTCATTTTTATTGCATTTTCCCAATGAATTGGTTCATGACAGATTAGAAACAAAAATTTACTGTTCATTTACTACAGATAGCTGAGAAGTATGGGTCTTGATGAGCTGGGGTTTTGTAAGGTCGATTAGTACTCTTGGACACAGCAGCTGTGTGTAACTCCAGACCATGTCCCATTCTGAAAGAGGTGAGTGAGCTTGTTCATAGAGTATTTGCATGGTGGTAGCATCTTTGGCTAAACAGGAACATGTGTGTGTTGGGCACCATAAGCGAGTGTAGAGAAATATACAAATGAGCTGACCACTTAGCTTACGTCCTGTTGCCCTCCCTTCTTTCTCTGACATGGCTGACTTACTCAAGGTAATCAATGTTTGGTCTTTCCCATTTGGAAGTTGAGTGGAACTGAGTCATTATAAAACAGAACCTGAGAAATTTCCAGGGTTTCTGTGATTGACTTCCATAGAATTGTGTGGGCCTCTGCTTAATTTATTTATTTGTTTATTTATTGCAGCTTTGTTGGTCTTCCTTCGCCTCTGGACCTCCCCAATATCTTTTTAAAATTTTTTCTTCTTAAATTTTAAACCTGTTGCTTGTCATTAAACTCACCTTAAATGGTATGAGATCTTGCTGTTTTAAATGCGTTCTGATGAATATAGCCAGATTGCTTTTCAGAAAGCTGTATATTGGTATATACCATCGCCAACCATATGAGCAACTGTCTGGAAATATCTTTCTCTTTGTCATTCTGCTAGGTTGGAAATGGGGCCTTAGTTAGATTTTTTCCATATCTTTGAATATTATTGAAGGCAAATTTGGTGGGAGATTAAATGTCAGGACACTTTCATATGCAAATTATGGTAGCCAAATTCAAATTACCTTTAGCAGAAAAAAGGATTTGGTTGGCACACGTAGAAAGATCTAGGAGTGGTTTATAGAATTAAGAAATGTGGGAACTAAAGACATGAGGGCATACTGATTGGGGGGCACTTACACCTGCTCTGGTGCGTTCACCAGCTTGCCATTGCACCCTGCCCCCCACCCTACCATTAGTCAACTCCTGTCAGATAGTTCTCTTTCTGTGGCAGGCAAGACTGCTGCAAGCAGTTCCACATGCATTTTCTCAGCCTATAAACCTGGCAGAAAAAGCTCTTCTCATTTAATATCCAGTGATGCTTAGGCATTTTTTGGATCCCTTGACCACTCTTGGAATGGATTGCCATGATTCACCCTACCTGGATTATTAGCCCATCCTTGGTTGGGATGTTAGGGTAGGACATTGAGACCAAAAGGGATCAACAGTCCCCACAGAATGAAATGAAATGGGGAAGAAAACTCTGGAGGCAAGGTTGCTGGGCAGGCAGAAATGTACCCTAAGTATCTAGCAAGACTCTTAATATTTTAGCATATGGATCCCATGTTGAAATTGTTGTTTCAAGAAAACTAGGATGGGAATGGTACATAGGTAGGGTGACCATAAATTTATCATCCAAACTAGGATGCTCTTGAAAGTGAAAGAGGCTACTAATGAGTGTATGTTTACTCCATTTGGAGAGCTAAGTGGAGGCAAAACAGCTTCTTGGAAATTAATGAACTAACCTCTTTTCTTATATGATAAAGATCCAACAGTAGTTTGATGATTTAAAAACCATCATCAACTATTGCTGAGAGAAAATAGCTTCTTGGAATCAGGGCCAAAACTCAGGAAAAGGTCAAGATTCACAAAATGTTTAAATCTACACTGGAAGGGACAATCGCTCCTTGATAGTTGCTTCTCAGGAGAAGAAGCTTGGAGTGGTGAATCATTCCTATCACTTGTGAGGTTTCCTAGTGGAGTGGTTAATAGAAGGCCTCAAAATCATAATCCTGAGGTAGTTTAAAATCTTCACTTTGCCACTTGCCAACTGAACAAGTTACTTAATCTTTGTAAACCTCAGTGTCGTTGTCTCTAAAATGGAAATTATAATATTTCACATAAAATATTTATGGTGCATATAACACTACTATATGATTAGTAGCACTGAAATGTTACTGTCAATACTACCAAAAGGGGTAATAAAATGCAGGAGAAAAAAAACTATAGTCATTTTATTTTTTAACAGATTGGATTTCCTATAAACATTGTTCATAGCAGTACTTTCATCCATCTTTATTTACTCGCCTAATATGCTCTTGTGATCTGCCAATTCCTCCCCACCCCATATAGAAATATAGAAAATGCCCTATTTTTGTGGCAAGGATGGAGTAGCTGAATGTCTTTCATGGTTTAAGAATATCTTTGGATTTGTCACTTGTATCCTTAGGGCCTTTCCAAACTTATTTCAAGATTGGTAGGGGGAAGTCTGGTTCACACAACTTGAGCCAGTGTGTGATGAGGAGTGGCAACAGGTAAGGTCCCAGATACAACTTATAAGCTAATCATTGTTGGGAATCAGGGTCATAACTAAAGGGAGCAGCAAGGTCAAGGAATGTTAATATGTTCAGAGGCGTGGAAAGAGGGATCAGTGGGGGCATTGGTAGAAGGACTGGGGCCTAGGGAAAAATTGGAGGGAATAGAATTGAGGCAGGGAGGAATGGCCAGAAGACAGGCTTGGTAGAATGGAGAGTAGATGAGACATTTCGTATTTCTCAAATAAAGTGGTAGCTAATCTTCGGAAAGTAAGAATTGGAAGCCAACGCAAAGTGCAGCAGAATCATCATTCTATTGTGACTCATGTTGGGCCTGGATCTCACTGCCTGAATAGATGGGGATATTGGCAAAGATGCCACACTTATTAAAGTCATTCTATCAGCATTAGTTGGTGTCTCTCTCTGTCTGCCTAAACTTGCTGGTGTCTTACTGAACCCAGAAACTTCCCTAGAAGTTCTAGCTATAGAAACAAACAGAACTAAGCAGAGGCTGACCTACCAGGTGCATCTAGGCAGCTTGTTCTATGATTGGACCAATATGCTCATGGGTCTGAATGAACCAGGCTCATGTACTATGTACTCTTCACTTGAATGTCTACAGACCAACTTGAAGCTTTTCTGTTGTCCCTTCTTTAGCCTTAACTTTATAAATTCAACACTAAACTTACAACATTGAGGCACACATAATTAATTGTCATGATGTGTCAAATTTATTCTTTCTACAAATATTCAAGCCCTAGTTATGTACTGTAAAGTTACTTTGTAACTTGATAGACTTATTTTTAAAGGCCCCTTAAAAACAAGTATTTATTCTCTTTTCTTTGAAAGAAGTAAGGAAGAACATAAGCTCTGGAGAGTGAAATAGCTAGCCATACTCTTTTCTAGTTGTATAAGAAAACTTTCATATTTGCAAGATAATGCTTCAGCTGAGAATCAGTATTTTCCTTTTAATGTTGACACTAAAAAGAAATATGAAATTTAAGGTTAATTTGGTTCTGCTAGAAAGCTTTTCCTATAAAAAGCATAAGTCACATTAAACTTACTGCAAATTTCCAATGGCTTATAATCAATGTTTGTTTTAGCTTCAGGATTTCAAGTGGTTTTGCTACCATTAGCAAGCAAATGACTGTCTCTAATTTGACTCTGTTAAAAGATGACACAATGTCTTTCAATATATATTTGTAACAGAAGAAAATATTGGTTTTTTATTGATTTATTTATGTAGACAAAAAGGGATCCTACTTCCTGTGCTAGTTTCTCTTCAATGGGTAAAAGTTATTTTTATTTTGTGTCACTCTGGAACATTGAGAGATATTTAAAGGCCCAACTCACAGCAGTTTAACTTAATAGGAAGTCTAATGCATGGGTTTAGGGACTGAAAAATACTATAAACCCAGGTTCTTTTCATCTCTCTGCACTATCATCCTTGTTATGTGGACTGTTTAATCGTCGTGCTTGTTTCCTCACTTCTGCAGAATGGCTGCTGCAGCTCCAGCCATCAAATCAATGCTCAAAAAGTAGAGGGAAAGGGTTTGCCATCAAGTTCCACTGTGGCATCTATCCCTCTATGATGCAAAATTTTCTGTAGAAATGCCCCCAATGTACCTGTCAAGCCATTCTCCAAAAGTCTCAAAAATTTTTTTTTCTTTTTAGTTCGACTTTAGTATAGGCATACCTCAGAGGTATTGTATATTCAATTTCAGACCACCACAATAAAGCGAGAATCACAATAAAGCAAGTCTTACTGTTTTTTATAATAAAATATGTAACATCTGTGAAGTGCAGTAAAGTGAAATACAATAAAATGAGGTGTACCTTTCATTTACATCGGATACAAAGCAAAGCAATAGGCTGGTTACACTTCCTTTGGGCTCAGAAAGGAGGAAAAAGTGGGCAAATAGACATTGTAATTAGGATTCAATATTCAAAAGAGTCACGTAAACATGGTTAGTTGCTGGACTCAGTTTCCAAGAAAATTGGGTAGTTCTGAATGGTTTGCGCCCCTCCCCAAACCCAGCTCTTCACAAGGTCACCCCCCAGCACTCTTTCCCCAAGTACAGAGGATGCCTACTCCCACTCCGAGCCACTCATGTCACCTCATTTGCCCTTTCCCGTAGCCATTCTCAGCTCTCCTTATAGCAAGAGGTGGCCATGGCCAGCACTGGACTGGGCAGGGGAGGATCTCTCTTAGCAAAGAAGGCGGAAAATGGAACTGGTGCCTGTCACAGTGTCCTTTCATGTTTTATCTATTTCACACTATAAAAAGTTTGCTTTTAGATGGCTTCCCGTCACAGTCACTTAATTGATGCTTACAGGCTGGCTCCTTTTACTCAGCTCCTTTTACTTGTCTGCCGTAATCCCACTGGTGTGATCTTTCTAAAATACAAATTTGACTTCATCATTAGCTTTCTATTTCCTTAGTGTAACTTACAAGAAAGGTCATGATATAGCCTTTGCTCACCTTCCAGCATTTTCTCTTTCACGTGGATTGCTTGGCATGTGCTTTCTCTCTTGCAGCTGTATAATTTTGTCCTAGTGCCTGTGTAGAATCTCTTCCCTCCCCCTACTCTCCGCTACTCTTTTTACAGGGCACTTTCTCTTGATCTTTCTAACTGATGCTTCAGCTTTCACTCTTCCCCCCACTAAGCTCACGTATTTTTCTTTTATCCTTCATTAGCACCTGGTGGGAGTCCTTATTGCTGCCTCTCTGTATCTCTGTGTTGTAACTTATTTGTTTATATAACCCATCTATCTTTTGGTATCAGACTGAGATTTTTGAGATTAGGGACTTTCTCCCTCATCTCTCTCTAGTTGTGACCCACAGGAGATATTCAAATTGTGTACTTGTAGTGGCAGAAAGGATGGTAAGCTTGCTAGATGAGAATGGGTTCCGTACAAAGAAAGGTCTAGTCCTATTTCCAGGGAGGTCAGGATAAAGTGGAGGTATTTCATTTTCACTTGTTTCTTGGAACCTGAACACTTTCTGACTCTAATTTAGGAGTGGATTGTGAGTATGAGATAGAGGTGAAGCAACAGTGCTTTAAAAACAGAAGTTGCTTGCCAGAACTGACTGAGCTGCACAGAAAACTCACTGATACAAGGCCAGCCTGACAACTAGTCCACTTTGGAATGACCTACTGAGCTGTGTCCTAAAAAACAGGCCAGTGGTCTTTTTTCTCTGCACAAGCTAGTCAGGTTAGCTACATCTTTAAATTCTAAGGACTGAAAGCCACTAACTGAGGTGTGCATAGGCATAGCATGTGCCAGAAAGCAGTCCTTTAGAAAGCATCACTTAACAAAAGCCCTAAGCAGTATGCTGCTAGGAGTTAAATCCTGTCGAAGTTGGGTTTTCCTCACACAAATCCTTGATTCTGATCATCCATTATAGGTCACTCAACCCCAACCCTTTGATATGTAAATACATGGAGTAGTTCTTTATTTTACCAATCAGAAAGGAAAACCTAGGGATTGCATTGAAATGGTTAATCTCATACTGAGGAATGAGGAATACTGGATATATCACCTATCATGCAATAGGGTATTTAAATGTAACAACTATGACCATCATAGCATGGGATTCTCATATCAGAATTAGGTGATAAATCTAAACCAACATAGGGAAGCTTGCTTCTTCATTGTAGTGGACCCCAGAATCTATCTTTTCCCCCTATCATGAAACATTTCTTCTTTTCCTAACTGTGCCATTCCCTATTCATAGCTGTTTTTTAAATTGATTTATTGTTGCTATATTACATTTATCTCCCTTTTTCCCCATTGCTCTCCCCTCTCCCATGCACCACCCCTTCTCCCACATTCAATCCCCACCCTGTTGTTCGTGTTCATGGTTCATTTATACTAGTCCTTGACTAGACTCTTCCCCTTCTTTTCCCTTTCTCTCCCCATCCCCCAGTGCTATTTACAATAGCCAGGTGCTGGAAACAACCAATCAGTGAATGAATGGATCAAAAAATTGTGGTACATTTACACAATGGAATACTGCATAGCAGAAAGAAAGAAGGAACTCCTACCTTTTGCAATAGCATGGAGCCCAGATTCTTTGATCTACATGTCTTTTAAAAAAGATTTTATTCATTATATTTTCAGAGAAAAGGGCAGGAAGGGAGGAAGAAAGGGAGAGAAACATCAATGTATGGCTGCATTTCACCTGCCTCCAGCTAGGGACCTAGCTGGAGACCTGGGTTGCAACCTGGTTATGTGCCCTGGCTGGGAATTGAACCAGCGACCTTTGGGTTTGTATGCTGGTGCCTTGTCCACTGAACCACCAGCCAGGGCTTAACAAGTATTGCTGCTGCTCCTCTGTGTTAGAAAAACTTTCCTCCTATTATCTGTGGTGAAAAGTCATATTGCCCTGGCTTGTAGCACAGTGGATAAGGCGCTGGCCTACGAACCCAAAGGTCAGAGGTTCAATTCCCCAGCCAGGGCACATAACCAGGTTGCAAACCAGGTCTCCAGTCAGGTCTGTGGCTGGAGGCAGGTGAAACGCAACCATACATTGATGTTTCTCTCTCTCTCTGCCGCTTTCCCTTCACCTCTTTCTAAAAATAATGAAATAAAATCTTTAAAAAAAATTCATCATATTTCAGAGCTTTCATTACTTTACTCAAAATCTTTACATCCAACACAATTAGGCACAGTAGATGATGGTGTGGTGAATAAAAGGTATCCACATTATATATTTTGAATGTTTTTAAAAGTAAAATATGCGAGTGTGCGTTTATTTTCTCATTTTCTGAGTGGGGAGTGTCAAGGCTTTGTTCTGAGAATGGAGCCTGCTGTTTGATTTTTTGAATTATCTTTCTTGCACCGACTTAATCAATAAGGCACCATCTAGCATTTCCAGCTTATCTTCCTTGAAAGCACTCAGAAAACTTTGCATTCAGATTGTTACAAAAGAGCCCAACTCCTTCTAGACCTTCACAATTTGCTTTCAGTCTTTTATTGTTGTCTCTGCCATACCTAATCCAATTCCAGAATTTTCTTCCTTCCTTCTTTGTGCCTTGTTTATATTTAGCCTTTTCAAAGCAGTCATCGTGTTCATCTTAGTTGTTGGAGAAACACCAAGTTTGGTCCTCTGATTAAATCAATTACCATAGTGTTTAGTTAAAATTATGTAATGATGCTTACACACTGAATGGGTGAAAGTAGAAGTACACAGACACAGCAGGTGAGCTTCCAAGAGGCATCTGTCATGCTGTGGGCCTCTCTCACTGTCTTATGGAGGGAGAGATCACTGTTTCCAGAAGGCCTTGGCCTCACATCTGTACTTGTGCAAAACTCACTTCATTGAATAGAATCTTGTTCCCTTGCTTCCTGCCTTTATGTGCTCGACAAATCACCTGCCTCCTGCCTTATTAACCCTGGTGTTTTCTCTGGTCTGTTGTATTGGCTTTGCGTGTATTTGCTTTAAAAAAATGAAATAAACCAACCATTTCTGTTCAGCTATATTCCCTCTTATATAGAGCACTACTGAGGAGGATTACAGAATCTGTCCTTGGGGTAAGGAGAAATATCTAGTGATAGGAGTCTGAACTGGAAGATGGTCCGTGAAGGCCCTAGAGAGCCCTGGTCCACCTATGTAATGTGGTTTCCTTTATACCTGCCTTGTCTCAGTCTCTGCTTCTAAGGACCGAGCCCACTGGAGATGGGGATTTATGGACAAGAAATGAGAAGGTATTTTCGGGAGAAACCTATAAGGAAGTGTGGGAAGCAGAATGGGGCAGAGGTCGAAGCTAAGTGAGAATGTGGCTCTGGGTGAAGTCTCAGCCTCATTCCCAGGGGGTCCCTGGACCATGACTGCCTCTTGCCTTAAAGCTGCCACTGGGGCAAGGCAGTGAGTGGGGAAGGACTGGAACTTCCAGAATGACAGCTTCTATCACCTCAGGGCAATCTTCTGAAGAAGGTTGCAGTCACGCACGTAGCCATAGCTGAGCAATGCGTACATGAAAACTGAACTGATAAAAGCAATAGCAGGGGATCTGAACAGGTGATGAACAGTCTGCTGATATATACAATATCAGATATAAAGTGTGTGGCATTTTTGAAATAGCTACTTTTATTGGACCCAATATAGGGGCCTCCCTAGAGTTTATGACCTCACCTGTTTCCTGGTCCCTCAATGAGTTGGACAAAGGATGCCTATGGCCCAGTGCCACTGCCCCATTCCCACATCTGAGCAGCTGCCTCTGCCTTCCCTGGGGGTGCTGATTCAGCAAGTCCTCCATGGCACCCACCGCATGGGCGGGGCAATAGCTGCCTTGTTCAAGGACACTCACAGAAGCTGTGGGATCTCCTGCTCCATATTTCCAGACTCAAAGTGGCAACTGCGAGGCATGACACCTGGTTTCTGCAGTGGCTGTCTCGAGTGCAAGGTGCACAACCAGGAAGGACATGGGACCAGTATTCCATGGGGAATGCTGACCAGTGGAAATAGTCTATAGCTGACCTTTTTCTTTGTCCCTCTGACAGTTGTTCTGCAGTGCTGTGCTTCTATAGAGGATGCCTGGAGATTGTCCCTTGTGCCTGGGAAAGGGACTGTTTTCTATTCTCAAACTTCGGACAGCAAGGCAACAACCAGCTCGCACCTGCTTTCTTTTCTTCCTTGTTTGGCTTCTCCTCTTCCTTCACTCCGGATGCCCTGCCACTGTACCTCTACATCATTCCCAAAATGTATTAGCACATACTTTTAACCTGGTTCCAAACAAAGAACAACCGCCCCCTCACCCCTGAAAAAAATACAACCCAGCCTAGAGCAACAGAGTACCCCTAGAATGTCAAAGTTCCAACCCCATATATAAATTCTTAAGTGGCAGATTTTTCACTGTAAAACATCAGGGGAGACGTTTTTTTGGGTAAAGCGAAGATGATCCTAAAATTGTTCTCTTCTTTTTCTATCTGAACAAAGTCAATTCTATTAAAACTTAAGTGGATGGCAAGGAGAAATCCCCACGATGCTACAAAGAATTTTCCTTTTGTCATGATCACAAATGGGCTCAGTGCCACGAACACTGTGGAGAGGCAGTGAATTTAAAAGTGATGCAGGGAATGTAGTATCCTGGAAGCTGCTTTCCCTGAAGTAATTCATAACTGAACCGGCATGCTGCAAGTGATGTGAAACATTCTTGTTTTTCAAAAAGAGAACTGACTTCTGACTTGTGATGTGTCTCTGGTCACATCTAGGACGGCCTTTGTGAGATCAGAACTAGTTCTGGGAGCTATGGATGTGCAGGCTAGAGAATCTAAGCTGAACTCACAGGTGAGGTTGTCATCACTGTTACAATTAGTGCTCACGGCTGCAGCCAGTTTGGTCTGGAGCTATTAAGATGGGTGCAGGGTAGCTGTTCTGACCTCTTTATTATATGCTGGTAGAATGACCTCAATTTTCTTTTCTGTCTGATTGGTCTTAGCTTCTGCATTTCTTTATGCTGTGTTTCATTACAAATGCCACCTCTCTTTGCCTCCCAGCCTGCCCCACCCCCACATCTGAAATCCAGCCAAAATGTACCAGCACAAGATGCTTCTAATCTCTGAACCCTTCTGCAAGGGTGCTGATTGCATCTTGGGCAACTTCAGTTTAATCCAAGGTAGAAGATTTCTGCTGTTTTGGGGGAAGAAAATCAATGTCTAAAAATAAAACTTAGGCATAAAAATAGGGCCAAATACTCATTAACTGCCTCACTTAGCTGAATGCTGAAATGATTTCAACAGCGCTAAATCAAGATTTGTGTAGAAGAGGTTGAGTGGTTTTTTCAAATTCATAATACTTTATCTTAGATGATAAATGGGTTACTGTAATTTGTCATTTTATTCAAAAAGACATGAATTATGTAGTTCTCAAGGGCCTAATTTTCGGCTTCTATTTATGCTGACCCTTGAATTGTGTTCACTAGTCCTTTGGAATGTATGTTGTGGGCTCTTATTGGGGAGGCCAGAGGGGCAGGCAGGACCAAGAGCCAGAGCATGCAAGGCTCGGTGGACTCAGGTCAAGCATGTGGGTCTGAGTGTGGTGGGAAGGCACTGGAGCGATTTAATTTGGAAGATGTCATAGAATGATTTATAGTTTAAACAGATGACTCTTGGCCACTGTGTCGGGAGTGGATTGTAAGGGGGCAAGAGTAAAAAAGGATAATAAGCCAGATATCTGTTTTAGATATTAAACTAAGAGATGCTAGTGGCTTTGGAGTAGGATGGTAATGGTAGACTCATTTTATTTAATCTGTTAGCAAAAACCAAAAAAGACTAATTAGTGAATTAGATATGGGACATGAAGGAAAGGAAGAGTCAAGGTTGATTTCTAAGTTTCTAGCCTAAATAACTTGGGAGGATTTGGTATCAGTCATTGGGATGAAGACCGTAGGAGGGGCAGAGTAATTTTTGTTGTCTTGTTTGGGGTGGGGTAGGAAACTATGGTGAAGGGAATAGGGTAGAAACAAGGGCTCATGTTAATGCTATGATGCCTATAAGGCATCTGAATGAGCAGGTGAAATGGGTTGTTGGAGTAATGACCTTGACTCAGTAGATAAGTTTGAGAATCCTTGACATACAGCTGGTGTTGTGAGTTACGGAAGGAGGGAACTCACCTTATTTCCACATAAATGAGGCATGCTGGGGATGAGGCCCAGGAAAGGACTAAGGAGGAGCAGCAGTACAGAAGGAAAAACTGGAAGAATTGTAGTGGTGCAGAAACAAAGAGAAGCATCTTCCATGAGGAAGGTAACAGCTGGTTATGTTGAATGCTGCTGCAACACAGATAAGAACAAACAAACTATATGCACTGCTTTGAGCAATATGGAAGTCCTTGGTCACACTGACAAGGGCAATTTATGGCATGTATTCAGGGACCCAGAGGGGACTGAGGGGAGATAGTAAAGAGGAAATGGGAACAAATATTTAAGCAATTATTTTAATAAGTTAATATAGCTGAGAAATAGATGAATATCTAATCAAGAATCAGAGGAAAATATTTTTTTGTGGTTTTTTTTTTGTCATGTTCTTAAGATGGGATATATTGGAATATTTGTGCTCATGGGATCAATCTAGCGAAGAGAGGGACCCTGATACCGCAGTAGAGAGGAGATGTAATTGCAGGGACAAATTGCTGGATGCAAAAATACACATATGTAAGTTGCAGAGCAAAAGTGAAGGGTTTGGCTTGGAGAAGAGAGGAAGGAAGAGAGATGTAGCTGTTAAAGAGGTGGTTGCATTGGTGGTAAGGAGATGAGGGAGCATCCAGAATTTAACTAATTAATGAATCAAGAGCATCAGCTGAAAGGGAGATGGGAAAATGGGATGTTGTAAGTTTCAAGAAGAGGTGGCAAATATTAGAGTCATTATGGAGAATGGGAAGGTGAATCTATATTAGTGAACATGAAATCCCCTAAACTTATATTAAATAAGGTAGGTTCAAATGCATTTTTGCTTGGATAGAGACTGATTAAATCTTGTTTGGTTGCTTTTTAAATAGCCTATAAAGGTAAAAAATCATTACATATTAACATGTTCACAGTAGAAAATTAGTTTAATGATCACTCATTTTCTTACTATTAAGAGATAATTATTGCAATATACTTCATTTATTGTACATGCAAGTACATCTATAGGAAGAAATACAAAGGTCAAATTTTCATAACTACTACCATTTTGCAAGATTTTACTTTGCCAAGCATTTTAGCTATTGCTCTGAGAAAGATGAAAGCTATTGGCATGATAACACTATAATATTGCAAATGTATGATATAATCATATTTTAATTTTTGTATTGCTTTTCCATTTTTTATGGAGTACATCAATAACAGAAAATGTACAGTCATGTTAAGAAGGTGCTCTTCCAAAAATATATACCAATTATTTCTTCTACTTTTTAAAACATAAAAATGAAAGTATAAATTATTAGCCTACCAGATTTTAATTTGATTAAATGTAATGAAGGAATCTAATTTATTTTTAGAATAGTTTTAATCATTCTTAAATTTCATATCCTATAATGTAACCTTGTAATCATGGAGCTCCCAAATGATTAAAAAATTTTTTTTCAGAAGTTTTTAAAACTGTGCTATTCTTTAAACAAGATGTTTAAAGAGTAAAATTTATATCATCCCATAACCAAAGAAAGTAAGTTGTACTTTATTCACTTGAAATTATATTGTGTGTATACATTTTCCCATCCATATTTTCTCTCAACATTTAAAAAATATTTACACTTTGGAATTAAAAAAAAATTCTTATCCAATGATATTTTTATTATTGATGAGAGAGAGAGCATGAGAGCGAGCAAGAGAAAGAGAAACATTTTTGTACATGCCCCAACAGGAACGGAACCTGCAAGTAAGTATGTGCCCTGAATGGGAATTGCGCCCACAACCTTTAGGTGTACAGAACAACAGTTTAACCAACTGAACCACATGTCCAGTGCCACTTTTTAACGTTTTTGAAAGTCTTTGTAAACTATGATATGCACTATTAGACATTTAAGAAGGTTTCCAGGTTTTGTTTTAATTGCCTTTTTTGTGTATGACTATAAATAACACTATAGTTAACGTTATTGGCACTTAATATTTAACTGAATTTGATTTTAGTATATTTACTATAAAAGCATTACATATTGTAAACAGCTTTAAAAATAACAGACAAAATTTTTTATCCAGAGAACCACAGTTGGACATATACCAAATTTTTATTCATTCAATAACTGTTTTTCAGTACCTATCATATAGCAGGCATTACTTTAGATGTGAAACCTTCTCTTCAGAGCTAACATTCTAGTGTACATTTAATCTTGTGTACATATGTCATATCAATCTCTGATGTGCAGAAATGTGTTTTTATAAAAGGACTGTGCTACTTACAAGTTACATTGTAATCTAATTTTTCCCTATAATATAAAGAACTTAACTTCCATGCTACTCAACTGACATTTTACAATGTCATCTTTAATGGCTGCAGGAGAATTATCTTTGTAGATGTGCAGTGTTCATTTTGTATAGTAAGATGTTTTCCTCTGTTAATTCCTGCTTGTTCTTAAAATCCATGAAATGCATATTTTACTCCTTTAACTAACATGACCTCCACAAGTGCATGCTGTGTCTCTTCCTCACTCTTTCAACATCTCTAAGTGGATCTCAAGGTAGGTTCCTTTTGAACACCCAAGTGTTCCCTATTTGCATCATTAGATAAGAACACAAGCACACCGTGTCAGGCGGCTGAAGCCCCTGTGGCAATAGTATTGGGAACTTTTTGAAAGAAATCAGTTAATGAGAAATAGGGAATAGATTGAAAGCTTGCATGAAGATTAAAAACCATATTTTCTCCTGTCTTCTTTGATTAAGACTCTTTCTGTTTTCTGCTACCAGATATAAAATTGCTAGAGAGGCTAGTTTGATTGATTGCTTGCTTGATTTTTTTTCTTTTTAGGAGTAAGCTTGGTACTTATTCAACACTTGACAGAAGACATTATCAGGTTTGCTAACCTCTGTGACAGGTATTTTTAATTAACTGATGAAATATTAGAGGTGTTTAGAAGAACAATTAGGAAGGTCAACAAAACCACTGTTTTTCTATCCCATCTTTGCTTGTCTTTCTCTCAGCACAAAAGCACATCCCTCCAACAATCTGTATAGAACTAAATGAGAGGTCTCTGAAGAAGAGAAGTAGGACATTACAGGCGGAAACAGCCCCAGAGGAGGAGGGAAAGGAAAAAGACTGAGACAGGACCACATGAGCACCACATTTCCCCATCTTGGGAGGCCTTGGCCAAAGTGCAAAGAAATTGAGTACATTGTCCATAAAAAACGTTCCCTTTCAGTCTTAATATCATAGAATTCATATGTAGGGCACACAATCTACTTAAAATGTGTTATAAAACAGTCAAAGTTTTAATTATGAAATGGCTAGCTATATTTTCTTTGCAAAAACTTTAATTATGATAAATCAATTGGGATTTTAAAATCAGCTTCTGAAATGGAGGATTAAACTTCCACATTTATATTCAGAATAATATTTATTGACTAGTTTTGATGAACTCATGGGATATGTTGAGACTTGTCCTAAAGCCAAAACTAGTAAGTCACTTCATTTCTCATCTTGGGCTCCTCCTGCCTGTATGATCTCTCACTTGAAGCTAATGTCTGAATATTCCTAACAGATTTCTGAAAATACTCAGATATTACCTAGCCTAACCAAGGTAAGTTTTTCTAATCTTTTAGGGCCTGCTGGCTCTAGCTAGCTGGATAAACTAATTTGTTATTGTTATAGTAGGTGTTAAAAGTGAATGTTCTCAGGCAATAAAAATCAACAGGAGTCTTTTATTACATAATATACACAATTTCCAATAACCATAGCAGGCCAAGATCAGAGGAGAGATGAGGCTATTGATCAAAGTTGTGTTTCTGTGCTTCAGGCTGTTGCCAATTCTCATAGCTACCATGAATCAAACAGATATTCAATTAAAACAGTAGTGACTCAAATACAGGGCTTCATGGGTTGTTTCTAGTAGTCAGACTAGCAAAGGTTCTTGATAATGTGTATAGGCTGCTGATCTAAAATAGTTCTTCTAGGTAATCCCAACATAACCATGGAGAAGCACCATCACTAATTCTCCTCATAACTGCTCTTGATTTTATATATACAGTCTTTCCAGTCTCCTTCAATCACAGTGAATGAGCAAATGGTCATTGGAAGACTTGATGAAGATGCAATTCTTTCTCACTTGAGAGTTGGCCCAAAGTGTAATTCACTGGAGGAATCAAGATAATGTTTACACATTCGACAAAGACAGTGACCATCTGTAAAAGCAAGATCCTGGATGCACAAATAGTACACACTCTTCCACAGTGAAATCCACAGTGGGAAGGCCTCCCTATCTTTCAGATGATTAAGCCTTCTGGATGAAGAAACTTAACTTATATGTGCTGTGTGGGAAAGACAGCTAGAAAAATCCCAAAGTCCTGCCAAAGGTGGAAGGTAAGTATGCATGTAAGGTTTTATAAAACATAACAATTGATACCATTCCATATTTTTCTCAGGCGTCTTTTTCTTAATTTGATATACTATGGACTTTCACCTCAGTCGATACATATAAATATATATCATTCTTAATGAATAGTATTTTATAGTATAGATATGCTATAAATGATATACACATTCCCCCCGTTGGTAGATATGCAAGCATTCCAGTGTCTACATTATAAAAAATATTGTGACAAACATTGTTACACTTAATACAGGAAAATTATTTGAAAGAAGATATCAGACATACGATTTTAACACATTACTTTCACCAGCAGTATAAAAGAATCCCTTTTCCCCTTAGTCTTTTTAGCATTTAGTATCATTAATTGTAAAAATTTATGCCAATATGATAGCTTAAAAATATTGAATTATTGACATAAATTACATTTTTCTATTTTCTGGAGTTAATTTTAACATTATATACAGTTGACCTTCGGAAAACACAGGGATTCGAGATGTCATCCACCCATACAGTTGGGAATCTGCCTAAAACTTAAGTTAGCCCTTTGTACACATGGATTCCCAATGGCCATGTGACCCTTGAATAATGTGGATTTGAATCATGCAGGGCAGTTGAAAAATGTCCACATGTAAAGTGGACCCATTCAGTTCACAAGTGCATTGTTCAAGAGTCTCTGTTGTCCATATTAATTGTATTTAACTATTCATTTATTTATTGGGGAAAGGGGCCTTTTCTAATGGATTGTTTTATCACCCCCTGTTCTATTTAGCCGTTTCTTCTGTCCTATATGTGCTTCAAATCTTGACTCAGAAATCTAAGAATTTTATGTAAACAGCATCAAATAGGCTGAGTCAGCACCAAAAGAGTACGGAGTGCTGCGTGAACTCTGGTTTATAGACTCCAACACCTACATTTTGGTTGCCATTTGATTTCTTCATTCTCCCCCACAGCTTTTGTCACACCTGTGATGAAGTATGAAGAGAGAAACACAAACAGCTCCTTAACATGTGGCATGTTAAGTGTTTATCATCACCTGGTTATCACACAGAAAGTGGACAGTACACCTACTTCTGAAAGCATGATGGAAGAAATTGGGTCTCTCAATCCTTTTTATAAAGGTAGAGTAAATGTCACAAGATCAAATTTATCTTATGAATGTACTATTGAAAATATATTGCTGAAACAAACATAGTCAGGGAGGGACAGTGAAAGGCAGGTTTCGTACGGCTTTCTGTGTATCTGTGTTATGACAGAGGGTGGGAGGGAATGGGATTGATTTATAGGGAAAGAAAAGAACACAAAGGAAAGAAAATGCATCTGTGGCTGTTAGAAGCCCCGGACTGGAGTCCCAGGTCTAATATTTACTGGCTGTATTACCCTGTAAGCAATCATTTTACTTCTGAGCATTAGTTCCTCGGTAATGAAATGGAAGTAATTCTTACCTTCCTGGGTGTTTATGAGTTGAAGGAAAACATTTGTGAAATGGAAAGTAGCAAATTCATTCATAAATACTATTGTATTTCTCTAGAGTTCATCCTCTAAAGGGGATTTTCCACTTTAAAAGATCAGATAAGGAAAGAATGCTTATCATGTCACAACCCCTGGTTCTTACCACACTTCCAACTGAACAAAACTTAACTACTTAGTATTATTGCTTCTCCTTAGTCTCTTCATGTAGTACTAGCCTAGTATTCTTTATTAATATCTCAATCATTGATGAGCAGTTTTCTAGTCTTTCCTCTCATTCATTTGAACAAACCCAATCTCTGATCAATCTCTATATCTATAACCTAGTGTTTAATAAAAATTAAGGAGATGAAAAATGTATTTGACACTGTTTACCCAATTCCAAAGAAAAGTACTGTTTTATATTTCATTTGAAGCAAAGCAAAGTGTTTCTGTAGATCTCCATTATATGTATGAGGAAGGTAGAGTTTAGATATCCAGTTTAGTTTCATATTCTCAAAATCTCCACTAAGAAGGTACTAAGGTTATAAGTGTTTCATACCTATACATTCTTTGGTGCTAAAGGCATGGTCACCCAATGTCCACTTTCCATTAGCCAGGCAGCAATGGAAAGATGGGAAACAATGACAATGTTAATATTAAATTGTAAATATTTTCTATGGGAACTTATATTTTCTCATATTTATTCAGAGTTGAGTGTCCTAAAGCACCAACAGGTCCTTAGGCTCCATGTTATTTATCTTGTTGAGGCTCTATCATGTGCACAGTAAGGGCTGCTACTGACTACGAACTTAAGAACATTGGCTCTTATTTCTGGACCTACAGCATTCAGTATAAACAAGTAAAAAGAAAAATCAACCAGGAAGGGTACATAAAAAGAGAGCAATGAATTCTGTTCACTGTGGTTGGGTATGAATGGAGTTAAGAAAGTTGCCTAAGAACAGAATTTTAAAAGAGTTGTAGGAAATTCCGGGAGGACATAGGCACTCCAGGTAAATAAATAAATAAATATAGCATTATGTGCAAAGGCACAGAGAAGTAAATATTACTGGATTTATGAAAGCTTAAGTGGTTGACTGTAAGGCTAAATTATTAAGAGATAAGCCTGGGGAGAAGAGAAAGAACCAGATGAAAGGCCTACTATACCTTGCAAAGGAGCTTGAATGGGGTCCTGGAGGTAGTGTGGAGCAAAGATGAATTAGAAGCATCAAAACACCCTGGATTACATGGTTCGCTTTGGCATATTTTCTCGCAGATAAATAGTAGGTGAGTCTAGGGCCAGGAAGATCAATCCATGCCAGGCCATGGAAGTCAGCCTATAGACTGACAGGAAGGACAGGAAGGTCAAGATGGAGTTAGATGGGGGCAAACTGAGAATACCCAGCAGAGTCCCTGCTCCAAAAGAACTCAGCCCAATGGGGGATTATTTATAAACATTTGGAAATGTGCTTCTTATGTATAAGATAATTTATCTAGAAAGAATAAGAAATAATTGAGACCATAAAAGTAACAAACAACTAGGGGAGTAGATAGAATGACAAGAGTCCTAGGGAAGTCCAGCACTGCTAGGTCATCAGAGCAGAATGGTGAGTTGAAAGGCTATAACTGGGAGCGATGTTAATATTGGGTACACATACCTGTTTGAGTGCCCACTGTCAGGTTGTAGGAGTAAAACCCAGGGGGTGTCACCTCCCTCGCTGGCCCAAGCTTAGGCCTCCTACAAAGCTAAACTTCAGCTTGGTGGGAGCCTTAAAATGGTGGTAGCAGGGCCCTGGCTGGTGTCACAGTGGATAAGGCACTGGTCTGTGAACCTGAAGGTTGCTGGTTCGAATGCCAGCCAGGGCACATAACCAGGTTGTAAGCCAGGTCTCTAGCCAGGTCCATGGCTGGAGGCAGGTGAAAGGCAACCATACATTGATGTCTCTCTCCCTCTCTGCCTCTCTCCCTTCCCCTCTCTTAAAATAAATAAATAAATAAATAAAATAGTGGTAGTAAATATTTTTTGTTAAACTCCACAAGAAGGTATTTTCAATTATATTTCTAAATACATTCCTAAGTGTAAATTTAAAAATTCATTTGAAAATTTATATTCATTGATGTTTCCTTTTCTGTCCTTTTCCAGCCTTTGTAAAATGCAAAGGGAAAGCATTTTATTCTCATGTGAAGTTGCAAACTATATTTCCTACTGAATCAAGATATCACAGTGACTTGGTCCTGAGTGGAAAGTGGTATTTCCTCTGTCCTAACTTATTTTCTGAGCTCCTCACGAAGTACAATTACCATGAACTCTGACTTTCATGGAAATGGAAATGAAGTTAATAAACCAGAGTGATGGGGTTTTTTGTTGTTGTTGTTTGTTTGTTTGTTTTTTTGGCTTTGGCTTTAAGGGATCTCAGTCATTCAGACAATGAGAAATATTTATGCAATATTTCTTCAAGCAAATATACTTGTGCTCACCTTCCAAACACTGCATGTAGGTATGTTATCAATACCAGTAGGGTTGGATAATGGGTTAAGGCTGTAGCAACAGAGATTGTGAATTACAAACAGGGAAATCAGGTTGGCATTTGAAATAATGCCTTTGACTAGTGCATCTGAAAATTTATCTACGGGGATACCTCTAGTCAAGATGGCAAACAACTTCCTTACTTCAACCACACAAAAGTCCTGCATTGAAAACTATTTTCTCCCATAATATTTCCTTTTTAGGGTTCAGGGCTTCAGAAATTAAGAGAGAACATACGTGTTTTGTGACTGCAAGCTGAGCATTTTGGTCCGTGTTTACCACTGCCGCCGCTGTGTGCCTGGGCCAGGGTCTGGGAGCTGAGGCTGTGGGCACAGCAGGGACTTGTCACTGGGGCTCTGCTGGGTGCTGGGGAAGAAGGGCCTGTGAACCCGGTGCCAAAAGTCACCAAGGGACATTTGAAACACTAACTATGTGCCTTACTCAGCTCAGTTTTTACCTTTATTGATAGCTAAATGCCAAAAACTAACTTTAAAAAAAAAAGATTTTATTTAATTATTTTTAGAAAGAGGGGAAGAGATAGAGTCAGAGAGGGAGAGAGACATCCATGAATGGTTGCTTTTCACCTGCCCCCACCCACAGACCTGACTGGAAACCTGTTTTGCAACCTTGTTATGTGCCCTGGCTGGGGAATCGAACCTGTGACCTTTGGGTTTGCAGGCCGGTGCAAAAACTAACATTTTTAAAAAGATTATTTACTTATTTATTCATTATTTTTAGAGAGAGAGGAAGAGAGAGAGGCAGAGAGAGCAAGAGACATCAATATGTGGTTGCTTTTCACCTGCCTCCAGCTACAGACCTGGCTGGAGACCTGGTTGGCAACCTGACAATTTTTTTTAATACAAAGTTTTCTTTTTATAATTTCAAAATGCTTATGGTAATTCATTTTTTAAAGAATTACTTTTTAAAGTAATGTCAATTGCAATATTACCAAACACATGCACACAGACATTTACACACATACATAATTTTACACATATTTAAAGTACATACTGAATTTTGAAGAATACAAAAAAGTTAAAATATGCCAATAGCTTATATAATTATTACATGTTAAATGCTAGTATTTTAGATATAATGTAGTAAATTAAGCATTTTTTCTTTAATACTTGACTCTGGAATACTATTTTTGTGAAGTATATCACAGAAATGGTGTATTGCAGAACTCACTTCTGTGACAGTTGTCCTAGAGACAGCGCCAAGCCCATAGCAAAAAATTAATTTTGTTTCTGAGTCAGATTTCACCCCTTCCAATAATATAACTCAATTTTATTTTAAGCTACTGGAACTACAACTAATTCTTTTTGGAGTTTTCCATCTTAGATAGTGAGCATAGCTAGCTGCCTTCCAAAACTAACAATTTAAAATACTTCTAGTTCACTATTCATAGTGGAATATGTACTCATGAAGTTGACTCTCTAGGTGGGTTGGTTAATCCCCTTACCCTTAAACTATCAACTTGACATCATGGGAGACCATGGCACCTCTCTTTATATTCTTTATCAAGGCTATTTGAATCAGTGGAATATGGTTTAGAAATATTCTTATCCTATCATTCTAGTTGTGAAAATTAGTAAGAATAACATATCTGGAGGTTTGGGGGTTCCATGGAGTGAGATTAGGAGATAAGAACAGAGCATTGTCCTTAGATGAAGTGGTCTTCAAACACATAGAGCCCTCTAGACGCTAAGTGGTAGCACTTCCCTTGAGAGTACTGAAAACTGAAATGTATTTGAAGCTCCTACTTTTCTCCAGAATAGGAGTGTTCGTTTCATGTAAAACTCTGTTAAGCTTGCATCCTGTATTTTTAAAATGTTGCTTCATGTTGGATTCATTTCAGAGTGTAAATAACCAGGAAGAAATGATCTGTAGCCCACATACAGCCCATCTCTCTAAAGACCTAATTTTCAGTTCACACAAATTGAAGCCTCAGGACCAATCCATCTGTGGTAAAGAAAACAAGCTTTTTGGGACCTCCCACTCCCAAGCAAACCCTGGCCAGCTGACTCTGGAGGGTCTGTTTTGACCCCCAGGAAGAAGTCTGCAGTCGGAGCTACCCCTTCAGGGAAGGGATCAGGGCAGATGGTCCTGGCATTTTACACATTACTCAAAGAAACTTGGTTTTCTATTCTGAATGGCATTTTTCTGCTTGCTGCCTTGTCCAGAACATGTTGCAACATTAGAAAAGGAGACTCAAATAGGGATGTTTATTATTCCTAGAGTCTAGATCCTCTGAATGGTTGCACTGAATTGAAGGAAATTAAATAACTTGCTAAATTTTGCTGCTGAATCAATATGTGACCTTCAGCAAATCTCTTTCCAGATGGGAAAACTGAAGATCACAGATTAAGAAGAAGCTCTACCTTGCAGGATTTTTGTCAGAAAGAAAAAATATGCACATGAAAATAATTTAGAAAGTCAACCTCACACCTCTACTTAATTGCACCTTTTTTTTTTTAACTGGAGTAGAGAATTTCAGAATGACACAAATATGTGGAGATTAATTTTTTTTTCCCAAAGAACATTTTGTTTATTTGTTTATGTATTTATTTATTTAAGATTTTATTCATTATTTTTTTAGAAAGGAGGGCAGGGGAGGAAGAAAGGGAGAGAAACATCAATGCATGGTTTCCTTTCACCTGCCTCCAGCTACAGACCCAGCTGGAGACCTGGCTTGCAACCTGGTTTGTGCCCTGGCTGGGAAATTGAACCAGCGACCCTTGGGTTCACAGGTTGGCACCAATTCACTGAGCCACACCAGGCAGGGCTGGAGATTAATTTTTTATTGTAAAACATTGAGTTATGTTCATAAAATTGACATCTATTATCTAGAACTATTCATTTTTAGAAATAGTTATAATCCTTTTTCCCCTGAATTAGGCTTTGTGCTCTAACACTTGCTTAGATCACAAGATCAGCAGGTTCTGACTTTGATAACATTAGGTGTCTTAAGTTTCTGCCTTCTGTGGTCCCCACTTCCTTGAATACCAATTACAATTCTAGCACCAACAAAGATGCTGGGGAATGTTCAGACTTCTTCAGTTATTTCTGAGGAGCTTAAGCACTATTCATTACCCCTGTCACCTCTCACTCAAGACCATGGCTCCTGCTTAGCTCTTCTCATCACATCTGCGTTCTTATCACTATTTCCCTAGGAACCTGCCTCCACCAAGCCCAGGGTGAACTGCACCCTCCCTTTATATCCCCCAAGGAGAACACTGGACTGAGGCTAGTTTGTAGTCAAAATTATACCTTTATAAAAAGGGTGTTAATTCTCTTACCACAATATAAAACAATAGAAATTTAAATGAATAGACTCATTGCCACTCAAGTTTTCTGACTCTTTTTCTCTCCAGATTCTCACCCCGACTAAACCCCAAATTTATTAAAATTACAGCTTTTGCAGGTTTCCCACAAGAGACATTAAGATAGGGAGGTATTATTTATGCTCATTGGAAAACTCTCTGGTTCCAGACAGAGCTTGTCTTTTCACTATGAAAAGTGTTTTTGCTAATATGAAATTGGCCTGCTACCCACAAGGCAGAAATAACTTGTTTTAAAAATAGTAAGCATGCTCTACCCATCCACCCACACATTTTCTTTTATTTTTCTGTAATTTTTTCTTTCAGTGTATAGACTTTTTGCTTGTTTTATTTAGAGTCAAGTCAAAGAGCAGCCCCTGGATAATCATTCTGCCGTCAGTGATGTGGGTGCTTGCAGTGCTTTCGGTGACACTTTGAGGCCCGCAGTGAAGAAGACACATCCATTCCATCAAAAGTTGTATCCCATGGAGGGTTTGGCTCTGTCCCTGGGTATTCAAGTTCAGGTGTGCCCCACAATTGTGCACCTATACTGCTTCTGGGCATGTAGTCAGATCTGAATTTTCCAGAAAGTCACTTGTAAAATTTGTCAGAAATCTTTTAAAAGGCTCTTCCACTTCCACCACCTAACTACTCTAATTCTAGGAATTTATTTTGAGTTAAATCATCTGAGACACACCAAACTATATATATATAAGCACATTCACTGTGGCACACTGCCATTAATTCCAGTTTTTCTATTTCAATAAATAAAAGAGGATTGAGTAAATTAATTATCACTTGTTAGTTAAGTTTTTTGTTTTTAAAATGAAAAGAAAAAATCCAAAACTTTACCAATGGTTACTTTTGGAGGGAGTTCACTCCTCTCCCTCACCCACCTGGTGAGGTGTTTTATGGACTTCCTTAAGCCCCTGGCTCTGTTTTCTCTTTCTTTGAGCTTTATGTACAGTGGCCATTGCTCAAAATAGAGTTTTCCTTTATGTTGTCTTTTTATTTTAATTTTTTAAGTTTTCAAAAATCTTTTTCTAAATTTTCTGCAATAAACCTGTGCTACCTAGGGCAATTTAAATGACATATTAAGATGCCACACACAGTCATAGGACTTCTTTAAAAACTTCACTTTATCAACAGAATTGGAGCTAGAAAAAAGTTATTTCCATATTTTGCAGATTAGGAAATTGAAATGCAAGATGTTAGTTTAAATGCTAAGTATGTATGTAAAACTCAGACTTCTAATCCACCCTAAGGTGACCCAGCTAACTAGAGGCAAGGGTAGATCTAGGCCACAGGAAGCTCTCCCTTATTCCACAATTCCCCCAAGAAGGCTCTGAGTGTTCTGGGAGGTTGAAATAGATCCCAGGTCTCTTCATCTGGTTGCTGTTTGCCTATCACTCCTGTGGAGGTTAGAGGGTTTGGTCATAGCAGAAACCATTATTGAAGGTAAGATTCTAGGAATGACAGTAAGCAATTTTAGCCCTGTGATTGTACTTTGTACTAATAGGTAAGCTAATTCCCTTACTTGTTACTCCCATCTCTCAGCTGGCCAGAAGTTAAAAAAAAAAAGGTGGAGATCACAGGCCATATAGTTTGCCCCATAAATGTAACCCTTGACCTAATATAATGATGCTTGTGATTGGATTAGTTTCAAATTATAGAAGAAGCACTACATACTGGTCAAGAATGACAACTTTGTTTCTATTTCCCCAAGAGCCGCAAGCAACCGATTCACTAACAAAAATAAGCTTGAAGTTCAGGACAGGGAAAAGAGCAATTCCCAAAACCTGGAAGGAGAGAATTGCATAAAATCTGCTACCTTGTAAGGAGAGTGACTTTCACTTGAAGAATGCAGACAGACCAAGATGACCCTACAGGGAAGGAGCTAGAAGAACAAACACCCAGTTTTACTCTATCCTCCTTCTGATCTCCACCCCAACCAAACCAGGGAAGAGATGCCCTACACGAGGCCCACTGAGGTGAGCTTCCCATGGTAGAGGGCAGGAAGCACACTGATTCTGCAGGAACAGTCGGGGGATATCAGCAAAAACAATGTCTGATGGATTCAAGACTAAAACCATAAAACTATAAAAATACTAGAAGAAAAGGCAAAATTATGGACATTGCTTATAGTGATATTTTATCTTATATATATATATTCTTGGTCAAAGAAACAAAAGAAAAAATAAACAAATGGGACTACAGCAAACTAAAAAGCTTTTGCACAGCAAGGAAATCATCAACAAAGTAAAAAAGACCACCACTGGAATGGTAGAATATATTTGCTGATGTATCTGATAAGGGGTTAATATCCGAATTTATAAACAATTTATAAAACTCAACATCAAAAAAACAAACAATCTAATTAAAAAATTGGCAAAGGACCTGAATAGACACTTCCAACAGGACATACAGATGGCTAATAGACATGAAAAAATGTTCAACATCACTAATCATCAGAGAAATGGAAATTGAAACCACAATGAGATACTACCTCACACCTGTCAGAATGGTCATCATCAATAAATCAGCAAACAAGTGGTGATGAGGATGTGCAAAAAGGGGAACCCTCATGCACTCTTGGTGAGAATGCAGACTGGTGCAGCCACTGTGGAAAGCAGTACAGAGATACATCAAAAAATTTTAAATGGAACTGCCTTATGACCCATTGATCCCACTTCTGGGAACTTATCTGAAGAAACCTGATACACTAATTTGAAAGAACATAAGCACCCCTATGCTCATTGCAGCATTATTTACAATTGCCAAGATATGGAAGCAGCCCAAGTGTCCATCAGTGGATGAGTGAATAAATCAACTATGGTATATTCACACAATGGAATACTACTCAGCTGTAAAAAAATGAAAAAAAACCTTTTCCTTTTATGACAGCATGAATGGACCTAGAGAACATTGTGTAAGTGAAATAAGCCAGTGAGAAAGAAATACTGTATAATTTCACCATATGTGGAATCTAATGAACAAACTGAACTGAGAAGCAAAACAGAGACAGACTCATAGCAGGATGATAGCTATGGGTGCGGTGTGTTTAGGGGTAGAAGGATTGAACAAAAAGGAAAAGGCACTCATGGACATAGAAAATAATGTGGTGATTGTTGGGGTGGGGGAGCAAGGTATAAGGGGGATAAATAGTAGTGGAAAAATGGAATAAAAATAAATTTTAAAAAACCTCAAAACACAAAAAAGGGAGTCCTGGAAAATAATAACCAATTATTCAACCATATTTTTAATAATAAAGACTATACAAATCACAGACAGAAAACAAAACAAAACAAAACAACGTCAAGGTAATAGCCACCTCTTTAAAAAAGAACATTCTGTAGTTTGGTAGTGTATTTCAAGCTCAGACACTAAAGCCACAAAGCTCACCTACCTTGAGGACCATGGTGGCAGTTTCATGTGACTGTGGTTCAAATGTTTTCCTTTTAAGTTACCGTTTTAATTACCCTGTTTTAAAATAACCTTAGTCTAAGACAACTATAAATTATGCTAGATTTTCACAGGGCCCCAAAGAAAGGCCGTTCTTGAGAAATAACATTGTTCTTTTTTCCCCTTAACCATCCCTCTCAGCTTTAACCATCACCTCCTTGGCTGTTGTTTTTTGGTAACAGCTTGTAGGAATTAGGCCAACAACCCTAAAGATCACGGAATTTCTGACCTGGTTGAATTGGCTTTATTGCCACTTTGGAGCACCAGCCATACGAATTTACTGCTATTTGTTTCTGAGCAGGTATTTCTACACTAAATGCATTCTATTTAATTTTATTTATTTATTTATTTATTTTATTTTTTAAATGTTATTGTTGTTGTATTACATCCATCCCCTTTTTGCTCCCCTCTGTCCCACTCCCCATCCAACCGTTCCCCCCAAAGACTAAATGCATTTTAAATGCCGTTTGTTGAATAAGAAATAAGAAAGGGTAACTAAGGTGATTGTAATAACATACACATACTGTGCTTTTTTTTTTTTTTAGCAAATTGAGGATTTTTGGCAACCCTATGCCAAGCAAGTCTATTGGTGACATTTTTCCAACAGCATTTGCTTACTTCATGTCTGTGTTACAATTTGGTAATTCTTCTACTATTTCGAAGTTTTTCATTATTATTCCATTTGTTATGGTGATCTGTGATCTTTGATATTACTAGGGCAAGACCCTTCACCAGTATAAAGATTATAACTCACTTAAAGGCTTAGATGATGGTTAGCATATTTTAGCAATGAAGTGTTTTAAAATTAAGGTACGTACTTTATTTGTTAGACACAATGCCATTGCACACTAATAGACTACAGAATGGTGTAAGCATAGCTTTTACATGCCAAGGGAAACTTAAAAGTTTGTGTAACTCACTTTATTGTGACACTTGCTCTATTGTGGTGGTCTGAAACAGAGCCTGCACTATCTCTGGGGTATGCCCGTATACTGAGGTAGGAATGAAGGAGAATGAGTGTTTGCAAATATATTTTATTGAACTTTGTTCTCTTTTTTTCTTATAAAACAGAGCTCTATTTCTACTATTTCTACTGACGAGAGAGCTAACAATGACGATAATGAAGAAAACATGGTAAGACATTTCCTTTATCAAACCCCTTATAGTATAGTATAGTATAAAATACTATAGTAAAAAGGCAATTGAAGTTTTAACTGATTCACGTATTGTCATTCAAGACTTTTACAGAGGAAGACAAGATGGGAGGGACTCCAAGATAATACAACAGAAAATAATACAATTAGGCTTTCCCAACATCTGCAAATTAAACAGTCTGTGCTTGCTTAAGTAAGTGGCTGCTCTTCTCATCTTTTATTGTTATTTATAGAGAATGGTACCATGTACATGAGGGGGCATTCATATACTTATTCTTCTGAAGGAAACATGGGATCGTATAGATTGTATGTAAAGATAAAGTGAAGGAAAGCATGCACTTTCTTCCCAGCCTCAGGTTGCTGACCTTTTACAGTTTTCAGCCACTTCTAGGTTCCTTGGGGACTGATAATTCACTTATAATTTACAGTTTGATTATATACTTTCTTTTTGTTATATATCTTTTATTGAGTTCCATTAATCAGAATATACTGTATGTAAGAGCCAAGAGTGGGATAAACTTGTTAAAAACTCAGGAACATCTATCAGGGAGATTAAAGTTGACTGATGAGAACCAGACTTCGTAACTACTAAATTTATAACCATGTCATGAATCTCTGACTAGAGATGTAAACAATAGCTTAAAGCTCCGCCTCCCCAAAACCAAAACAAAACACCTTGAAATACTTCAGATAAAAATGATTATCCTGACATGAAAACATTCATTTAGAGTCCGTTTATCTTGGTCACAGGCTCTTTCAGAACAGCTAGTCAGTCTGGAAATGAAAACAGGACTGTGATAACACATCACAAGGATCCTTAATGTCCAGTGACTTCATCTCCCCTTTTCTCATTGGGATTCAGGAACAAGTTGCCATGACCAGGTGGGCCACAACCAGATGGCTTTACCATGACAAAGACCTGCAAACTTTCTGTTTTCTAGTATTACATTCACTCTCCAAGACCTGTGTTATTCACTGGCCACCTAACTGCATCAAGATGATAAATGTCTGGATGCCAATTCATCTTAGAAAACAATTGCCTCATTCATTTATATTTTTGCTGCAGTCATCCCAGAAGGCTACAGTTAGGTTTCCACCAAGAATTCAGAAGAAATGTATCACTAACAATTAATTAAAAATCTGACGAACTAACAGTGGTTGAGAGAACAGGTAGGAGCACGAATCACCTTAAGTGTAAAGGTGAGAAAAGCCAGGCAATTGATTTGCTAAGGTATTATACTCAAGTTTTATAGGAATCACCAACTAGATTTAGCATGCAGAGTCTTAGAACCCCAAAGAGCAAGCATCTCAGAATCTCTAAAACTGCCTGGGGCAAAGGGCCCTTTCAACTCAAAAATTGGCATCTCTGGAGTTGCGTTATAGCTTCCAAAACCAGGTTTGCATAGCTGAATGACCCCAGTTCTGAAGATCATTTGATTCACTCTTCTGGCCCAGTTGTCATCTTGTTCATCAGTTTTCTAATAAATTTAGATTTCTATATAAATTTTTATGCATGGAGCAAATGAATAGCCCAGCTGACTTGATGATCTATTCTCCTTAACTTTAATCAATTTATAAGAAAGAAAACGTCTAACTAGGATTTTTGGGACTTAATCAAATTTTAACCCTATAGTTTATGGGAGAAAACCAACTCTCAGTTGTGTGTGAATGCTACCAGGTCCAATTTTCTCTGTCAGCTGGCGTTAACTTCAGTGTCATATTCAGTGCATAGTTTAATCAATCTTATTTGCTACAGTGTTGTGAACAGGTGCTTGTAAACTGTAAAAGTATTAAGAATGCCGTTGTAAATAAAACCTTTAAAAATAAACAGAGGACACTCTGTGTAGGAAACCCTCAGAACTGCTGTGGTCATCCCATAGTGATGATGAGGACAGATTTAAAGGCCAGAGCCACCGCATCGAGAATGGCAGACCAGAAAGGCCTCACATCCTTCAACAATGTTGAGCCCCTGAATTACTCTTAGAGCCACCTGTAGAAGTCAGCATTAGACCAGAGAGGCAAACCGATGAGTCAACCTTACATGATTGTGGACACTGGTGAAGAAGTCTATGCCAGGCTGTCCCCTGTGCATCTGGAGCTGGGCTTGACGTCGCTCTAGCTCAGCTGTGCCAGTGTTCAGGAGGGAGAGTTGGACGTGGAGTGAGCAGAGTGATGGTCAGCTGGAATCCATGCCTGGCTGAGGGCCTCCAAAGTCCCTGCTGCGGGTGATCTACAAGAGAAGTCAGTGCCCGTTGCCATGGCGTCACACACACACTTGGCCAAGACTGAGGCTGAAGAGGAAAGCTGACAGGCACTGGAAGAGTTGAAGGTCCAGGGAGCTGCTGCTGATCTCTGGCAGCTCATCATGTTTGGCCTGGGCTAGTATTTGCCAGCTATCACAGCGCCTGGGGCCATTCACTGACTTTATGAGCATAAATAAATAGCTACTCCTTCACTTCTGCTTCTCAGGTCTGGTGCAAATTTATCCTGTACCCAACTTCTATCCAGAACTACAGAGAGAAAGGAATTCTGGAAATGTATCTCCAGCTTCAAGAAACTGGTACAATAATGAATGTCTTGTGGGGACAGTTGTTTCAATGTTTAAATTCTATACCAGCATGTGGCCCACATGTGTGTCAGGAAAGTTTCCTCTCTGAGTTGAAAGTGCCTGACTATAAATCACAGTGCTCGTGAGAAGTTTATTAACTCCTACCATTAGCGGCTAAAAATGTAGGCTTATGGATTAGGGATGAGTCAAGCAAAGTTCACCAACTTCAGTAATAACTGTTTACTTACAAGCTCTAGTCATCATGGACTATAACTGGTCTAAGGATTTATCCAGCAAATATTACTATTTAAGAGGCAATGTGAACAAAGAACAAATAATTCATTTAACATTAGACTTGAAAAGATCATTGCATCTATTTAACCTTTCATGTGAAATATTTACTTGTATCTGAATATCAAAAAATAACCCCAGCCCTGGCTGGTAGCACAGTGGATAAGGTGCCGGCCTGCGAACCCAAAGGTCACTGGTTCGATTCCCCAGCCAGGGCACATAACCAGGTTGCAAGCCAGGTCTCCAGCCAGGTCTGTGGCTGGAGGCAGGTGAAAGGCAACCATACATTGATTCTTCTCTCCCTCTCTGCCTCTCTCCCTCCCCTCTCTCTGGAAATAATAAGTAAAATCTTTAAAAAAAAAAAAATAATAACCTTCCAAAACAAAAAAGACCCTTTAACCTTGGAGGCAAGGATACTCTCTTTAATTAGTACATTCTTCTAATCATTTTGTTTGAATTGTTTTGTTTTTTTTTTTAATTTTCTTTTTGTACTTAAATTTTATTTTATTGTTGTATTACAGTTATTCCATACCTCCGCCCCCACTGGTCTCCCCTGGCCCACCCTCTCCATTCCCCCCTGCCCCACCCAAAGTCAATCACATGTTATCCATGACCATGGGTCATCCAGGTTAGTTCCTTGACTAAATTGTTCCCCTTCTTTGCCTCTTCCTCCCCCTCCCCACTCCCTAAACATGTATTTTTTTGTTTGTTTTTTAACTGTTTGTTTCAAATGCAACTTAACTTTTTGGCCATAAAATGGAAACTTGAACTCCAGCCACTGTCTTTCATGAGCAAGCACTGCTTATTCTTCACGAACCTGAAATATAGAGCATCAGTGTATTCTGTGAGATTCCCGTGACTTTCCTCAGTGGAACAGAGGCCTGGGACCAAGCCCAGTCCTTTATAGAGATAAACAGGACTCAGCCAACTCTTCATTAGCTTCAAAGGGAGGCAGGGAACTGGGGCAATTATCTGCATTATAGAAAGCAGACACCTACCAATCAGTAACTCACTCCAAGGGCACACTAGTCCCTCAATTTTCTGCCCGCCTTGCCTGTGAAGGCAAATCCCTCCACAGAAGACGCCGTGAGGGAAAGCCTCTATAGCCACATTACCAATTTGCTCCACAGCCTCAACACACACTTCTATCGGAAAACCTTTTCCTGTGCTTTATGACAGTTAAGAGATTTCCAGACTTTCCCTCTGTGAATGGGAAACAATTAGCCATTGCACTGCCAAGAACACTTTTCCTATTCATCTTTGGCCTCTCAAAAGAAGCAATTTCGCTTTGCTCATTTTATTCTTTGTTGAAAATAATTGTGACAAAATCTAATACTTTACATCTGTTTTGGAGGTACTTCAGTCTCCTACAGCTGAGTGCAATTGCAGCACATGTGAGGCATCTCCCTAAACAATTCACAATATGGGGTTGCTGGGCAAGCTCTGCACCAAAGACCCTGAATCCAGTGCCATACCCTTCTCAAGTTGAGGCCAGAGTTCACACCACCTAAGTGGACCTCTCTACGTAGGCCTATCCCTGACACAGTTACACAAGACCAATAAGAAATGTCTGTCCCTGACCAGCGTGGCTCAGTTGGTTGGAGCCTTGTCCCATAGACCTAAAGGTCATAGGATTGATTCCCAGTTGGGGTACCTACAAGAAGGCATCCAACTGATATTTCCCTTCCCTGTCTTTCTCTAAAAGCAATGAAAGAATGTCCTCAGGTGGGGATAAAAGCAAAAAGAAATCTCTGGATTTTGCCAATGACTCACACTTCTCAGCTTTAGATCTAAATTTAGTTACCATACTAACTTTTAGTCTTTTCTTCCACAGAAGTTCTTTTGACCTCCCATAAGGTAGTACTTACTGTTGGCAAATGCATGTACTTTTTTTTTGCAGGGTTATGAGTAACTCATTTATAATAAATAAGAAAGAGGACCAGGCATATACCAAATTAAAAAAATGAAATGATGGTGCCTATGCTGGGCATTATGCCAAGTGCTGTATAGGCATTCTATGAAGGATAGTCAATCTCTTTTAATTAGCTTCTCCTAACACCAGATCTCATTTTAAAAACTATTTGTTCCTGGGAAAATCCATAAGGAAGCTGAGACTACCCTGATTGCTAGAAGCTGAACATGTCCCCGACAAATTCATATGCTGAAATCCTAACACCCACGGTGATGGTATTGGGTGGAGCTTTGGGGAAGTAATTAGGCCATGAGGCTGGAGTCCTCCTGAATGATATGAGTGCCTTTATTTAATAAAAGACCTCAGAGATTTTCTTCCGCATTTTCTACCGCATGAGATGACAGCAAGAAGAGGGCCATCTAAGGAGAGCCCTCACCGGCACCGAAGCTGCCAGCACCCTGGTCCTGGACTTCCTGGACTCTAGAACTATGAGAATATGGATGCCCAGTCTCTGGTGTTCTGCCAGGGCAACCTGAACAGACCACGGCACCAACTCCATCGAGCTTACTGTTCGATATACTTTGTCACTCTACCACATTGCCAGGAAAATTAGTGCAATTTTATGGATCACAGAGATGTAGACAGTTTCTTTCTCTGTGATTTAGAGCAGGAGGCTAGAAAGCAGAACTCTTGCATTTTTTTCTCCACTGCCTCAATTTTAAACGTGAGCCCCTACGTTTCCATACTGATATGGCACAAAGACATGTACTTATCTACCAGGAAAACAGTACACTTGGAACTTCAAGCAGATCCATCTGTGCTTTTAAAACCATCTTTGCTCCCTGGGCTCCTGACTATTCCATACAAATGAATTTATGCCCTGGCTCTCAGAGCCTGCAGGCTAACCTAGAATTAAGCATTTGAGAAGTATAAATATAGTGTGCATCCCACTCAAATGATTAGCGCTTCCTACTACCTGGACAAGTAGAAGTTAGTAAATATGGGAAGGTTTTATTAGATTTTGTTTTTGACATTACTTTTTTTTTTTTTTTTTATAAAGCATTTAAGGAGCAAAACAAGAAATGGCTTGTAGTACTGGTCCATGTGATGCTATGAGCTTTAAATACACATGCTTTAAGAATTAGAACAGAGTTGAACATCTGACATACCTTTTTTCCAAGCTCTTTTGCTTTAATCTTGAGTTTATTGACTTGAGATTCTGTTATCTCTGCCCTTTCCTTAGCTTCGTTCAATTCACGTTGTTACTTCATACACTTGGAAAGATATTGATTGGCTTGTGATCCCTATAAAAATAAAACATGAAAAAAAAAAAGAAATCCCTGTGCCTACATAGTCATATTTTTTTCTGCCCTGACATAAGAAAGTTGAAAAATGTGTGAAAGGAATCTAAACTTCTGCATATTAAATGGAATAGCATCTTTCGGAATGACATATAGGATTTCAGACTTTCCAGCAGACACAAGATCTATTTTTATAACTGTTTTTTCCCCACAAGCATAGAACATAGTCGGCACTTTCCAACACTGGATGTGGAACAGCTCTCACAGATTTGGTATGTGCTAGAATAACTATGGTGGTTTGTTTTGCCATCAGTTCAATATCTTATTCTACCCTGGGCAGAGGGGGGCTAATCTTATAGTTATGCTGGTCAATTGGTAATAGAAATAACAGTATATACAACCCCAAATCATTTAAATAATCAAGTGGAAACCCCTAAAGAGATACTATTAGGTATAAGACAATACATACATGGTAGTTATCAACTGCATTCCATATAGCTATTGGTACTAACCCAACATTGGCGGGTACATTTCAAGTGATGACGTTTTTGTGCATAGTCATGTCCATGATCATCAAAAAAACCAAAACCAAAACCAAAACAAAACAAAAAAAACTATGGATTGCATTTATGTTCACTTAAGGTTTTAGGGTGAGGAGGGCTCCAGAGTGATTACTCAACCCAAAAATATGCCATCCCTACTTGATACCATGCTCCTACTTGGCTCATTTCTTGCAATGTATGTGTTTAGGTATAATCATAAGGTTGAGGGAGGGAGCTCTGGCTCCCTGGAGGGAAGGGTAGCACAACATTTTTACCATGGGTGGTGATTCTAGCTTGAGGGAAAACAGAGAGTTAAGTGGACTTTAAGCTGAGCTGCTTCTCTCTGACAAGCACACATCTAGCTCTGGGCCACATGTCTCCATGAATCAAAAGCAACTACTGGGAAATCTGTGAGGCTGCAAGAGCTTCAGGGATTTACCGCTGCCGCAATTTGCTGCTGGTAACTTTGCACTTCTAGCTGGAGATTATCCACCAGAGGCTGCATCCTGTTCAGATTTTTCTTGTCTCCTTCTGCCTGAAGTGCATAGGTATGTATGTGAAGATGATTTGAAGGATCTGCAGTCTTCATTGGGGGTAGCCTCATACAAGGATATAAATGTTAAGGGAGCTGTTAGAATACCATATTATAAAATTAAGACTTGAAAATGGGTTTAACTCTACTCTTCTTAAGTTCTGAGAAATTAATAAACACGGTTCTAGATAATGACAGTTATTTCTCTTGATCCACCACAGAACTTCCAGCCGTTGTTCAATGGAGTTAAAGCCACTGGTTTTGATTTGAACTTCACTTTTTCTATACCAAACAAGCTACATCAGCCTATGGTTTCTCAGTCACTGCTCTCTTTCCAGTCAAATCAAATCTCCCTTTGAACTTTCTAACTGACCCTTGACTTTTATAAATTGAATTGGATAAGTGGGTTTCTGGAGTTCTGGTGTGTACATCAGAAGAGACTGTGAGAAAGATTTCTTAAGCTGTGGGGGTGTTGTGCCTTCTCATTGCTACCCAAACTTGAGCTGGAGAAAGGAAACCTACTGAGACTGTGCTTCTCAGTTGTGCTTCATGGAGGCTTTGGGTGTCTAAGGAAAAAGGAGGGGAGAGACCAGCAGATAGAGAAGGCTCTACCTGCCCCTCCTTCCCACATTCTTTAAACTAGAGTATCTCCACATTGGGGCTGTTGAATTTTCCAAAAGAAGAAGTATCTCAACCTGCTTGTGACTATGATAGTAGTTTAAGCAAGACCTACCCCCTGTTACTCAATTTATCTTTCCTGTTTCCATCTTATCTATTTCATCAAGCATCAATTTCTTTGGTGACTTTAATCTTCTCTCCACTTACCCTACACTCACCTCCATAAACCCCACTCCATGCCAACCAGGTTCATCTCTTATTTCCCCACGACTTCCTTTCTTATTCCCTCCTCTCTGGGTTTAGCCAATATTGCCCCAAGACACAGCTCCAAGACAGCAGAGAGAAACACCCTGTCTTTCCATAAAAGAGGCCTATCTGCTTACCTTAGTAGCTGTTGCCTGAGGGTCAGCCTTCTAGTTTAACAAACACTGAGGGGCTGGCTTCAACTCTCTCCAAAGATGAGGAGGCAGCCTGCTTGGTACCACCTCCCAGGTCTCCATCTGCCTTGCCTCGGGCTTCTGGAATCTCTGAGAAAGAAGTATGTGCACATGTCTGGTGCCCTGGCTTTTATGGCTACTGTGCAGAGGACACATCCCTTGATAACCTGGCTCCAGTGGCCACCAAGGTTTGTGTTCATGGGTTCAGGAGATGGTATCAGACAAAAGAAACAGCACATAACTGGCAATCTCCCCAAGCCTCAATGCAGAGGAAACAGACCGAAATACCCATCTCTGTTTTATTCTTAAAGAGGTATATTTGCGTATCTTAAAATCTCCTTCCTGAGGATCTGGCTTCCAATCAGCCTACATCTAGGTACTGACTAAGATCCTCCCTTTTGGGATACTGACAGGTCATGGACATCCTCAACTCCTGAGGGCCATGAAGGAAAAAGACTACTGCTTGGACAGTCACAAAGGTTTCAGAGATAATCAAGAGCTAGGGCAAGGTTGAACAAGAACAATCATCTCCTATGGGACACCACTCATTCAAGACTGGGAGAGTTGCTATTTTATTTAATGCATAGAAACCAACACAAAGAGTCAAGGAAAATGAAATGACGTAGGAACATGTTTTATATTGAAGAATAAAATAAATCTTATAAAAAATGAAGGTTAATGATTTATCTGATAAAGAGTTCAAAATAATGGCTATAAAGCTGCTCATCAATTTCAGGAGAGCATACCTGAAAAAAGTAAAAATTCCAACAACAAAGAAATATAAGAAAGTACTAAACAAAAAACACATAGATGAATAATACAATAACTAAACTGAAAAAATACAATAGAAGAGCTTAACAAGAGCCTAGGTAAAGCAGAAGAAAGTCCATTTATTTAAAGACAGGGCAGTGGAATACATCCCATCAAAGTAGCAAAAGGAATAAGAAAGAGTGAAGCTAGCTTAAGGGACTTATAAGACAACATCAAGCAGACCAACATTTTCATTATAGAAATTCTCAAAGGAAAAGAAAAAGTGAAAAGGAGGCAGAAAACTTATTGAAAGAATAATAACTAAAACTTCCCTAACCTGGAGAAGGAAATAAATATCCAGATCCAGGAATTCCAGAAAATTCAAAATAAAATAAACCCAAGACACATCATAAATTGTAAAAAAGTTAAAGACAAGAAGAGAATCTTAAAAGCAGCAAGAGGAAAATAACTCTTTACACATAAGGGGACCCCCAGAAGAACATAAGCAGAATTTTCAGCAGAAACTTTCCAGGCAGAAAGGAATGGCACAATATATGCAAAGCACTAAAAAAAAAAAAAAAAAAAAAAAAAATACTGCCATCAAAGAATACTATACCTGGCAAGTTGTCCTTTAGAAATGAAGGAGGCAGAAACAGTTTTCCAGACAAGCAAAAGCTGATAAAATTCACCACTATACCAGTCTTACAAGAAATGTTAAAAATATTTATTTAGGATGAAATGAAAGAGCACTAACTACTAACAGGAAAACATTAAAATATAGCTTTGGTAAAGATAAATAGTTAAGTCCAGAATAACCTAATGTAATGGTGATGAGGAAATCACTTATAAAGGTTAAAAGACAAAAATAGTAAAAATAACTTTAAGTACAAAATTTGTTACTAAAATTTAATTTTATTATCTATTTGATATAAAAAAATGTGGGTGAAAAGAGTAAAATCATAGAACTTAAGAACAAAAACTGAAGTCATTATCAACATAAAATAGACTATGGTAGATATGGGTTGTTTATGCACACCTTGTGGTAACCAACAAAACAAAAACCTATAGTAGATACACAGAAGACAAAGAGAAGGAATCTAAGAAAACCACCATGGAATATAATCATCATAAACAGAGAAAGCAAGAGAAAAAGGAACAAAGAAATTACAAAACAACCAGAAAACAGTTAATAATATAGCAATAAGTACTACATACCTATCAATAATTACTTTAATGTAAATTGACAGCCCCTAATCAAAAAACATGGAGTGGCTGAATGGCTAAAATACAAAACCCTTTATCTGCTGTTTACAAGAGACTGACTTCAGATATAAGGACACACACAGAATGAAGGGATAGAAAAAGGTACTTTATGCAAATGGAAACCAAGAAAGATGGGGTAGCTACACTTATATCAGACAAAATAACCTCTAAGGCAGACTTTAATAAATGAAAAAAAAGGTCATTAAAAAAGGTAAAGGGGTCAATTCAAAAAAAGGATATAACATTTGTAAATATTTATGCAAATAAGAGCTTCTAAATGTATAAAGCAAATATTAACAGATCTAAAAGTAAAACAGCAATACAATAATAGTAAGGGGCTTCTTTTTATAGATTTCATTTATTTTTATAGAGGAGGAAGGGAAGGAAAAAGAGAGGAAGAGAAACATTGATGAGCAAGAGAAACATCAATCGGTTGCCTCTTTATACCTCTAACCGGGGTCCTAGCTCATAACCCAGGCATGTGCCCTGACCAAGAATCAAACCAGCAACTTTCAGTTTGCAGGATGATGCCCAACCTACAAGCCACACCAGGCAGGACATAGTAAGGGATTTTAATACCTCACTTCCATCAGTGGATAAATCATACAGACAGAAAATCATTAAGAAAACAATGGCCTTAAAAGACAAATTAAACCATTAAACCAGGTGAATTTAGTATACATTTATAGAATATTGCATTAAAACCAACAAAATGCACATTCTTCTCAAACATCCATGAACTATTCTATAGGACAGTTTATATGTTGGTCTATAAAAGGAGTCTGAACAAATTTGAGAGGCTTCAAATAAAGTATCTTTTCCAACCACCATGGTACCAATTACAGGAAATCATTTGAAAATTCTCAAATATATGATTAAACATCAAGATATTGAACCAATGAGTCAAAGAAATCAAAAGAGAAATTAAAAAATACCTTGAGGAAAATGAAAGTGGAAATATAATGTACCAAAATGTATGGGATACAGCATAAGCAGTTCTAAGAGGGAAGATCACAGTGATAAATGTCTATATATATTAAGAAAAAAAGAAATAACTGACCTAATTTAAACTTCAAGGAACTAGAAAAAGAAGAACAAATAAAGCCTAAAGTTAGTAGAAGGAAGGAAATAAAGATCAGAGTGGAAATGAATGAAATAGAAACTAAAAAGATAACAGAAAAGATCAATAATGCTAAGAGCTTATTTTTAAAAGGATAACAACACACTTCATGGTAAACAACAAAACAAAAACCTATAGTAGATACACAAAAGACATTTAGGGTCAATTAATTTATGACAAAAAAAGCCAAGAATGTATAAAATAAAAATTCCAGTCTGCAATAAATGGTTCTGGGATAACTGGACAAGCATTTGCAAAACAATGAAACCAAACCACTATTTCATACTGTACATAAAAATGAACTCAAAATGGATTAAAGACTTGAATGTAAGACCTGGAATCATAAAACTCCAGGGAAAAAAGCATAGGAGTAAGCTACTTGACATTGGTCTTGGCAATAATTTTTTGGATTTGACACCAAAAATAAAAACAGGAGCAAAAATAAATAGGTGGAATTATATTAAACTGAAAAGCTGTTGTACAGCCAAAGAAGCTATCAACAAAATGAAAAGGCAATCTATAGAATGGGAAAAATAATTGTAAATCATATCTGATAAGGGGTTAATATCTAAAATACATAAAGATCTCATACAACTAAAGCAAAAAAAAAAAAATCTGATTAAAAAAATAGAAGCTCTGAAGAGTATTTTCCAAAAAACACAAATGGCCAACAGGTACGTGAAAAGATGTTCAACATCACAAATCATCAGGAAAATGCAAATCAAAACCACAATGAGGTATCAGCTCACACCTATTAGAACAGCTATTACCAAAAAGAAAAGAAGTTAGTGTTAATGAGATGAGAATGTGCAGAAAAGGTATCCTTGTGTACTCTTGTGGGAATGCAAATTGGCATAGTCACTATGGAATCAGTGTGGAGCTTCTACAAAATATTAAAAATAGCACTACTATATGATACAGACATTCACATTTCAGTATATATTTGAAAGAAACAAAATTACTCTTAAAAAGCATCTCCACCCTTATATTCATGGCTGTATTATTTTTAATAGCCAAGACATGGAAACAACTTAAGTGTCCACTGATGAGTGAAGAGATAAAGAAAGTGTGGTATGTATATACAATGGAATACTACTCAGCCACAAAAAAGGAAAATTCTGCTATTTGCTATAGCATGAATGGACCTAGAGAGCATTATGCTAAATGAAATAAGTCAGTCAGAGAAAGATAAATAGTTTGTGATTTCACATATGTAAAATTTTAAAAACTGAACTTACACTCTGAGAACAGATTGGTGGTTGCCAGAGGAAATGAAAGTGGAAAAATGGGGTGAATTGGAAAAATAGATGAAGGTGGTCAAAAGGTACTAACTTCTAGTTATAAAATGAGTAAGTCCTGGAAATATAACATACACCCTGGTGACTGTAGTTAATAGTACGGCATTGTATATTTGAAAATTGCTAAGAGTATAAATCTTAAAGAGTTCTCATCACAAGAAAAAAAAATTGTAACTATGTGTGGTGATTAACTAAACTTGTGATAATCATTTCACAATGTGAACATATGTCAAAACTAATACAATGTTATATGTCAATTATATCTATAAACAAACAAATACTGATAAATAAACGTAGGTTCAACCAAGCTGTTTCTAATTGCCTAGAATGCTCCTTCCTATGCCCACCTTAAAGTAAGTCTGACAGCAGCTAATTAATTACTAATTTTGAGGCAGGGATCAATATATAGGAAATATCCTGGTTAGGAAAATGAGTCAGTTTTTAAAATAAAATCTCTTTTTGCTTTCATCTGCTTATGCCTGTACCTCTCAAGTTTAAGAAATTTGAAGATTCATAGAATTCTGTGTATATGTAAAGTTCCAAAACCAATAGAAATGGACTTGCTTAAGACCAGTTTATTAAAGCAGAGGGCCACCGAGAAGAAAATGGAAAATGGCTAGAAGCGGCTGCAGATGTTAACATTCCTCCCATCTGGGGAGGCAAGCCTTGTTAGGGCTGAGTTCCTGTACATCTCAGCCCTGAGGCGTTAAGTAACTGTGAGGTGACTGTCCTGCACAGAATGGAAAAGACCCCCACAGCTGGCTGGGGGTGGTCATTGAACCTAAACAGTTGCTGCTAAAACTGCCTTGGTTCTGCACACTTTGCAGGCTGGGCTTTGCAGAGGGTGCCCTTGAAATTGAAACAAGGGCCCAGCAGCTAATTTGTGTATCTGGCAGCTAATTTGCGTGCTTCCTTGCCCTCCATGAACCAGGGATGGCAGAGACATAAAAAACCCCACCAGCCCACAACCAGGAGCCTGATCACTGAGAGCTCTGACTCCAGAGTTGGCACTTCCCTTTTCTCTGTTCAATACACCCTTACCTTCCTCATTAGACTGGTCTCTGTGGTCTCGTTAGGCTAGGCACTGCATAACAGTAACTAACTGTGGTTGTACACGGCTCAAACTTCCCTTTAAGAATCTTACTGTTCAGCTCTTAGGAGTACAATTTACTAAAATTCTCCAACAGTAGTACCTGTAGGACCGGCCCTAGCATTTACACTGAGATCATAAACTCTCCGGCAGCGCCTCCCAATTAGGTACTAGGGTCTGGACACTTCTGCCCAACATGCACCTCCTGTATGGGCATTCTCTTCCTTCCTTCCTTCCTTCCCTCCTTCCTTCCTTCCTTCCTTCCTTCCTTCCTTCCTTCCTTCCTTCCTTCCTTCCTTCCTCCCTCCCTCCCTGTCCCCCTCTCTCTTTCTTTTTCTTTCTTTTGGTCTGGACACTTTCTGGAAGTAGCACTGCACTCTGGCTCATTCTATTCAATCTTCCTTCCTTCCTTCGTCCTTCCCTTTCACAGATGTCAGATGCATATTGTGGTCTGAAGGCTTTTTCTGTACCTAACCCTGCTTGCTCTTCCCTTACCGTTCTTTGCCAGGTGTGACCTTCAAAAAGTTTCTTGTGTTTCTAATTCCATCCTGGCATCTGGCTTCTGGAGAACCTACCCAAAACCAAATCTTGTTTCCTTATTCCTTCAAAAATAAAGATACCATCTCTGTATTTAGATTTGTAAGGATTAAATAACATCTATGCACAGGTCCCTGAATATAGGACTTAAAGGTAAAATGGAGCAGGTACAGGAAGAGTGGGGACAGAAAAACTGTCTTTACCTTTTTAACAACTTTAAGATTGTAATCTTATGTCTTGCTTTGTAGCACATTTTTCAAAGCAGTGGAGAATGAAACTAGGATGAGTTTCTAAATGCTAGAAGGACATACGAGGGTAGACAAATGCTCAAAGACAATGGACCATGGAAACTATTGTGGATAGGCTCACATTTGATTCCCTTTCCAATGTAGTAAGTGTTAGGTTTCTGCAAGAAAGAGGAAGCCATTGGGGTTGATTCAAAGCCTTTATTGGGGAGCAGCAAATGTGTAGGCTGAATCCAAACAGACTGCAGCCCTGAGCAATGGCGAAGGTTCCGTTTTAAAGGGTTTTGGGAAGGGGGTGAGTGGGCGACAGGACAGTCGGAGCAAGGGGTTTTTGCTGACAGCCAGGTGCAGGCACAGGTGCAGGATGGAGGTAGAGCCAGAAACTTTGCAGTGTTCTCAGCAATGTCTGTGGCATCCGTCTGTGCATAAGCAGGAAGCTTAGCTTGCCCACAATCTAATGGTTGTTTTGGGGTTAGGGGTTGGTATTAGTGGGCATTTTCCTAATAGTAGGATTTCCCCAGAGGAATTTTTTCTAAGAAAGAAAAACCATCTTTATATCCCTTTCAAAATGACATCTTCAATTGGAACCTATGAAGTGCTATCACAAAACATGCTGCCTCCTAGTCCTGATGGTTATTTTGATGGTAAAGGAGAGCATCCACCTTGAATGTTTCAAAACCTGGTGTTGCTATTAAGGAAGGTACAGGGCTCTTGAATGTCTCTTTAAACTTATGGAATCTATTTGTTTATTTGTTTCTTTATTTCCCTTGCCCTAGGAGAAATATTGCTCAGTGGGGTATCTGAAATTTTACTGCATATGTTTTCCTCTAGGATTTCTATGATGGCACAGCTTATGTTCAAGTTTTTTATCCATTTTGAGTTTATACTGGTGTATGGTGTAAATTGATGGTTTCATTTTTTGCATTGCCCTGTCCAGTTCTGTCAACACCACTCGTTGAAGAGACTATCTTCACTCTGTTTTATGTTCCTCCACCTTTGTTGAATAATAATCAACCATAGAGTCCTGGGTTTATTTCTCAGCTCTGTATTTAATTCCTTTGATCTATATGTCTATTCTTATGCTAGTACCAAACTGTTTTGATTACAGTGGCCTTATAATATTTTGATAATAGTTTGATATCCAGTAATGTGATTACTTATACTTTTTTATACATTGCTATGGCTATTTGGGGTCATATTTGGCTCAATATAAATTTTTGAAGTATTTGCTCTAATCTGTGAAATACATCATTGGTATTTTAATAAGGACTGCATTGACTCTATAAATTGATTTGGGTAGTATGGACATTTTAATGATGTTAATTCTTCCTATCTAAGAACATTGCTAAATGCTTCCATTTATTTGTATCTTCTTTAATTTCTTTCTTCAGTGTTCTGTAGTTTTCCAAGTACAGGTCTTTTACCTCCTAGGTTAAGTTTATTCCTGAGAAATGGGATTTTTTCTAGTTTCTATTGCTGACATTTCATTGTTGGTGTACAAAAATGCCTTCAATTTCTAGATATTGACTTTGTAGCCTGATATTTTGCCAATTCACTTATTAAGTAGTTTTTTGGTGGAATAGGGTTTTCTATGTACACTATCATGTCATCTGCAAATAATGACAATTTTACTTCTCCCTTTCCAATTTGGATGCTTTTGATTCCTTTTTCTTATCTAATCGCTATGGCTAGAACTTCCAAAACTATGTTGAATAACACCGTAGGTGGGAATGCAGACTAGTGCAGCTGCTATGGAAAACAATACGGACTTTCCGCAAAAAACTAAAAATGTAACTGCCTGCTGGTCCACCAATTTCACTACTAGGATTAAACCCAAAGAATCCTGAAAAACCTATGCATCTTTATGTTCATAGCAGCATTATTTACAATAGCAAGTGCTAGAAACAGCCTAAGTGCCCATCGGTGGATGAATGGAGCAAAAAACTGTGGTACATTTAGACAATGGAATACTACATGGCAGAAAGAAAGAAGGAATGCCTACCTTTTGCAACAGCATAGTTGGAATTGGAGAGTATTATTCTAAGTAAATAAGCCAGTCAGTGAAAGGCAAATATATGATCTTACCTAATACAGGAAACTAATGAAAGAAACAAACAAATACGCAAAATAGAACCAGAAACATGGAATCAAGGAACAGACTGACAGTAACCAGATGGGAGGGGTGAAGGGGAGAAAGGAGAAAAGAAGGGGAAGAGTTTCATCAAGGAATTAGTATAAATGACCCATGGACATGGACAACAAGGTAGGAATTGACTGTGGGAGAAAGTATAGGGTAGGTGGGGCAGAAAAGAGCAATAGAAGAAAAAATGGGACAATTGTAATACAACAACAATAAACTAATTTAAAAACTTATAGAATCAAGGCTAATATTTACATAAAATAGGTATTCAATAGATGTTATCTGATTTGAGGGCAGAAAATCATTGTGTAATTGAATAGATCCACTCTAAGCATTGTGCAGACAGTTGAACAAATTAAGAAACACACCTCCATACCATTACCTGGGAATACTACATTTGTTGCAATGAAGACAATAGAACAATAATGCTGTCTTTGGGACAATAAAAAATAATTTTTTTAAAGGTTTAGTGTTTACTTCTATAATGAAGTTGCTTATAGAAAAAAAAAACAGTAACAGTAAGCCACAGAAAAATACAAAGAAGAAAAACCCAGACATTGTTAACATGCAGCATTTCCCTCAACACAGGTGGCTTCCCCAGCCCCCTTAAAAGAGGAGTAGAACAGCACCTCCTTCACATTCCCCAGGTGTGTACTCCCTGAGCTATACATACCATGGGCTCACTCCTCTGCAGCTTTGATATACCTGTATGGTCTAAAGAAATGTCAGACTAGCTCATCTTTGAAAAGAATCACTTATTCAGTAAAGAAGAGCTGTGTAAGTGGCTCATTTCATCATAATTAGCCCAAGATGATGCTTCTGAAGTGCTCTGCTTTCTTATCAACATTATCCTCCCTGCTGCAAGGGAGGAAGACTTTGATGTTTCTAACATCAACAACAGAGCCTCAGAAACCAGGATCAGGATAGGCAGGCCTTGCTTTAGGACTGCTAAAGTTGCCATAAATGCAGGAGCCTAGAATGAGTATGTCTTTTCACTGCAGTAAGCTACACTGCACAGCAGAAAGGCTAGAAAGGAGCATTTGACATCTGTTGTTCAGCCATGAAGTACGTTCACCTACTGTGTGCCAGGAAGGTGCTAGAAAGTGTGAGGCCCTACAGCAGCAAGCATACAGCACCTCTGCTACCCTGGAATCCCTGGTTTACTCCATTTGAAGAAAAAGGAAAAAAGGTTAGAAAATAAAAATGGAAGCTTACATTGTTACTTTAGAAATGTATTAATTACTGGTACAAAGTCTGCCCACTTCTTTTCAATTAGTTGCTTAAGACCAATGTTAGTCAACAGGAAAATGGCAGAAAGCTCTGGAGGCCCCTCATTAGCCATTTGCTGTTTTCAACCTGGCACCAGCACCAGATAGAGTCCTCAGTGGCCTGAAGTGTTTGTGCAACCAGAAAATAGGAATGCAAACGTCCCTGGCTCCCATTTTGTCAGCGTCCCATGTAACCTGCTGGCTGAGTAGCTACCCGTTTCTGCCATTCACTTCATTTACACATTGTTCTCACTCAGCTCTCACAGGAAGGAGTATTTCTGAAAGTGCTGCAGGCATTATGTGTGAAAAAAATAGGAATGGTATAAATAGCTTTTTACTTCTAATTGCAAATTGCTGCTCATATTTGGCTTCCTGAGAGCTCTGAAAAGGGACCAACCTAAACCACTAATAGCACAGGGACCCTGGAAGGGGTGAGTCAGTGTCTACCAGTGAAAGAGAGAGTAAAGAGGAAGAAAGAAGTGCAGGAGACCTAGAAAGCCATTACTGGTTTAATGGTGCCCATTTTTCCACGATGGAGCCCAGCCAAACAGGGGTGCTTTCCTGGAGTACCTGGTAGGTCGACTCTTTGGTGCATCACTCCAGCTGACGGGTTCTGCTCTGTGCCTCTGCATTGCGATGGATTTCATCCTCCAGTTCACCTTCCAGTTTGCAAATCTGCAAACAAGCATGATCTCAGACCACAGGTTGGCAGGAAGCAAGTCAGTCTGGCATCATACTTGCCAACTGGCATGGTTACTTGAAAGAGAGCAAAATCATCCAGGGAAGATAGATCTGCCCTCTTCCCAGCAGTCAAGCAGGGCAACCTATTTGGGAAAACTTAGCAACAGTGAGTTGGTGGGACTATGTACGTTCACCTAGGACTGTTCAGACTATGAAGGATGTGAAAGGCTAATCCATGCAGTGGTGATATGCTTCCCCTCTGAGATGACAAAATTATACACACACACACACAAACACACTCACGAATATTTGTAAGCATACCAAGAGAATAAGCTACACTTTGAGGGTTCAGCCAATATACTGCTTAAGCTCACACTTCTTTCTCCATATTCAATTCTGATTCTCCAAAATCAGACCCTGAATCTATGCCACACATACATCATATAGCCTCACAGACCTTAGTGAAGACCTATAGTACAGAACAACTATTTGCCTGAAGCCACATAGAGCTTTACAAACAAGGTTACATAGCCCACAAATACTTGATGCCCACCATACACCAGACTCAGGGCAAGGGAGAACGTAGTGATCAAAAAAATCTCTTCCCTCTAGAAGCATACATTCTAATGGAGGGAAACACAAAGCAAAGTAAAATGCAGACTATGTTAGGTGGTGATAAGTGATTTGGAGTAAAATACACCAGGAAAAAGATATGGAGCTGATGGGGGAAGGGTGTTGCTTGCTCCTTCTCTTCTCCCACAGGTCCAGGGCTTCCTCCCTGCCTTATTTTTGAAGCAAATACCATCTTCTCAAAGATGCCTTCCTTAACAATGTGGATCCTGATGCTCTGAAAGTGCCTGGACTGTCTAACATTGTTTCTAACTCCCCTCACCTCCTCCCTCCCCTTTGGCCATACTGTTCTTGTTATTCAGCACAGAGGCATGATGGGGGTGGGAAGTCAGCAGGTATGGAAGGTCCTTGTGCATGAAGCCTATTGTTTTAAAAAATCCTCTGAGCCCCTGTCATATAGGAACACAACACAGTTCTTATCTGTGGGACCATGACACTAACGCAGCCTACCCTTTACTTTGTTCAATTTTTATTGTGTTTCTTAAGTGATTAAACACCTTAGGGAGAAATCACTTCATTAAAGCAAATCCTAGACATCATATAATTTCACCTATAAATATTTTTTTATGTAATTATAATAGATGATGGTATTGTGGTTATGTGTGTAAGAGAATCAACCATAATTCTTTAGTGTCATCTGCTATTTAGGAGCTCGCTGCTACTCAGTTACATTGGTTCTAGTCCTTAATAGTGGACAAACAGCAATTGAAAATAAAATAAAATCTTGTAATTTAAGATTTTATTTATTTTTTTAGAGAGAGGGGAAAGGAGAGAGGCAGAGAGGAAGAGAGACATCAATGTATGGTTGCCTTTCACCTGCCTCCAGCTATGGACCTGGCTGGAGACCTGGCTTGCAAACTGGTTATGTACCCTGGCTGGAAATCGAACCAGCCACCTTAGGGTTCGCAGACGGGCGCCTTATTCACTGTGCCACCAGCAAGGGCAATCTTGTTATTTTAAATTTAAGTTGGAAATACTAGTATCACTTAGATATTTTTAGGGAAAAAAAAGGCTTATTATAAGTTCTTTAATTTTATGCCCATATGCTTTTTCTTTATCCTAAAAATCTTGTTTCTTATATATGTTGTTGGATAAATAATTAGATTAGTGTTATTGCTAGTAGCAACATGATATTGTAATTTTGAAACTAGAAAAGCAGTTTGCTTTATTAGCTGTTTTGTTTTGTTTTGTCCTTAGGTATATTTCATGAGAGAATACAAACAAAACACTATGTTTAAAAGTCACTGGGAATAATTGTTCTTTGTGTGTTTTATGCCCCCCAACTTGATACATAGTTAGCTTCATTTGCTTCCATTTGTGTTCAAATTTTAAGAATTGCTTTGTTTTACTTTCCTCTTTGATTTCAACTTTTTAAAATTATGAAGCATATGTTTTATATGATTTTGCAATCAAAACAAGGTACATTCAGAAGGTCTAACTTTTACCTTTGTAGTCCCCTCCCATGAGTAGCTATTTTTATTAGTCTTTGTTTTATCCTGTCACCATTTCTTTTTAAAAATATAAGCAAATATGTACACATCTTCATATTCTCCCACCCCTTTCTTACAAAAAAGGGTGTATACACGCCACATTGCCTGTGCCTTTTATCATCATACAGCTAGGCAAGATATTATAGAGCTTTTCCTCATTCCCTTTTAAATAGTATGACTAAATGGATGTGGTACCATAAATGCACATTGGTACTTCATTGTATGGATATATCATAAATGAGCAAAGGCAATATTTTATTTTCCAGAGGCCCTTCTGAGCCATCAAATCCCAGTCAAATATTCTTTCCATCTGTAGCATTTGTCACATGACCTGTACATAGTCACTGAAATTGATTCAATAATTTTTAAAATCCTATTTTCAAGATAGGTCTTTCTATTTGTCTTTAAGCTCCCCGACAGCAGGTGCTACATCATTTCTGTCAGCCCTTACTATATCTTTACTGAGCTTCTCTTGATATTTGATTTAGTTGTTTCCCTTCTCCTTTCTCTGGCTGTTAGGAAATGGGCAGGAAGTAACAGGAGCAAAGGCACAGAAGCAGGGCTATGAGGATGTGTGAGGCTATGAGGACCAGGAGGTCACCTGGCTGTGGAGAGCCCAGAGTTGGTGTGGGTGGATGGGAGGAGATATGTCTCATGTAGCCAGAATGGGGAAGGCAGATTCCATATGGTCCAAGAGAAGTGGCCCAAAGTCAAGCAAAAATGAATGACTACATTGAGATCTGACCCTGTTAAAGATCTGAACACACCACAGGCAAAGGTGATGAGGGAGGTAGGGGCAATCTGGTGTGGTTTCTAGGATAACAAGGCCTGAATTGGGAGTTGTCAAGACCCCATGATTACAAAGGCCAACTCCTACCTTAGATTATAGTTTTGGATTTGCTTTCTACTTCCCATCAGGGCCATCTGGTCAGCTTCACTGAGCCTTTTCTGTAAGTCTTTAATGGTCTGCTCCATATTCCTTCTCATCTTCTCCAAGTGGGCATTGGTGTCCTGTTCTGTCTTTAGTTCTTCTAACATGTTTGCTACCTAGAAAAGAAGCAAAGAGACTGAGATCATCCAGCAGCTGATTGACCTTAACATTTCTACCACCATCTTCAGTTCATCTAACTAGATGTCATGCCTTGCCTCTGTGTATGTAATCTCTTCCCACCAGGCTCCCCCTAAGCCCGGTGGCCCTCAGGTTGGTGAAGAATAGGCAGTCAAGACAGTAGCAGTTACTAAAGAGATTAGGGTGAGGGGTAGTGGAAGCAGACCGAAAATGTAGTACCATATAAACAGGATTACACAACACCGATACTGAAAGATGACCAACAATTTATAATTGAACGAAGTACCAGGACATGACCTATAACATCGTGACCCAGGAAGAGTGTGCAGAAGTGCCTATGAGAATCATTTTCACATCTCACTTCTATGACTCTCTGATCCACAACTGTAAACAAGTTAGGGCTCCAGGAACTTGGCAGCAACAGATGTGCTGAGTGCCAATAATCTGGCACATGGTAGGTTAATTCTTGCTTGTAAAGCCCATTCTTGGCTTTGGCCACGTGTATGAGGGCTTAGTCTCTTGATGCAATTGTTAAGAACTGTTTCCCGAATCTCTCAGTGCGTTTAATGTAAGAACACTGCCCTCCCAGTCAAAGCTTTTCTGTCTATCAGGTTACCAACCATCTGTATAATTTAAGTGTGAGACGTGAGTGCAGATGGTGAGGGCAAGGAATGAATTACGGAGGCAGCGCTGGGCTCTGTTCTGTGAGGTTGGGACTCAGAGCTGAACTACTGAAAAATTCAAGGGGGGAAGGAGAGGTAGTGAGTTCATTTTTCAACTTCGTCAAGAAAATCTTTAAAAAGTAAGGTTAAGCAGAGTCTTCATAATGTATGACTACATAAATTTACCAAGCAGACTCAGAAGCTCTTTTTATTTTTTTCTACCTATGTGGATTTACATAAATGGTAAGCACATTATTTTTTCCCTTGGCCGAACATTTGCAAGCTTTTGCATGCCTCTTTTCCATCAGAGAGCAGAAGTGCCTGCCTGGATACAAAACAGTTGAGTGACAGGCATGCTGCCTCATTCTTCTGGATCCTGCAGTGACCTGGTAGCTTGGATTTGGTGCAAAGGTTTTGTTTAGCACCCCAAGTGCTAAATAACTCAGGCATTACCAACAGAAGTTCTTCCCCTCATTTGAATTTCAAAATCACAAATGTAAAATTGAATTGAACATCTTGTCTCCCCAGTTCTCATACCATTTTTAGCAAGAGGACCAGCTTCTGTCCCTATGGCCAGGTCAAGGCTGCCACTATGTAGCCTATGGTTGACTGCTTGGACCACACTAAATCAGCTGATGTGGTTGGAGTGAGTGGAGACTGAAATCAAGCCTAAGCCTGCTCTGCAAATGCTGGGACCTGCAAGGCTGGGTCCTTGACAGACATCTCTCTGTGTACCTCTCACCTCTGACTCCCTCCATGAAATTTTGATATTTCCTTCTGCTTGCCTTATCCTTTGAGAGAAGTGCTGCATCTGCCCACAGTGGGTGGCCTCTGTCCTGTTCCCACAAAGGTACAGTCAAGCTGATGGCCAACCCTGAGCTTAGTAGCATTTGAGGAAAGCACCACCCTCACCAATTTTAAACATGTAAATAAAGAAGGTACATAGCAACCCAGAAACCCTTCTTTATCAACCTATTCTGCTACTCAAGCACTAGTGTGGCTTGTAAAAAATTAATGAAATAAGCATTCTTCCTAGATCATCGTCATAAAACCATTACATACTCTAAGAACAGAGCTATTTGTAAGTCAGCACAGGAAGCATTGTTTTTAGACACTAGATATATTGATTCACAAGTAGAAAGTGGCTTAAGTTAAAATAAATCTCTTGTTTTTATAAGGCTTTGCTTATAAAAATTCCACTGCTCTTTTTCATTGCCCTGGGAGGTTGAAGGGGAGGAGCTAATTGGCCTAATTTTTCAAAAGGGGGACAGAGAGCAGAGGTCTGGGCTAACTAACCTCCTCCAGGCTGTATGGAGAATCAATGGAATCGTTTTTGGCAGCAGATTGGCCTCCGCCCCTTGGCTACTGCTCCCTCAACTCTGAAAAGCAGGAATGAGCAGGCAGTCAATGCACCCACCTCAGTGGTTGCCTTTTTGGCCTCTCCCGCATTTTGACACCCCTGCACTGCTTCTTCGACGTCCTTCTGCATCCTGGCAAGATCAACCTCCAGTTTCTTCTTCTGGCTGAGGAGACTGGCATTCTAAGGAAAATCAGCTGTCTTGTTAGGCAAGTTGAGACCAGCAATGCAGACACAAGCTAGTGTGCTCAGGACTGGCAACGGGAGAGGCCTTGGGCCAGACCAAGTTTTCCTCTAGCCAGCCACACTCACTTCAGCAATATTCCCAACTCCAGAAGGCCATGTTAGGAAAGCCCCTTGCCATCAAAGGCATACTTCAGTGGAAGAGATTTCAGTCACTCAGAATCAAAGAGATGACGGCCGGAATTAGAAGGGAGAAAGGGATCCACAGAACCTACAGGGCCCAAACATGTGCTTAGTTTTCAACTTGCTGAACAAAGTTTTACTGCCCTTTGCTCTTTGATAGGCTAGAACAAATGTCCCACAGCAGAAGTCAGGGTTAACAGCAGAGCTTTGGGGAGCAGGTGGAGGAGGGGCCAAATCAGTTTCCAGAATGATGCTCCAGGAAAAAACAATCTTCCTCTTTATCTACCTCCCTATCCTATTGGACTTTGCAGTGAGGAGGTGGGAAGACTGGTTCAGATGAGCCTCACACCCACCCCGCTACACCGGAGGATTCTTTGTTCTATGGCTGGTGCTGTCTTAATTCTTTCCTTCTTGGGGTGAAACAAGAGGCTGGAGCTCCTTCTGCTGCTATTTGGTCCACGTTTAAAGCACAGATTTCCTGAGGATGTGAACTCTTAGCATAGAGAGAGTGTATAAAAGGCATGAGCTTTCTATTTTTGATTTCCCCTCATTATCATTTCACCTTCCTCTAGTTAGTATCTCTTTGAGTGGCAGCACTGAGCCTTAGAAACAGAAGGGTATCCCTACCTCACAGGTCCCTTGTTTCCTTGATGGCACGAAGCGTCTTCACCAAGGCTGTCATCTGATGTCCTCAACGGAGAGCCAGGCTCTGGACACCCCCATGTCCTACTGCCACGGGTGTGGCCTGGGTGGTAAAGTGTATTTTTCTGGAGTATATTCTGGATCTCACTTCACTTAACTCCTTAGAAACCAGTTCTTTGTAAAGGAAGATACTGTCATAAATGATTTGTTTGTACATAGAATCAGTTCAAATCTTCTAGGGGGATAATAGTTAAACTTCTTAAAACTGAATTCCTCTAATTGTTTTTGTTTGTTTGTTTGTTTGAAAAAAATGGAGTTGAAGGTATTGTATGGAAAGGTAATCTAGACCGTCACCGCTCAGGTCTGGAAAAGAACACATGGAGTTAGCCAGGGGTAAGTTTGGTCTCATATTTGTTCTTTGCTGGTGGTCTGAGAACTCAGAAGGGTCTAAGAAGGCTCCATAAAAGTTTCATTGTTTATCAAAAGACTGATAATGTTCTTGTAATTGCAGGGTGTCCCTCTCTGGGTTGAGGTAAGGGAGAGGACCTTATGAGCACTGGTTGAAAGGTCATCCCAGGCCCAGCAGCATCACCTGAGAACCTGCTTGATTCCTGGCCACCACTGCGAGGTTCTGATTCAGCAGGTCTGGGTGAGACCTGAGAATCGGCATTTTTGTGTTAGTTTCTCTTACACACCTAAAGTTTCAGAAACTCTGCCATAGACACCAGGTCTCTCCTTCCTCACTGTTTCCCTGAATCTGCCTCCTGCTCTCTCTGTCTGGTTGATGCCCTCATCTCTCACCAAGGTAGTGGTTTCTCACTACGTGCAGACCCACTGGTGCATTATTAATGATAACATGTGTGGCAAATGATTTGTTCCCAAGAGCTATTAAGCACTGCAGATAATGATTTGCATTTTTAAAATTCGATATCCTACTTTATAAGAATCCTGCTTATTATATTTAGATCAGCTTTCTTGAAAGAAAAAGAACACATTGATGTGGATGAGCCTGCTGGGAATCACATATAACCTTCCACCCATTGCATCTACACCACATGGTTTCCAAATAGGATTGTTTCCTGCACATGACACAGAAGTCAGACTATAGGTGCAAACTAATTGCAATGCCTTTTGGCTGGTATATCCCTGGTTTCTGCTTTTTTCCTCAGTGGGGATACAACTGGCATTCTGGGAGAGGCAATTCTTTGTGAGGTAGGTTTACACCAAACCTCCCACGAATATTAGCCTCTCTGGACCTTTCCCACTAAATGTCAGTGGTGCTTCCCACTCACTGGGGCCACCAAAATGACCCCACAGAATTTCTAAATACTCCAGAGGATGGTAGTTCTGCCCCTAGTAGTTTTAATTCATCCTTCATAACAATAATGACAGTAAACTTCCTAAAATACAGATCTAGTAACTTCACTTTCAGCTACTTAAAATTCTTCAGCATACCCTCACTAGCTGCAAGACAGAATTTAAAATCCATCAGTCTCAGGTTTAAGGTCCTGAGAAACCTGGCTCTTGATTCACTTCATTGCTGCTGATCTGTCCCCAAATCTGACCCCATGCTCTAAGGAGGAGGAGAAGGATTTGAGGGGAAAAAAAATAGGGTGGGTGGGGAAGGGGACAGAGGGGAGGAAAAAGGGGATGGATATAATACAACAACAATAAAATTAAATTTAAAAAAGCATGAATAAATAAAATAAAAAGGCAGTAGAGATCTGGTCTCTATGGCAGAATTTCTGAAACGTAAGGTGTCTAAGAGCAGCTAACACAAAAATGCAGATTCTCAGGTCTCATCCCAGATCTACTGAATTAGGCCTCTCCTCAGGCCTCCGCCCTTGATTGACTCCTCTCCCCTGGCTGATACGTACATGTCCTTCATGACTCACGTTAAGGATGCTGTGCCCCGAAGTCTAGGCTCATCAGAGAAGGCTGTCTGTGGGGATGTGCTTGCTCCATCATGATACTCACAGTAGCGCACTGCCTTTTGTTGACTTAGACCTATATAGTTTTAGGACAATAAAGACGTTTTGTATCTATACCATGTCTACCTGTCCAGGTTATGGTGAGTGCCCTAAAAATGTCTGTGACCCATTTACTATAGACATTTGTCCCAGCCACTACAGTTTTTCCTGATTCTATGAGAATGCCAAAGATGCTACGAATGTCTGCTTGGTGTCACTTACGTAACCTTCCAGGAGACACGAGAGCCCCCTCAGTATGTCCACAGCAGCTCAGAATTGTTCAGTATCTTCTGGCTCTGAAGCAGGAGGTTTTGTGTTTTTTGTATGTTTGTTTGTTTGTTTAATTCTAAAATGCTGGGGGAACATCTGGCTTAGAGGGAACAGGGGAAGCAGTAAGTGGTTCTAGAACACTAGGGCATGTTTCTCTCTCTCTCCTTAGTGCCCTGGCTGGAGCACCCTCAAAGCATTCTTCTGGAAGAAGGATTAGTATTATGGGTCAAATTGTGAACCTACCACCCTAAAACACACGTTGGAGTCCTAACCCCCAATACTTTGTAGTGTTCCCTTATTTAGACATAGGACCTTTATAGATGTAATCAAGTTGAAATCAAGTCATGAAGGTGGGCACTAATTTAAAATGACTGATGTCCTTATTTTAAAAAAAAAGAGAGAAAATTTGGACAGCAATAACCGCTCACAGAGGAAAGATGGTGTTATAACCGACACTCAGGGAGCATGCCACGTGAAGGCAGAGGATTCGAACAATGCCTCTGTAAGCCACAGAAACACCAAAGGCTCAACAAATCACCAGGAGCTAGGAAAAGGCAAGAAAGGCATCACCTAGAAGATTCAGTGGGTGGGGGGCCCTGCCAACACCATGGTTACAGTCTTCTAGCTTCAGAAATGTGAGAATAGATTTCTGCTGATTTAAGCCACCCCGTTTGTGGTACTCTGCTACAGCAGTGCTGGGACACAGATAAACGTGGGAATAAATGGAGTGTGACTGCCACTCTGAAGCCACAAGCTCACCATGGGCCTCACATGCCACATCCCAGGATGAACATGGCAACTGTGTGCACTCCCACGCTGACCCATGTGTGGAACCCACTGCTTTCAGCCAGCTGCCACAGGTAGCCAGGAGAGCTTAAGGGCTCCAGCTGGGTTGGGAAAGATTGATTCTTTCCATGGCTTCCAGGAGCAATTCCTCCGCCAGCCTGCGCCCACATTCGGTCTATTCTTGCGAGGACCTCAGTTGCTCCAGTTCAGACTGGAGAAGAGGGTCGCACCGCTCCGCCGTAGCCGCCTGCCCCTTCAGCTCCCTGTTCAGGTGTGCGCCTTCACCCAGCCGCACCCGACGGTCCTGGGGAGGAAACATGGGCCTGGGGCAGCAATCCCTCTGAGGTCAATGGGATATGCACTTGTGTGCATATGTTGTAAACGAAGCTCCACCAGTTTACATTTAAGTATGTTCCTTGCCCTCTTGGAAGGATTTGATTTATTGTTCCCACTTTATTGCTCAATACAATCTGTTGCTTGGTTTGCTTCCATAAGCAGAGGCATTCCCCACTCCCATACTGCAATGTGGAACTACCTTGATTTGAACCTGAAACCTGAAGCTGGCCCAGGGACGTGGTTGCCTCCAACACCCGCCAGTTGGCACAGCCAAGCTGGAGTTCCATCACATTGAGGTCCTCTTCCATGTTCTTCTTCAGCTGGGTGACCTCAACTCTGCTCTTGGTTCAGAATCCAGACTAGACTGCAGGGAGTTAATAGCACACTGCTGGTTCCTCCTAATTTTAGAATAACATTCAGGGGGGGAAAATCATGCACCCAAATTAAGAAAGGTTACCTGCTGTGTACATAACAGTTTAGGAGACAGAGAAGCATTAAAATTCAAGGAAAATTCTGGGTAATTAACAAAATGAGTCTAATGGGTTTTCATTTTTAAAACACAGAGGTTGAAGGATTAGGTTAGTTAGCATATTTTTATCATATCAGATTAAGATTCCCAGTCCAACTCTCAGGAAGAATCAAGGAAAGCACCAGAATCTTTCTGAGGTTCCTATGGGGGCAGGCTTAGCCTTATCTTAGATCCTCTACAGGACAGTCTAGGAAAAATATCTGTGTTTTCTAGAGTAGCTAAGAGTGAAGAAAAAGGTGATCTTACAGAGAACTATGATATTTATTTATTTTAATTACACCTTATTGTTTATGCTATTACAGTTATCCCAATTTTTTCCCTTTTGCCCCCCTCTACGCAACCCCACCCTCACCCCCTCAGCCAATCCTCACACCATTGTCCATGTTCATAGGTCATACATATATGTTCTTTCGCTGATCTGTTTCCTATACTGTACTTTACATCCCCATAGCTATTCTGTAACTACCTATTTGTACTTCTTAGTCCTTCACCTTTTTCACTTCTACAGAGCCAGCACCTCTCCTCTGTCAAACTCATGTTCCTGGTCATTGCACGCTAAAGTCACCCTCTCATGCCTATATTTAGGTCCTGGGCCTTTGTTCAGTTCCCAAATCAGAATCCTATAGACATGCTAGTATATAAAGTTAGTAGAGACTGTTATGGGCTAAATGTGTCCACCCCAGTTTCTACTCTGAAATTCCTGTGTTGAAACCTTTGCCCCCAGAGCCTCAGAATGAGACTGTATTTGGAAATAGGACCTTCAGAAGAGGTGAGTAAGGTAAAATGAGGCCATGAAGGTGGGCCCTAATCCAATGTGACTTGTATCCTTATAAAAAGAGGACATTTGGGCACAGAGACACCAGCATGCATGCACACACAGAAAGGATCTTTGGCGAACACAGCAAGAACAGCCTTCTGCAAGCCAAGGAGCAGGGCCTTAGGAGAAACCAATTTTGCTCACACTTTGACCTTGGACTTTCAACTTTCAGGACTATGAGAAAATAAATTTCTGTTGTTTAAATTACTCAGTCTATGTATCTTGTTATAGAAACCCTAGCTCATAATTCCTACAAGGACATGCACAGTCAACATCATTGAAAGCCTCAAGACACTTCTCTGCGTTACACTGCAGAAACTCATTTTTGCCTCTGCTGACTCTCCTTGCACAGGAACACTAAAGCATCTGAGTCTGATGTCAAAATCCTCTATTCGGAAACACATTCTACTTAAGCAGACAAACTGAATGTTTCAAACTGTCCTTTTTCCACGGTTGTTTATGAAACTTCATGAGTGCCTCTAGACACATAAAGAGTGCTGCTGTTTAAGAGGCTTGAATATAACACAGACCTAGAGAATGGCTGCTAGCAATCAACACAATTCATGCAGAGTCAAGATATCTTTAAAATGAAAACTCCCCCCAAGTACATTTTTTAAGAAAAATGAAATTCTCAGGGACAGAGCAATATGATAAGAGTTTCCTGTTCTCTTCCCCCTAAAATATAAAATACAATTTGAGAAAAGAAACCAAATGTGAAAAATAATAATGAAAACTTAGAACTTGAAAAACCTATAGAGTTGATCCAAAGGTCTTTTTTTCACCTCTTGCAATACTGCTCATCTATATGAGAGAAATGTAAGGTGATCCTTAATTCCAACACATATGATTCTGCTTTAAAATGGTTAACAAGGTGTTTTGCTAACTAAATGCCATATTTGAGTATTTGAAGACATGCTAAAATACTTAGAAATGAGAAGAGATTTAAACATTCTTCTGGCAGAGATGCGAACAACAAAAGAAATTAGGTCAGGTGGTGCATCCAACTTAAGACAGAATTTGGTATTATTGAGCTCAGAGGAGTGGACCATATGGAAGGAAAAGATGACAGAACATTAATTACTACATACCTGATGCTATAGTCCAGGGGTGGGCACACTATGGGTTATGGGCCAAATCTGGCCATACCCATTTGATTTCCAACATCTATGGCTGCTTCCAAGCTAACACTGCAGAGCTGAATAGTTGTGACAGGGCCTCCATGGCCTACCAAGCCAAAAATATTTCCTATCTGACCTTCCACAGTCAAAGTTTGCCTAATCCTTTTATAGGTGATCAAACCAAAACAAACAAATGCATTTTGGTGGAATTTTAGTGCCTCATTTTCCAAAGCTCCTTTCACAGCCCCTCTCTAGGCACATCTGGGAGCATAGAACACAGGTCAGGTGAGCCCTGGGTAGATCAGTGGGAAGACCCTCACTCATTTCAGCATGTCTTTGCATAACCTGGGTCAGGAGAAGTATAGTTGACCATCCCTGAAGATTCAGGATGTCACCTGACTAACCTGTTTTAACCCCACCTTGGACTTTGCAGGACTGGACTGATGTGGCTGCTATGGCCACCGGTTGGCCTTGAAGCTGGTCACTGATATCAGTCCTGTCCTTTCTAGGATGGAAAGGATCAGATCTCCTCCCTTCCACCAATGACTACATTGTCTTCTCCCTACCTCTAGCTATGCTTATTATGACATTTGTAGACATTTAAAACATATGTATGGCCCTACATGCATATCCATCCAGCTGCTCATACTTTCCACCACCATCAGGCCTTCAGGCCAGTCCTCATGGAATGAATGGACGAGGAACTCAGCAGCAGAGGATGAGTTGAATGAGTTACCAAGTTTGGAACATTGTCAAGGTTTTTGTCTTTGCCTCAGAGTCTCTCCCCTTTCGTGGTCCCTTCAGTTCCTGTGGTTTCTCCACAGGAAACTGTGGGGACATAGGACCTTGACCCTCATCTCACCGTCAGGCAATATTTCCCTTGAGTTCTATAATTTACCTGTCTTATCCTTGATTGCTTGAAATCCTATGCTTTGCTCAGACTTTTCTGATATTCCAGTCAGTTTCCTTAATATCCCCTCCTCTTCTGGCCCTGAAGTCAGATTAAACCAAGGCATCCTGATACAATCTGTACTCATAAACAGCCTTCCATACAAAAGCAGCCTGGGATATTTTACAAGATATGCTCATCTTTTCTTTCCAGATGTATCTATTATAGTGATTATGAACCGTAACTATATAAAACTCATGAATAGCTCACCCCTCCCTCCAGCCTACCTATTCTTTTTTCAGCCCCTTCACAGCTCCTAGTCTTCCGTTCTTTTTTCTCCAGCCCTAGCTGTTTGGTTCTCTGGCTTCTTTTTCACTCGATTATTATCATTGGTGAACTGCTCCACGACATTCAGATGTACCTGATGAGATGCAGGCTCTGAGGATTCATTTTTCCTTAGCTAGGGTTTATTAATAGGCACAGGTTTGACATTACCTGAAATGAGGTTTTTTAACTGCACAAGGAGACATTCATTTTGTTCCTCATGGAAGGAAGTAGGGCAAATATTAAGGCCCGGTGTTTTTGTTCTTCATCAAAAAATTCTTTTGGACACTGACTCAGAGCCTCTTTATTAGACCAGAATTCATCCCCACAGTCAGTCCTAGAGCAGAAAGTGCCGATGAGGGAAAGCAAAGACAACTCAAAGCACACATGGCCAAATTTGGCTTGACATCCTCATTTAAAAAAAAAAAAAAAATGCCCCCTGTGGAAGTTTTGTCTGAAAATGGGCTATGGGAAAGAGGTCAGTTCAATTGTACAAGTTAACAGGATTAAAAAAATTTTTTAAACAAATACACTGGAAGCAAGTTACCAGTTGAAACTCAGATTCAAATGATTTTCCTTGCTGACAGAAGACATTGACTTCAGGGAACAGATCAGATAGATAATATAATCAGAGTTAATTCCATGTGTTTTTAATTGTGCCTTTGATCTATTAAGTGTGAAGAGCTTTGGCAGCATCACTGACTGCACTCCTTGCCGCCTCTGTGACATGCACAGGCTGCTTTTTATCCCTCACTTCACTGAAAAGCTCCGAAGTGAAACGTCTCAAGCCATCAGCTTGTGATGATGAAGTGAAGAACAGACCCTGCCACCCATGAGTCCTGTCTAATTCTGCTTCCTGACTGTGAGGACTCAGCTACTTCAACAGGGACTCAGTAAGCAGTGGAGCTCCTGGCTTGCTCCCCTCCAAACACAGGGCTACAGGTACAGGAAGGGGGCGTGTGAAAATTTCACTCTGATTTGACATTAATTTTCAGGTACAGCATCAAATTTTTAGTTCTTTTCCTCCATGGTTTAGCATTTTTCAGCTTTTTTGAATACCCATGAAAGAGACTTTTTGTACAAAGACCCAGAGAGTATACACAGTAATTGTATATATAGTTAAACTTTTGTGTGTGTGTGTTTTGAATTTTTATGGGTATAGAAGCTGCTGAAATGTAAACAAAAGATAAAAAACCACAATAATTATGTAGCGAGGCTTCTTTTAAGTGTATTTACTTATTTTTTAGAGAAAGGGGAGGAAGGGAGGGAGAGGAACATAAATGTGAGAGAGGAACATTAATGGGTTGCTTATCACATGTGCCCCCATGGGGAACCGAACCAGCAACCCAGGCATGTGCCCTGACTGGGATTGAACCAGTGACCTTTCTATTCCTGGACTGATGCTCAACTAACTGAGCTATGCTGGCCAGGGCGAGATATTTCTTGATAGTAATCGTGATGAGCTTTCTAGAAAGATTCTAGGCTAGCATTAGACTGAGTTTCTTTGATAATGTTCCAACAATGATCATAAAAGTAGCCAAATGCAGCAAGTTCCAAAATACGCAACTGTTGTTTATCAAAATAATTTTAAATACCTAAATTTTTCTATTTCTTCATCTTTCTCTGAAAGCTTTCTTTCAAGTTCTGCTTTAGTTTCCCAGAGTTCAAGCTGGACATGAAGAATCTTGCTTTCATTACGTTCCAGAGCTCCCTGAAATATACAAATAAAAAGCACTAAATTAAGTCCACTTTCAGACAATTTTTTTTCTTCTCAAAATGTATGTCACTAACGTAACACTAGTTCAGATTGGGTCCCTGAAGTCTGGAACAGGATGAAACAAGAGATTACTTTTGTTTGTTATGCTGTGGCAGGCAGTTAGTAGTTAGACAAAAGCAGAGCAAGCACGATGGGCCAGGTACAGAAGGTCACCAAGGTGCAAAGCCCCAGTTGCCTAGCAACAGGTAAAACTGGGTAAACAAGGCCTAGCCCCCAGGGTGACCTTTCCTCCTCTAGCATCTTCTTGGTTATGCAGTTTGAACCCTCTCACCTTTCATATCCCTGGTGTTGCAGTTCAGACCCGCCCCTGGCATGTTGCTAGTCATGTGGGTTAGAACCCCTTAGAGGGGAAATGGACACCTCGGGCCAGAGAATAGCTCTTAAACATTAAGCCTCAGGACAATGAGGTTCTGACTCACATCAAATACATCCAGGCCCCAGCTGTGTTTCAGCTCCAGGCCCAGAAAAGCAGCAAAACCAGACAAGGAGAACCACAGCTGACATTAGGTCCAGCTGCATTGACTAAAGGGTCCTCTGCCCTGGCACCCACCAATCAGTTGGAGACCACAACCCAGAGAGGACACACTTGGACAGCTGATGAATCTTCTTTTGGGATCCTTCCCAGAGACTTCCAGATAAATACATACTCTCAAGATGAAGGACCCAAGAGCGGGGCTCTCTCTATGGAGAACACAGCGCCTTTCCCCGCTCCCTTCCCCCAGATGTGTTTTCCTTCCCTTTCCTTCTCCTAAGCTCTGAGGGCCCTTCTTTTCCTTCTGTAACTCGTTTCCTGAAGTGCATTTCTTCTGTGGCTCACTCCTTCTACCTGTGACCTCCTAAATAAGCTTTCTCTTACAGTTTGTCTTGGCTGTGAATTCTTCCTTAGCCAGGACTCAAGTGCTGAGGTTGTGGAACTGAGGTCAGGTATCAGCCCATGGGCCTAGCACCTGGTGCTGTTTCACCTCCAGCAGTATCGCTCAATAGCTTTGACATTTTAAAGGTTGTTACCTGTAGTTCAAGAACTAGAGTTCTAAAGCACTTTTAAAATAGAACATTTCAAACTTGTCTGTAACTGTTTAAACTTTTAAATGTATTACTCTTGGCTTCTGATGTATCCCATCTTTGGAATGAATCAATAAAAGTATCAAAGCTAGAACAAGGATTCTACCTGGAATCTTTTAATTCTGGATATCACAAAGGGATAAAGAAAAAGTTGAAAGCATCCAGGGAGCAAGAAACAGAATAGTGTCCAAATACTGTCATGTGAAGAAGGGTGAAAGAATTTAGGATGCATTTGCCGCATAACATTCAGTGTGCATCATTACCACCATAATTAGTACTACTACTTCAAATGGATTACTTTGACAGGGAGGGAGAGCTCCTGGCTCTTTGAATATTTAAAGATAAATAACACATGTACTACCAGGGTTATTATAAAAAAGGTGGTTCCAGTTTCAAAATGTAGCTTTAATTAAATATCTAAAGCTTGTTCTAAAAAATAAAATTTATGTAGAAGCAGCAGCAAACCCTTGGAGGATACTGAGGAGGATGTTTAGGTTTATCAAGGGCACAAAGAAGGCTGACAATCTACCAATCAGTAAACAACTAGAAGACATTCCTGGGGGCGGGAGTCATTTTTAGAGTAGCCTCTTCTAAGGAGAAATTAGCATATACCACCTAAAGTAACTCTGTGAAGCAATCTCAAAACAAAAATAAGAATGATGTTGGAGATTTTAATACAGCTTAAGGTCTTGCTGCTGTTCTCTGAACACTACCTTCAATAAAAAAGAAAATAAATCAAAGCCAAATGCTTGGATAGCAATTTCCTCCTAAGGAATGCTACCCTTCCTTTCTTTGGGGGAAATTGTCACCTCTTACCCTCCAGGTTGCATTGCAAAAGTGAATCTTTGCAGAAGGTGACCTGGGATAATTTGAGTTTTGTGACTTAAAAAATAATCTGATAAAGTTTCTCATAAAGGCTCACCCAGGAAATAACCCAATTTTATAAATACATGTCCAAGTTGATGAAGTATTTATGGATGTGGCTGAAGACAAAGCTTGAGAAAACGTGAATAGAATAGAATACCATCTAGTGGTACTAAATGGTATGAGCACTGTGGCCTTATTGGTCTCGCCTTTGATGTTAGTTGCTAGTCAATTTAATATCTACGAAGATGTTCACATGTTATACAGGACTAACATTAACCCCAACCAATCATCTCTCTCAATGGATTGTCGTGGTGCTTGAAATTTCTACCATAGAAGTTATTTTTTTGGCTTAAGGTGGTAGCTTTAGAAAGTCCCTAGCCTGGATGCCCAGAGAATCAACCAAAGGGAACAGGCAAAAGAATCAAGGTTTTCCAGTTTCACAAAGGCCAGCCTTGCTAGGGAACTCCACATCACTAATTGCTAGGATTCTCTATATAATGTAGAAGACTTTGGAAAACAATTATGCATAAAAAGGCAAGAGAAGAGCTGTGTTAAGAGCTGTCCACTTGACAACTCTATATGCAAAGGAATATGAGCGTGGCATCTGTCGGGCAGGCTTCTTACAGAAATGTAGGGAATGAGGTAAACTGAACAGACACTGCTTGGCACAAAGCAGTCCTCTGGGGTCTAACTTTCCATGATTGCACCTCCAAAGGCCCCTGACTAAAACTGATGCCTGTGTCTTCTAAACATCATTTTCTCTATTGGAGGGTGAGTGGGTGAGGCCGTGCTTATACTGGGCACTCTTTCAAAGGGTAAGCTGAGAAAATGGAACTCAGCTGTGAGAGAGGAGGCTCACTAACTACTTAGTGACTGTGGCAAAGTGACTTCCGTTTCAGTTCTCCCTCTACGACCAAAGGTCTTCTCAGCAGTCCTTTTCCATCACACCTAGGGGAACTTTTAATCTGTACCTCTAAAAACACTCTTGTCAAACAACATGCACACAATGAGATCTCAGAAACAAATGATCTCAAGTAACACAGTATCTCAGGTTTTGACTCAATCTGTTTAGAGAAGAGAGGTCTGAGGACAATTCCAACAGTCAACAAATGTCTCTTGAACTTCTACTACACGAAGTGATGTTCTTGGCCAGTGCTTGCTTCTCAAATGTTCATGTGAACATGGATCACCAAGAGACCTGGTTAAAATGCAGGTGCTGATTTGGCAGAGCCAGGAAAAGGCCTGACAGTCTGAAATGTCCAACAAGCCCCCTGGGGCTGCCTGTTTTGAGTAGTGAGGGTCTAGGATCTGAGAAATTGGTGAACAAGGTAGACATGTTTCTAGGTTTCTGTTTTCATTACCATCAGAATATCTGCATCCACTATTGCTTATCCTGCTTTCTTTTTTTTTTTTTTTTTTATATTTCTTTCTTAAGCAGCATAGCACAATTTATTTTTTTTTCTTTTAATTTTATTGTTGTTGTATTACATCCATCCCTTTTTTCCTCCCCTCTGTCCCCCTGCCCACCCACCCTTTCCCCCCAAAGTCAATCCCACCTGTTGTCCATGTCCATGGTTATCCTGCTTTCTGAGCCTCCATTTTTTTGTTTGAAAAATGAGGTAATAGTTTGTTAGGCTGAAAACTTAAAATGATGCCTATCAAGCCCTTGGTACGGTGCCTAGCATGTAGTTAGCACCTGAGTAAGTGCCCTGCGTTGTTGTTACAAAGGCAGACCTGCTGTGTCACAATGATAAAAACCTTCCTTCCTCCTTGAAGGGAATACCTCTACTTCCAGCAACACCTGGACTTCAGCCTTCTCTTGTTCAATCTGTTTCTTGACCTTTTCCATTTCACTTAACTTCTTGTCTCTTTCTTTCAGCTGATCTGTCAGATTAGAAATCTCTCTGAAAGAGAAAAAAACAAAGTTAGTGACAGGAACCAGCCTCAGACTCATGATAACAGGCAGAGCAGACTCTTCCCCGAGGCCCAGTGGGACTGGAGACATGCTTTCCTTGGTTACCTGATGGCAAGGCCACCCCTGGCACATAAGTGACCTTTGCTTGAATTAGAAAAAGGTATCCCTTCTTTGATATATCCTTTGTCATCTGCCAGAAAGTTGCCTATAGCCACTGTGAATGTGGTGCTTCAAGTGTGTGTGCGTTAAATACCTATGCAGCTTCACAGGGTGGTCCTGCTGGCTGGAGCCAGGCCAGATTCTGCCTGGTCATGCTCTAAAACACACGCCTGAAGTCCTTACGTTTCCCGTTTAGGTGCAGAGCTATCACACCAGTGGCTGCTGTTTTGTCGGCTGCTGCTGCACACCAGGCTCGGTTTCAATGCACAGCCCAAGTCATTGTCTCTCTGAAGCCGGATGCAATAAACCCAGAGAGACCAAAGAATCTGAAGGAGCTCAAGCGCTTGAGGGTGTGTAGCTAGCCTCTCATGAAGAGTAAGGGGTCCAAAACCTCCACCACCTGATACTGTTCTCATCAGCTCTGTGTCTCTGGGAAGGAAGCCTCCGCTACCTAAGTGGTATAAAGTAGGGCCAAGTAGCTTTGGGAATTACCCACAGATCAGGGGCAGGAGAAGGAGACAGCTTGCCTTTCCTCTGGTTCTGAGATCTCAGGCTGTGGTGTGATGTGACATGAATTTTAAAAAGTCACAAAAAGAAACCCATTAGATAGCAGTTCTCATGTGAATACTAAATTCTTTTCTGATAAGCTCTCTCTGAAGAAGCATTCCCAAGAGAAAAAGGGTAATGGCTCTCCACTGACCATACCATAGAAGCATCCCTTGCACATCTTTTGAAGCAAGATCTCTGCCCAGACTTCTGCCTTAGCCCCACCCAGACCAAGTATGATGCCCAGAGGAGCAGCACTGGCCTCACCTGGGAACTTGTTAGCCATACAAATCCTCAGCTCCTTCCTTGACCTAATGAATCAAAAACTCTGGATGGGGCCAGCCAACTGTTTATAAAAAGTCCTCCAGGTGATTCAGATAAGCTGATTTTTTTTTCCCAACCACTGTTCCAGCACCTCCCTATGCTGAGTTAGTGACCTGATCACGGCTCTAGGTCAACATAGAAAGCAAGTTTTATTTTTACCTCCAATAGTAATGAACTTGCTCCCAGGGCATCTCAGGGTTTTCATGCACATCACTGTTGGTGCTGGTGTAAGCAGGCAGCCTCTTTCAAGGGCTGTTTGGCATTTTCTCAAAATTAAAAAATCCATTCTTTTAACTCAGCAACTTCACTGCTAGCACTCTATCCTAATGAAATATTTTTATATGTCCATAAATATAGGATCATTTATAAGTGTGAAAAATTTTATCTAAAATGAATAAAACCTATTTAAATAGTGTTAGTCATCTTTATAAAACACTCTTATCTACTGATGATCAAGTGATAGGTCCTCATGCAAAGAATTGCAGGCGCACAGGAAGGTGATGTAGCCCAGGATTTGTGTGACATGCTAGAGTCCCAGATCTGCTACTTATTGACTGAATTTGGACAAGTTCTTAACCTTTTGTGACTCAAAATAATCTGTATTTTACAGATAAAAGACTGTCCTGGGAATTAACAATGAATAATTTTATATAAAACAGTGTCTGTCACATAGTATGGGCTATAGAAATATTTGTTAAATTAGAAAGTATACTGATAAATGAAAAAATAAAAGATGTAGAATAATGTGTAATTTTAGCAAAAAATACATGCATGGATATATGCATGGAAAATCTTGGTTAGGCTACAGATAGAAATTCTTAATTGTGGCCTCCTTTATAGAACAGAATTGGGGTTATCAATATAAAAGTAGTCTGATTTTTAGAATAAAAATAATATCTGTAGTAAAAAAAATTGTAAGTATGAAAAAATAAAAACGTTAAAACCGGAGTGAGACCACACCAATGTTGAGGCGTCTGCCCTGGAGGACCGCCTTACCCTCAAGCCAGAGCTCGGTGGGCACTCCTTGCTCCCACTCAGGCTCCACGCCCAACTCAGCACCTTGGAGCCTCCTGTTCTCTCTCTGGAGGGTCTCTCTGCTCTCCTCATAGGCAGGCCTAAGCTTGAGGAGCTCAGCGTGGAGCACCAGGGCCTCCCCCTGAGAGGCACCCTGTAGTCATCCAGGCACTTGTCAAAGTGCTGCTGCTTCAGTCCGCCGGGGGCACCCGGGAGTGGGCCTTCCCCAGGTCCCCCAGGGCATCCCCCAGCTCCAGCTGCAGTTGTCGCCTGGCCCTCTCCAGGGTGGCATTTCTGGCATTGGCCACACCCGTGGCATCAGCAGCCTCCTGCAACTGAATTGTCAGCTTCTTCCTGAGAAACAGGGCTCCAAAAAGACAAGTGAAGACACAGTCCTCTAGAGCTCACCCTGCTTGTATTTGATTAAAGACAGTGGTTGGGGACAAAATAGCGTGGCTCCTGGGGCTGGCCAAATGGTATGAAACAAAAGCAGCTTGTGTCTGAAAATGACCTCCTTGTGCTTATAGAACCCAGATGTCTAGTGATCCCCATCCTCTGGCTCTTGTGACCATTAGTCCTTTATTGACCCCTACTCCTTTCCAGTCTGGATTTAGGTTTGAGGATCTCTGAATCTCTAAGTATTTGCTCACACTAAACCTTAATTAAGCAATGAAGCATACAGGCTTTATTGATAACATACAAGAAATGGGAGAAAGAGAAAGATTGGACTGAATACCCCACCAACAGTAAGCAACTACTAAAAATCCTTAGACACATCTAGCCTCTGAAGAACTACTCTGCTGTGTTGCTTTCAAAGAACATTTGTTGGGTCTCTCCTGCTCTCCCACTCTTAGGTAGCTTCTAAATGTGCCTAAATTATTGCTTTTCTCTGCATGTCTTTTCCACCTTAGCTCCTCTGCCCAATTTATTCACCCAAATCCATCCCATTGTTAAGTTCATTTAACAGGTCCCACTGCTCTCAGAAGGCACCTTAGCTCCCATCTGCATCCACCACCACCCCACAATACAGTGCGTGGGGCTTTCTAATGGATGAAATATGTTCTCTTGCTCACATCTCCTGCAGGGACTTCATAGATGAAAGATACTGTAAGTACCAAAGCTTTTTCTCATCTACTGTTATTAAATAGAAAAAAGGTCCTCAGGAATTCACATGTGACACACAACTGGCCCAATACAGCAATGTAATCACAAAGCTCCTTTTTTGGGGGGATTCCTGCAAAAACCAGTCTATGTTCAACACCCAGGAAGAAACTGGGCTCTACCAACTTTTCTTTGTTTACTGGCTTTCTAAACTTGGTAATTTCATGTCTTTGCTTCATTTTCTTTAACTGTTAAGAGAAGATTGTGATATACTGCATAAGGACCCCAATTAACAATGCTGGGGCTTCAGTTAAGATTGAAGTATAGGTAAACATGCTTTGCCTCTCTTCACACAACTAAGTAAAAATTACAACTAGGCTACAAAGTAAGTATCACCCAGATTTGTCAGAAAATGAGCTGTATAGAAGTCTGACAACCAAAGCTATAAAGAAGCCACATTCATCCAGCCAGGTAGCAGGGATAGAGATGTAGAGAGGGGTAGAGACTTTTGAGTCTCTGAGGCTCAGAGATGTGGAGTGGTACAGAGAGGCATTGGAATAGGCGGTCCCACATTCACATGTGGTAGATAAAAATCGATACAATATCTCAGTAGCAAGGGATCCCAGCCCCTGACCAGACCACCCAGCCCATGGTTCTAGTGCCAGGAAGGTTCTCCATAACTTCTGGCTATAAAAACCAGTGGGGTTTAGGGCAGTGGAAAAAACTTCAAGTTTCTCAGGAGACTCCTCTTAAAGGGCGTTAAGAGGGCTTGAAAAGGTCTTAAGACTTACACAAACCCACCCCCTCTGGAATTCAATATCAGGACAATAGCTGGAAAGGGCAGAGTAGCATAGGGGAGAAGGGGAGAAAGTAAAGTGACTGGCAACAGCGTGAGTGCCGGGAGACAGCTTTGTCGTGAGCAATTTCCAGAGGCCAGGCAGTGGCATTGTCTCCTCTCTGAGCCCTCCCCAACACAGAGCCATAAAGCAGAGAAATGAGTCACTCCACTCCAGTGATTACCTAAGGCTCCACCCCACACAAATTACAGGTGTTTTTTCTACATAGGCCATGCAACTAAGACAGGGAATCAAAGCAGCTCTACCTAATAGACAGAAACAAACACAGAGAGACTGCCAAATTGAGGAGACAAAGGACTATGATCCAAATGAGAACAGAACAAAATTCTAGGAAAAAACTTAATGAAATGAAGATAAGCAACCTACCTGATGCAGAATTCAAAACACTGGTGATCAGGATACTCAAAGAAATCATTGGGTATTACAATAGCATTAAAAAGACCCAGGAAGAAATGAAGGTTACGTTAAGTGAAAAAAAGAAAAATCTATAGGGAGCCAACAGTGGAGGGGATGAAGCTGAGAATCAAATCAATGATTTGGAACATAAGAGGAAAAAGAGCATTCAATCAGAACAGTAAAAAGAAAAAGGAATTCTGCCCTGGCTGGTGTGGCTCCTGGATTGAGTGCCGGCCTGCGGACCAAGGGGATTGTGGGTTTGATCCTTGGTCGGGCACATGTCTGGGTTATGGGCCAGGTTCTTTCTCTCTCTTTCTCCCTCCTTTCCCCTCTAAAATAAAAGATTCAAAAAATACTTTTTAAAGAAAAAGGAATTCAAAAAATAAGGATAGACTAAGGAGCCTCTGAGACATCTTCAAACTCATCAACATCTGAATCATAGAGGTGTCTGAAGAAGAAGAGGAAGAGCAAGAAATTGAAATCTTACTTGAAAAAATAATGAAAGAAAACTTCCCTAATTTGGAGAAGAAAATAGACATACAAGTTCTAGAAGCAAAGAGAATCCTAAATAAGTTGCACCCGAAGAGGACCACACCAAGATGCATCCTAATTAAAATGCCAAATGTCATCACATTGTATATCAAACTTACACAATGTTAGATGTCAATTATACCTCAATAAAGCTGAAAAAAGAGGATGTTCTACCCCACCTAAAACAGAAGTCAAATAAATTAGTTATATGTGTTTTAACTACTTGACCCATGCTCAACTGGTACCAGAAAATAGGAATTTTACTTTGGGCAACCAACTCTGCTGGTGCTTAGAACTAAGGGGTTTCAGCACAACATAGCACATTCAATGCTAAATTCAGGCTTGTCCGGGACAGACTTGACAAGCTGGTCAACCTTGTTTCACTGGTAATGTTGTTCTGCATTTAATACCAACTACCATTTTTGTCCTCAACTTGCCAACCATAAGTACCTACTTTGTTGTGTAGAATATACATGGGGATGTGGGAGATTAAGAAACCCAATTTCCAGCCTTGGGAAATTTAGAACTCAGAAGTGGTAAACTGAGTCTCAGGTGAGCTAGATTCATTTCAACTTACTCTTCATGTGAACCCAAGTCTGAAATCAAGAGACAGGTCCTCAACTTTCCAGTTAAAAAAAAGGTGGAATCTCAGATTTGCATTTGTGTGTGTATATGTGTGTGTGTATGTGTGTGTGTGTGTGTGTGTATTTGACTTTACCTCCCTGAGGTGATTTAAAGAGAAATCACAATATAGACAATGGTTTAATCAATGTTCAACTAAGTTCAAAGTAAAAATAGTTTTCAGATATTACCATAATATTTTTCTTCAGTTGTCATGTATAACAGAACAATTTGTTAGTTCCAATAAATCCAAACGGTCATAAAGTAGTCTATATATTTTCCCTCTTTTCTATTCCTTAAGAAAAAACTATCGAACAGGATGATTGGTAGTCTTTGTCACCTAAATTCTTTATCTTAGAAGAAAAAAATCTTTCTTTAGAAGCAAATGCCATATTTTGGACATGAAAAGCCATTTTAGTTGAAAGCCCCACTTTTCTGTGGTCCAGAGTTTGTAAAACACCTGCTACAGGTATTTTTAGTATCTGCCATCCCAAAGCCTTTTTAAGTTTCTGTGGCTACAGAGATGGATCGCTTGGTACCCATTCTGGGACAGAATGCAGCAGCAGCTGCTCCACAACTGCACAGTGATGTATCTCAAAGATTTAGGTGAAGAACAACACAATATTTTTGGCTGAAGCTAAAAGAAATGTATTAATCTGTCCTGAATTTTTGCCAAGCTACAAAGCCAGGGACACAGTCTTTTGAGTAAACCTTTGATGCTTTTAAGCTGGGGTTGTGTTTGACATTTTCTCTCAAAGATGCAGTCTTTCAATCTCTGAGGAAAATGCTCAGTACTAGACCCAGGTCCCAAGTCTTGATTCATTTGGTCCTCAAACTTCTGTAGTTCTTGAGAAGAACTTCTCAAGCTTTTAGGTAGTAAAGGCTATAAAATTGATATTCTAACCCTAGGGGTGGTCAGAGGGTGATTTGTTTTCAAGGAAACCTTTAACGCATAAGACAGATTTTAACATGTTTCCAACTCATCCCTGTCATCTCCACAGACCAGTTTGTAGTCAACAAATGGTAGACCAGATACACAATGGCTTTCATGTAGAGAGACATGTACAAATATGGACTCAATTACTTTGATAAATGAAATAAAGAATTTTAAGTGCAAGCCTATTTTCAAACCATAGCTCAAAGTCACATCTTCCTTGAAGACTTCCTTTGCATCCTAAAAAGAGCTTCCTTTCTTCCCCTAGGACTTCTCTATAGTATTATCATTTTGTATTATAATTTTTATTTTTTTTATTTTAGTCCTTCAAGAGCATGTGCTTCTTGTCAGTTTTGGTATTGGGCTTGTTCATGCACTTGGCCTTAAGAGCACAGTCCTTACTTTCATGTCTCTCTTTGTAACTAAGTCCAGGTGCAGGGTCACCTGGCTCTACTCACTTGGCATCCTCAACTCTTCAGTTCTCTGGATGGCATCATCTTCATATTTCATCCTCCACTGCACCCCTTTAGCACTGCCCTTGGAGAGAGCCCAAAGCAGCTCAGCCTTGGCCTCTTGCTCTTCTTCATATTGCTCTTACAGGCCACAATCATGCTTGGCTGAGGGCAGGGACTAGGCTAGGGCACTCTGTGACTACTTGGGACACAACACACATTGGAGAAAAAAAGACACTGCCATTTTTAACAACCAAAAGATTGGAGGTGAGATCATTTTTTAAGATAAGGTTAATAACAACCTGCCACAAATGCAAACTGAACCTGAACCTAGTAAGATAATACCAGGAAGAGAATTTGGGACAATAAGAGAAAGACTAGAGTACCTAATTGCTGCTGTTAAAACAGGAAAGAGAGTTCTATTTGGGGAAATGCCAGCCTGACTTCAACAACAGACAAGGTCTGGAGTTCTGGAAAAAGTGTAGAAAGTCAGAGGTAGCAAGGAGAACACTGTCATCTAGGCAATGAGATTTATATTTAGCAATATATAAAATTCAGATCTTGCTCAGACTAGAAAGGAGCACTGAGATTTAGTGTAGCCTTTTCATTTCCACTGATGAGGGAAACAAAATCTTGTATTTCACAAATAAATATCTGACAACATATTCATCAGTTTAAAACCGCACTATCAAATAGAACTTCCTATAGTGAGGAAAATATTCTATATGTACACTGTCCAGTGTGGTAACCACAAGCCACATGTAGCTCCTGAATGCTCAAAATGTCCCAAGTATAATGCATGGCTGAAATTAAATTTTAATTTTATTAAATTTTAATTAATATCATTTTAAATATAGAGAATAACCATCATTCAGAACCACCTGAAACCTAGCTGAATAGAAGTCCTACAGCTAAGGATTTAAAGAAGAAGCCACATTAAGGCTGGTAGGAGCGACAGAGACAAGGAACAGGTTGGTCTCATACCTACATATGGTGGATAAAAATTGGGAAGGATATCCTAGCTACAGAGGTTATTTCTGAGGGGCAAGGAATCCCAGCTCCACACCAGGCCCCCAAGCCCAGGTTTCTAGTTTCAGGAATAGAAGCCCCCATAACTTCTGGCTGCAAAAATCAGTGAGAATTGTGGTGGATTGAGCCCAAGTGCTTCTGGAGCTCCAGGCATTCCCATTAAAGGAGCCCACACACAGGCTTCCTCTGACTCACTCCCTCTGAGCTCTAGCACTGGGACAGCAGCTTAACAAGCACCAGGGACATACTGGGAGGAAATGAATTGTCTGCCACCAGCGCAAGAGCTGGCACAGCTTTCTGCCACACAAAAGTGGTAGCAGAGGCCAGTGTTCCTTTCCTGATCTCATTTACAACAAAGTCAGTGAGAAGAAACCGTATCTGATTTTCCATGAACCTGACTATCACTGATCACCTCACCTAGTGATGGCCTGACATCCTGCCCCATCCAATTTGTGGACCCACCCAATCTGTTTCCAATTGTTTTTCCATTCAAATAGCTTGTCTTGATTCATGCTTCAGACATTCCTAAAATCTCTCAAAGCCTCAGCATCTGGCCTCAGCATGCCCCATACCTCTGGCTCAGTTGCTCTAGGCCCAGCACCAGCAGCAACTAGTCTTGGTTCACAGCTTGGCCTCACCTGGGAACCTCTAAGCCCAGCACAAATGGCAGCCATCTAGAGATTGCTTTTAAGCAATCTTTGGTTAGTGGTAGCAGCCAGTCTTTGCAGCTAATTAGCCTGGGAGTAAATCTCTCCCACTGAGGTGCCAACAGCAATCAACTTTCAACTACAAAAGGAGGGTGTACACAGCCTGCATGTGGGTAAGGTGAAGAGGCACAGCTGGAATGCCCAGCATGGGTGATTGTAAAGGCTGTGCCACCGGGCTCTTCAGAATACCTACTACGTGAAGCCACTCTACCAATTTCGGGATGTGTAGCAGCTCTACCTAATACATAGAATAAACACAGGGAGGCTGCCAAAATGAGGAGGCAAAGAAACATGGTCCAAATGAGAGAACAGAACAAAGCCCAAAAAGAAAGAAACACAACAAAGATAAACAATCTACTAGATGCAGAGTTAAAAACGCTGCTTAAAATGATGATCAATGAACTTAGTGAGAACTTCAACAGCATAAAAAAGATGCAGTCAGAAATTTAAAAAATACACTAACTGAAATGAAGAATAATTTACAGGGAAACAACAGAAGAGTAAATGAAACCAAGAATCAAATCAGTGACTTGGATTATAAGGAAGCAAAAAGCACTGAATCACAACAGCAAAAAGAAAAAAAGAATTAAAAAATGAAGATAATGTAAGGAGACTCTGATACAACTTCAAGCATACCAACATTCACATCATGGGGGTGCAGGAAGAAGAAGAGCTACAGCAAGAAATTGAAAACTTATTTGAAAAAATAATGACAGAAAATTTCCCTAACCTGGTGAAGGAAATGGACATATAAGTCCAAGAAGCACAGAAAGTCCCAAACAAGATGAACCCAAAAAAGCTTATACCAAGATATACCATAGTTAAAATTCCAGGGATCAAAGACAAAGAGAGAATCTTAAAAGCAGCAAGAGAAAAGCAGTTAGTTACTTACAAGGGAGGCCCACAATACTATCAGCTGATTTCCCAACAGAAACTTTGCAGGCCAGAAGGGATTATCAAGAAGTATTCAAAGCAATGAAAAGCAAGGACTTATAAGTGAGGTTACTCTCCCAAGCAAAGCCATTATTTCAAATCAAAGGACATATGCAGAGCCTCCCAGACAAGAAAAAGCTAAAGGAGTTTAGCACCACCAAAATAGTATTACATGAAATGTTAAGAGGTATTCTTTAAGAAGAAGAAAACGTCAAAAAACACAAACAATAGCTCTGACTAGTGTGGTGCAGTTGGCTGGGGCATCGACCTGCAAAGCAAAATATTGCCAGTTTGATTCCTGGTCAGGGCACATGTCTGGTTGCAGTTTCAACCCCAGCCAAGGCTTGTGGGAGAGGCACAGATCAATGTTTCTCTCCCACATTGATGTTTCTCTCCTCTTTCTCCATCCTTTCTTCTCTCTCTAAAAATAAATAAAATCTTAAAAAGTATATGAATAATAAAGTGGCAACAGAGATATATCTATCAATATTTTAATATAAAAAAGTAAAACAAATGAACATGCAGAACAGAAACAGACTCATAGATACAAGGAACATTTTGATAGCTGCCAGATGGGAAGAGAGTTGAAGGGAGGAGAGGAAAAGGTGAAGGGATTAAGTACAAATTGGTTTCTGTAGAATAGTCATGGGGATGTAAAGCACAGCATAGGGAATATAGTCAATAATATTCTAATAACTATGTATGGGGTCGTATGGGTGCAAGATTTATCACAATGATCACTTAATGTCTAATTAAGTGATCATATAATGTCTAGTTACTGAGGTGTACACCTGAAACTAATACTGCATGTTAACTGTAATTGAAAAATAAGAAATGATTAACAAAATGTGAATTTAGATAGCCATCTACAGTGAGGTAGTGACTACTGTATTTATTGGACAGCAGGGCTGAATTTCATTAACCACTTACATTGTGGTCTGGTTAACCTAGCAGCATAGTTCCCTGGAGATAACCTAGTCTTGTGGGAAGAACAGGGGTCTCTGCCAGTGTCCATGTGTCCTTTATGCAAATTAGAAAAATGCATCCTTAGGCAGATGCTGCTGGGAGCACACAGCTAGGTTAATGGCAGACACCCATGAATGGTGAATGAGGAGAAATAATACACAATGACCCTGAGAAGGTTCAGACTTTGCAACCTGATAAACTTGGCTTCAAATCAGGAGTATTTAATAAATATTTCTTGAGAACCTGTCTCAGACATTAGTGTTTCAGAAATTCCACAAGGACAAAGTCCTTGCCCCAACTAGCCAAAAAGGAGGCAGAGGATACACAATGCCAATATCTAAACAAATTAATAAATAGTATAGCTAACAGCAGTTAGACAATAAAACAGACTGACACCATTTAGAATAGTGAGCTCCCTCTCATTCCCAAAGACCTTGGAGAAGGGCCTTCCAACACTGGGAACAGCAGCTATAGGAATCCTAGGGCAGGAGTGATGGCAGCTGTTTAAGAGGCTGAGGGGAGCCAGGGTGACCGCAGGGGAGTAAATGAGGGAAGCAGATGTATGAGGTAAGATCACAGAAGGTGGCTGGAACTGGAGCAAGGGGGCCTTGTAGGCCAATTGGAAGGCACTGGGAAGGCAGCCAGAACAATATTCTAAAATATACATCAAGTCATTTCATGAGATGAGTAAATGCCTTCACAGTCAACTACTAACTGTATGACCTTGGACAAGTTATTTGTCATCTCAGTTTGGTTTCTTCGTGTATAAAGATGTAATTCTGCCTGCTTTATGTGACATATGACAATTAAGGTAACATGACAGAAATATCTAGCATAATGTCTGATGTACAAACCACGGTAGTAATTTAACAATTATATATAATATAGAAAATAAGGAGAGTGAAGGGAATAAAATAAAATATTTAGAAGCAGAAGTCTCAACATTCAATGACCCTGACAGTAGATTGTCTTTACGTACAAGTGAGGTAATTTGGGGTCTTAGTACCAAGATGACTTGAATGTCAACTAAGAATTAGCTAGAAATTACCTCAAAGAATTCATCTCTCATGTTAGTCATTATGCTTTCTCCATAAGGAATCTCTTTCACTGGGGTCACCTATTGGCAACATTAGATATTCTCTTAGGAAGAAAGTACTAATATCTATAATTTATTGACAATTTCAAAGTAATATTGAGCTAAGTTAGCTCCATTTATTTTATCTTGGTCTTTTATTAAATTCTACTTCCTAGTGCAATTCAAAATCAAAGATCCAGAAAGAACCTTGCTGATTTTCTGTGCAAGTAATAATGCAAAATGGAAACGTATACTTTGCTTGTGCTAAATCTGACAAACCAAAGACACAATTTGAATCACTGAGGAAGATCCTTCAATGATCAGGGTCCTTCCCAGCACATACGAGGCTCAACATATTCTTCCCCAAAGAGGAAAATTTTCCTCTTTTCTTTTTTATGAAAGATATGCAGGCTGACCCACCACTTTACAAAAAATATGGTCAAGCTATTGGCAAGAAATAATAGATGCTTTACTTTGGACTCCTCTTCCAGTTGCCCTTTTAATTCTTCAATTTGCCAAATGAAGGTACTCTTTTCCTTGGAAAGTTGATTTATCAGAGCCTCCTTTTCTTCCAGCCTCCTTAGGAACTCATCTACAGAAAGATGTCACAAGTAAATTAATCATGGTCTTCCTCATATACTGCCTCCCCCACTTCACTTGTTGAATTTAAAAGTGACCAGAATGACTCCCACCATATCTATCTGATATTTAGGAAGGGTTTGAGAGAACAGTTATTAGCAAAACCAACAATCCTTTCCAGGACTCACAAGAGAACCCTAATAAAAAACTGATTTTTAATAGTAATCATGAGTCAATAACAGGTATTAGCTACCTCTTATTGAGAATCTTTTATGCAGTAGGCACTTAATGTATATTACCCAGTTTAACTATCATAACTCCTTGATAACATATTGTATTACCTATTTTTCAAAGGGAGAGACAGAGATGTATACTTAATTGGGCCTGAAACACACACATAGCCAGTAATTGGTGGAGGTACATGCAAATAGAATGTTTAACCCTGCAGAATATTCTTTGTTTTCTGCCATGCCCCTTGTTTATTATGTGTGGCTCTACCAATTTCTGACTACATAATTTTTTAGGTAATTACACTTACTTGCCTCATTTGTAAAATGAGGACAACAATAAAAGATTGTTAATGAAAATTAAATGAGTGTGAATGCATTTTGTAGACTAATTGCTAAATAAATATCAGAAGTAGCCATTAAACAGTAGAGAATATGACCGTGAGAGGGGGAAATTCTCTTACACTCTATTTTATACTCTCTGATTAGCTTATTTTATCAATAATAGGACAGAAATATTGTGGTTATTAGAAATGGTACTAAAAGCTGAGCCAATACTGGGCAAAGGCAGTTGCTTCTTGAGTGCAATTGATGCAACAATAAAGATCCAGATATTTATGACCCCTACTCCTCTTACTGCAAACAAATTCTAAAATTCTTAACATTAGAAGGAAGCACCTACATAGGCTAAAGTAGCAACTCCCAAATCTTTTGATCTCCGGAACACTTTATATGCTTAAAAGTGATTGAGGACCCCCAAAAGATTTTGTTTATGTGGGTCCTATATTAATAGTGGGGTGTATCAGAATTTAAAATATGTTTTAGTTGATTTTGAAATAACAAAAATCTTAATGCTGTGTTACCATGTTAACATAAAACAACATTTTAGGGGAAAAACTATTCTCCTAAAGGAAAAACAAATGATATTATTTTACATTAAAAAAAAAATCTGTCTTAATAAAAGACAGCCAGAATCTCATATCTGCTTTAGGACTCAATCTATTGCAATACACTGTTTGTTTTTCTTGCAGCATATGAAGAAAATTCAGCCTGCCACAGGTTTGTAATTGGAAAAGGGGGTGGGGTATGTCTATAGTCTTTTCAGATAGTCATAATTGTGACCATTATTTGCTATTACATCAAAACCCAACAGAAATTTCTTAAGGGTTAGTTGCAATATGAAATCAACCGTATCAATGATTTTTTTTTTTTTTTTTTTTTTACTGTTACATTAAATTCACTGGTCTATGTTAAGTGTTCAGTGGATCTTTTGCCCACATATTCTGTAACATTATGCAGTGGTGATTTGAAAAAATACATGTTCACCGAATTATGCAGATCTTCCAACCTGGCACATTTCATTCCATAATATTTTTAAAAAGCATTTTTTAGTATCACCACTGGTGTCATCAGAAGTCTTTAAGACTTGAAAACCATCAAGCTCATGATGACACATGCACTTTTCAAAATCTAATTTTTGCCTAAAAGCTCCAATTCTATTGCAACAAATATTGTCAGTTATTTCCTTGAAGTGACAGGCTCACTTTATTTTTAAGAAATATCTGCCAAATATCTAAGCCTGAATTAGCATGTTATGTTTGACAATCATCCTTTAAAGTCAATGTGATACTCCCTGGAAAAACTGCTAGTTCAGCTCAGAACTTAATCACATGCCACACTTGAGTGTGAAAATTGTGATTTTCACATATATATATATGTGTGTGTGTGTATATATATACACACAGACACACACACAGACACACACACACAGATACATACACACTCAGGGTCAAAATGTAACAAACTCATTAACTTCAGAGCCCTCTAAAAGAGTGTTGACCATCACTGTGGGTGTGTGGACCAAACTTTGAGAATCTCTGGGTAAAACATCATATTTAAAAGGATTCTGAAGAAATGCCAACTCATTAGGTGCTGAGACTAATATATCACATATATTACAGAGCCAGAACTCATTTAACATGCCTTAATTGATTATATTTACTGTTGATCTCCCCAGGGCATGAGAAAAGTACTTTGATGGTATTAGCAAAAACTCTAAAGCACAGATCTACTTAGTGAGAGAGGTTTGAACAGGCATATATAATATTTACAATTTAGTTCACACAAAAGCCAAATGGTAAAGATAAATATTAAAGGAAGAAAACGGTCCTACATCTTAAGTAGTATTAGCATCTCAGACCCACTTTCATTTCACTTACCCACCAATTTTCTTACCAAAAAAAGTGAGTAGAAAATTAATGCCAATAATTAGAGGAAAGTAGGTAATGCCTATCAAAACATTTTATACAATACTTCCTTTAGGGACAGATACACAGGGATTTTCCAGCCTTGTCTCTGAATTGTGGAAAGCACACACAGACTGCATCCCAAACAGCACAAAAGATCAACTTGGGGGGTTTAAAGGTGGAGCACAATACACTCTGTTGCCAGCATAGGAAGAATCCTACTCAGTGTCCTTGCTAAACCCAAAACACGTTTCTCTTCCAGATTTCTAGGTTTGCAGTTTTGCCAGTTCATTTTAATTTAGCTTTGACTCTAGATTGAGTATCTAGAATCATAGGTATCCACTGGCAAAGGATGTTACACAGTCTAAATGGTCTCCATTCTCTTTCTAAAGTGAGTGCCTCTGGGCATCAGGAACATATAGTTTATTTTCATTGACTGAGACATTCTATCTCTAGAAATATATTACTAAAATAATTCTAATTAGAGGCAAACATCTAGTTATATGCTGTTCATAGCAGAGAAACAAGTCAAGTTACAGGAAAAGGTTACATAAACTACAGACAGTCCCTCTGCTTGATGGAGTAAAAGAAGCCATAATAAGCCCTGGCTGGTGTGGCTCAGTGGATTGGCACCGGCCTGCAAACCCACAGGTTGCTGGTTCAATTCCCAGCCAGGGCAAATAACCAGGTTGCAAGCCAGGTCTCCAAATAGCTCCATAGCTAGAAGCAGGTGGAAGGCAACTGTACATTAATACTTCTCTCCTTTCTTTCTCCCTCCCTGCCCTTTTATCTGAAAATAATGAATAAAATCTTAAAAAGAAAAAAAAAAGTTTAGGGAAATTTTCTATCATTACTTTTTTGAACAGGTTTTCCATTTATTGTTTCTCTTCTCCTTCTGGTATCCCTATGATATGGATGTTATTACTTTCATGTTATCCTGCAGCTCTCTTAAACCCTCTTAAATCTTGTTCAGCCTTTTTTCATTCCCTTATACTGTCTTGGAATATTTGTCTACTCGCTGATCCGGTCCTCTGCTTCCTCTATTGTTGATTCCTTCTGCTGTATTCTTCAATTCAGAAGTTGTAGTCTTCATTTCCTCCTGGCTCTTATTGATAGTTTCTATGTCCTTTGATCCAGCTATTCCACTACTTGAACTATACCCAAAGAATCCTGAAACACCAATTCATAAGACCCTATGTACCCCTATGTTCATAGCAGCACTATTTACAATAGCCAAGTGCTGGAAACAGCCTAAGTGGCCATCGATGGATGACTGGATCAAAAAACTTTGGTACATTTACACAATGGAATACTACACAGCAGAAAGAAAGAAGGAACTCCTAACCTTTGCAACAACATGGATAGAACTAGAAAGTATTATGCTTAGTGAAATAAGCCAGTCAGTGAAGGACAAATACCATATATGATCTCACCCATTACAGGACAATAATGAACAAAACTAACAACAAGCAAAACAGAACCAGATATATGAATACAGTGAATAGGCCTTCAGTGGGCAGAGGGAAAGGGGTTGGAGGGATGAGGGAGGAAGAGGCAAGGAAGGGGAGCAGCTTACACAAGAACCTAGTATAAAGGAACCATGGACATGGACAACAGGTGGGATTGACTTTGGCAGGGAATGGGTGGGTGGGGAGGGGGACAGAGGGGAGCAAAAAGGGGATGGATGTAATACAACAATAAAATTAAATTAAAGAGAAAAAAAAAGAAGTCATAATAGTCCTGGCCAGGTAGCTCGGTTGCTTAGAATGTCATCCCAGTATTCCAAGGTTGTGAGATTGGTAGGTCAGAGCTCATACAGGAGTCAACAAACCAATGTCTGTCCCTCTGTCTGTCTCTCTGTCTCTCTGTCTCTCTCTCACATACACACATACACACACACACACACATAATCAAAAGGGATTTATTTCTTCCTTTAAAAAAATATTTAAAAGCCATTATAATTGACTAAGAGACAAAAAACTTAGGACAAATTGAAAAGGAAAACCCCCAAATAGATTATGTGAATGAAAAAGGGACCACATACTAAACCTGACAAGCTCAGGAGAGGCCTGCATAGCAGATCCTATGAATTTAGGTACTGAAAGTAACCACTTAGGATGATCTGAACATAAAAATTCCTAATTAAAATTGAGTCAGTGGCTGGTAGTGTCCTAGGTCTGTAACTTCCTTAATAAAGGTCACTATTTAACTTAAATGAGCCTATTGTCTTTTTGCATCTAAGATAGCATACCTTTGAAATGTCAAACCAATTGTCTTTCTCTTCCCCTCAAGTTACAACCACCAAAATACCAAACTACAGAGCTCCTCAATGCTATCTTGTTGTCCACATACCATCTCTGCCCACTGTAAATGTTAATTATCCTGTACCCACCAACAGAGAAAAAGTATGTGTTTCTATTTTGCTTTTTATCCAATCCTCATTTTGCTTTCTTCTGCCCTCTTAATCTATCACCAGTGGATCTTATGTCACCCTCCTTATATCTCCTCCATGAATTCTAACATATAAAATAAGCTGCAAAACTGCCATTCTCTGGAGCATTTTTTCATTCTGCTGAGATCTTGCTTCCTGGAAGTTGTCATTTTGGTTTAGGTAAACTGAAAATTTTCTACAGGCTTGGACATTTTTTATATCAACAATATACACAACATAAAAGATTGGAAAAAATATAAAAATGCACATTCCCAATTATCAATATGGTTGATAATAGAGAGTAAGCCATGGGGCATTTTCTACTTTTAATTTATTAAATGTGGAGCACAAACAAGGACCAGGCATTCATTGTTCCAGGTGACTGACACATGTCAGTGAACAAAACAAAGACATCCTCTTTCCCTCACGAAGCTTACATTCTAGAAGATGGAGACAAATAATCATGTCTATTATGTCAAGTATATAGTTTGTTTATTATGTCAAGTATATAGTATTTAAGTTTGTTTAAATACTATGAAAAAGAAGTTCAACCTTTCTTGCAGGTTGAGTGGGCTCAAATGCCACCTTCCCAATAAGGCATATCTTAACTTTCCCCCAGTTAGCTCATTAACTCTCATCTTCAAGTCTTGCTGAAGGAATAGAGGATTCCAGACAGAGGGAATAGCTAGGGCAAGACTCTAGGTGGGAATGTGCCTGGTGTTCAAAGCAACAACTAAGAGGTCAATGCCGTCAAGGCTGAATGAGATAAGGAAAAGTAGCAACAGAGGTCAGAGAGAAAATTGGGGGCCCACCCAAGTGGTCCTTGTAGGTCATTGTATAGACTATGGCTTTTCTTGAGTGTAGAAAAAAAAAAAAAAAAAAAAGGGAGGGGGAGCTTGCTGGTAGCACAGTGGATAAGGCGCCGGCCTGTGAACCCAAAGGTCACAGGTTTGATTCCCCAGCCAGGACACATAACAAGGTTGCAAGCCAGGTCTCCAGTCAGGTCTGTGGCTGGAGGCAAGTGAAATGCAACCATACATTGATGTCTCTCTTCCTCTCTGTCTCTCTCTTCCCCTCTTTCTAAAAATAATTAAATAAAATCTTTTTTTTTTAAAGGTGTGTGCTCATTACTGAAAATGAAAAAAAAAAAAAAAAGACTATTTTAATGAGTTAGACCTTCCAAAATATGTCTCAGAAGTGGACAACCCCAACCATGTTTTGATCTTGAGTGCTTCAGCCAACCACATACTGCTTTTCCCTTTCATGGAAGAGAACTAGGCAGGGCCTCCCGAAGTGACTCAGAGGTATCCTCTTGCAGACATGAGAATGTCTGTACACAGGGTGTATCAGAAGCCTCATTCTTCCCCCAGAATCTTCAAATGCCCACTCAGGAGTTGTTTCATCATCTCAGCTGTTTCCCTACTAGTATGCTGTTATTGAGATCCAGTCACAAGTGAAGCAGAATATTTATTTACTGTTCTCACTTTGTAGTTTTGTCTTCTGTACTGTCAGGTCATTTGCCAACTGAGTAACTTCGTCTAGTTTTACATTTGCGTCATTTAAATGCTCTTTATATAGATGACAGAGCTTCTCAGCATCAGCCTACAAGTTGAGTATGAAGGGTTGAACATGGCTTATGCAATCCATGCTGGCTCAGGTGGAGTGGTATCCCAACCACCAAAGTGGTATGGGTTTGATCTCCTGTCAGGGTATATACCTAGGTTGTGTGTTTGATTCCTCTGACAAGGTGCATTTGGGAGGCAATTGATAGATGTTTCTCTCTTATGGTATTGGACCCTCTCCAGAATTCTTTGTTCTTCTGGAAGGGAACATGTCAAATACTGATGAAATCCAGAATCATTTCCCAAAATTATATTACTGAGTTAGCCAAAAAGTCAGTTATGTTTTTTTCCAAAAGATACATTTTTTCATTTTCACTAATAACTTCAATTTCAATATTTTGAGTATGTTGGCTAACTCCTGCTATTGGCTTCTAGTGGACAGAGGCCAGGGGTGGTGCTAAATATCTTCCATTGCACAAGACAGTCCAAAAGAAAAGAATTATTTGGCCAAAATGGTAGTAGTACCAAGAAACTTTACAATCCATTTTTGACATATTTGATCAGTCACAGCACCTTCTTCATACATTGCATAAATGTTATTTTATATTTCAGTTTCATTTTTACCTTTCTTGAAATAATAGAGCATAATATACCAAAAATGCAATATATTTATATATTCTATATTCAATATTAAAATGACTGAACCAAAAATTCACCAATTTTGATTTTTTTAATGCTCACTGATATGACAGCTGTCACAATATAATCTAACAAAATTGTTTCAAATGAAGACAACTAAGTGCTACAAGAGCCATCATGGAAAATAATGTAATGGACTTTTTGGCCAACCTAATATACTCTTATATTTAATAACCTTTCTTTCCCACTAGAATTTAAGTGCCATCAGAAGATTCTATTTAATCACACATACTCTTCCAAGTACCTAGAATAGTTCCCAGCACATACAGGGAGCTCAAAAAACAAGGGGGCAGGTGCAGAAGGGAGTAAAGGGGATGGAGGAAGAAGGAAGGATAGCCAAAGGGCTCACCCAGCAGGATGAGAGAAAGTAGATAAAATGGAAGGGGCCATTTATTAGTAACAGAAAGCTAAATGGTTAAAGCATCTACACCCTCCTTATCATGAAGGCTGCAGGCTCAGGATAGCCCCATTGAATTAAAACTTCAATCCCAAACTGCAACTTCTCAGAATTGGTTTTTCATTCTTGGAGGAAAGGATATGCCATTTGGCCTTTGTATTTCTACCTGGTTTCAGTAAACCTAAGACTGGACTCTTGCCACACTCTAGAAAATAGTGCTAGTGACTTTGAATCCCAGTATTTATAGGACCAAGAGCTGCCAAATGTAAGATAGTGTTATCTATTCTCTTTACCTAGATTTAATGTGCATTTTTATCATTATTATGGCCAAAAATGGTAAAATGGGTGGTTCTACGATCCATAGTCATGTCAATTTTACATAGCTGTTTTTGTATTTTGCTCTTTACATGTATTAAATATCAATCCATGCAACCACTTCATGAGACTTTTATCTCTACAAGGAAAGAGGGCTATGGGAGTGGCAAACAAAGAAGACAAAGAAGGGGTCATACCACAGGTATTTGAGAAAATGGTGAACCTGGTGGTAAACCTAATAGTCTTGATGTTAACCTAATTTTTGTGCTATAGCAATGGCCAAGGACCAGAAATACTTAAAAGGTGATACTAGGTTTGGTCCTCTGGGAAGCTTCTGAATCAGTAAATATCCTGGAGTTCGCCTGCTGGAGTCTACCATGTGCTGAATATTATTCTCTTTGAGCTCATGCTATTCTAAGCTTCTTCTGAAAGACTATCAGATCATATCTTCTTATATCCCCAAGGCCAGATATACTGCTTGACACAAAAGAGACACTTCATAAACATCTGAGACACTCAAATTATTGCAGACTTTAGTGGGGGTTTGGCCATCATACCCACTAGAGGTTACTTATAGGATATAGTCAAATTCTCCTTATAACACCTAACCCTCAATTTATTTTTTAACTTGGTCAGGATATTATCCACAGATTCACAAACAAGTGAAGAGCCAAGTCCGATGAATGCCCATTTGGAAGCTAAGAAGGAAAGTCCTACAGTTCTCATTCACAGATGTTCCATAGCACATCCCGGCTTGTTGGTGGTTGTGAAATCACACCTGGCAAATATTCCATAACAATTTCTCATACAATGCCATCAGCATTGTGTAGGTTACTGCACTGATGATAAATGCCAGGAACACTCAATTACTCATGCTCTACGATGCAATGAGGTGAAAACTATCCTAGTGATAAATGTAACAGTGTTTAAATGGCCTGCAATTTGTAATTATATTTTCAATGTTGAATATGTTTGCTCTCATTTAAGAAAGTTGGCACACTCGTTTTTCTCACAATATTCCTCAAGAGTTCAGGTTAAGACTCTGTATTATAAATGAGAAAAGAGTTAGGTTGAATACCTTGCCCAAATTCACACAGCTAGTAGATGTTGGAATTAGAGTTTGAACAGATAGCTGCCTGTGCTGATGCAAAGAAAAAAGAAGGTCAAATACTAGCTTCCTAAACATTTGTTATGTAAATTTGTAAAACCAAAGGAAACTGATGTCCTAGATGGCTCAAATAGTCATGAATTCCAATTCCAGAGGACACTAGATAAAAACATGATAACTGTTCATCAATTTTATTTTAAGTTGTCTTCAATTATAAATGACCCATTAACTGGGCCAGGCGGAACACAACCAGGTGTGAGAAATGGCACTTCTGTTTATGGCCCTAAATATGTTATGCTAGGCACCTGTTTGCTGAGGGTGAAAGAACACAGAGCTGTGTAAGATGACTTGGTCAGTGATGCGTAGAAATGGCAAGCAGAGGAGCCAGAGGAGCCCCAGTTTTGAGAGACACCTGTGTGGTAGAGCCCAGCTGGGCTGCACAGATCTGTAGTGTAGGCAGCCACCTGGCAGACAGAAAAGACACTGGCCCTTAGGCATAGCTTCAAATGGTAGGTATCTGTGGATGCTGCTAACAATTATTATAGCATTTTTAATTTACAAAGTATTTTAAGACCCAGGATCTTCAAAGACAATGAAACTGTTTTTTCCAAAGGTGGAAAAATGTTCAAAGGGGTTGTATTTTCAAAAGAACTTCACAATTCACATAAGGATAGATACAATTTTGACAAGGAAGGAAGAGGTTAATGGAAAAATGTTCATTCATCTGAAAGCTGGTTCTTAAAATGATGCATAAAAATGCTGCCTCCCAGAAATGCAGGAACCAATGGGAATTCAAAATAATCAAAATAATTGTGAGATTGCCTATAACTTCTAAATTTCCCTGGGCCTCTTTGTCAGCATAATATGCTTTTGAAAATGCTTCCGTTTCCAATGTACCATTGAGTATTGGCATTTCTGGCATTACAATTCAGGAGAGATAAAGTAAACAACTCAAGAAAAAGTTCAGCATAATGCATATACCCATGAAAGTGAATAGAATCAATTATCCAACCAACTAATATTTAAGGCAGCGGCAGAATGTGGTGACCCACGGACACACACAAGATTTAGAGTTGAGGCCCATGCATGACATATAATTGTGTGACCTTGGACAAGTTACTAAACCTATGAACCAAAGAACTTCCAAAATTCTGTGTAACTTTCACATGTGTGAAAGTTGATGATAGTAATTGAGTACACAGATTATACAAAGCATGCAATAAGTAAGAGTAAAATAAGACCTAGTTTCTATCTCAAATATGCTTTCTATTTAAGCAAAGTTAAAAGGCTATCATGCAGCTGTACAAGACAGACCCCAAAAGTGCTACAGAAATTTAGGAACAGATAAATTTTAATGTGGGAAGTTGTAATTGTTCATTCCAGTGATAATACTTAGTTTGGAAAAGGCAAAAGTTCTCAGGTCACTTTTAAGTAAAGACATGTTTCAGTAAAGCCAAGTCTAGAAATATTAATATGGATACTGTATAGAATGGATTGGAATAAAGAAGACCAGAAGCAAAAAATATAATTTAGGGAACCACTGTAATAGTCCAGTTAAAAGGTAATGAAAGTGCTACATGTTTGTAGGAGTGGACTGGAAAGCTATAAACCAGTGCAGAATTGACCTGCTGCAAGATCTGACTGGAAAGCAAAGAAAAGGAGAGAAAACAAGTAATCAATACAGGCTTAGAGCCTGGGTGATGGGAAGAACTGGGTGCCAGTGGCAGAAATGTCAGGAGAAAACACTAGCTGCAAGAGTAGATGATAAATTTGGTTTTAGAAATGCTGGTGTGAGAAAAAGAAATCACAAATCATCTTTGAAAGAACAATTTAAGGGAATGCTTTTAACAAAAGTGGAGGCGTCCTGGCCACTGTGGCTCACTTGGTTGGAGCATTGTCCAATAAACCAGAAGGTCACTGTTTGATTCCCAGTCAGGATACTTGCTTAGGTTGCAGGTTTGGCCCCAGGTTGGAGCACATAGGAGAGACAACTGATCAATGTTTCCCTCTCACACTGATGCTTTTCTCTCTCCTTCTCCTCCCTACTCCTCTCTCTCAAAAAAAGAAAATCAATAAGTATGTCCTCCAGTGAGGACTTAGAAAAAAAAGAAGAGAAGTTGAAGAAATAAAAGACATTGCTGGGGTTAAAAGAGTGAGGAAGTAATAAGGTATATACCTACCTGTGGAAACAAGTCTCCAAAGTTGCCCCCCCCCCCCCCCCGCCGCCAATGAACCATACTCTCTGATATTCATATCCTGTTTAGACACCTGGCCCTGTGGCTTGTGACTAATGGGAATCACACAGAGTCATGCACTGTATAAGTTTACCTCAGAAAAATCTTTACAGTTTCTGATCTGGTCTCTTGGAATACATACTTGGGCTTAGTGCCCTGAATTGCCACGTGTCCCCTGTGGCTGCTATGCTGTGAGGAAGCCCAAGTTAGCCCTATGGAGAGGTCACATGGAAAGAGAGATGTCCAACCAGCTCCCAGCTGTTCTAGATGTCTGAGTGAACAAAAATTCAGATAACTGTACTGTCAACCACTATCTAAACTAAGCCTATCAATCACCAGAACCAGGAGAGGTGATAATAAATTGTTGCTTTAAGCTACAGGGTTTGGGGTTGATTTCTTATACAGCACCAGGTCAATAGAACACTATTCTTTGGTCAAGAAGATAGATTAATACAGATATTGACAGCATTCACTTTCTTAAAATTCTATCATTAGTACTTAACAAAAGTCTAGGTTTTTTTGAATGGGTGGAAGAATATTTTATTCTTTGGGACAAGAAGGAAAGAAATGGAGGAATAAGAAGAAAAATATAAGATGAAGAGAGAAGTTTGACTAGATGGTATTGATCTTATCAGTTAGGTCTTATTTATTGAAAATAAAAAGTTCAAAATGGCAGGATTTGAACCGGAAGAAAGATTTTGTTTCTGTTTTAAAAATAAAACAAAGTACCCTGGCTGGTGGCTCGTGGATAGGCACCGGCCTGTGAACCTAAAGGTCACTGGTTCAATTCCCAGTCAGGACACATAGCCAGGTTGCAAGCCAAATCTCAACCAGGTTCATAGCTGGAGGCAGGTGAAAAGCAACCATACATTGATGTTTCTCTCTTTCTTCCTCCTTTCCTGCCCTTCTCTCTGAAAATAATGAATAAAATCTTTTAAAATAAATAAATAAATAAAGCAGAGGGAAGTTTAAGAATGAAGAACTGAGAAGCAGTATGATTCAAGAGGAAGTTAGAAAGTATTAAATTCATGCCTAATATAGATTTATGGTGAACCCATCAATGTTTCATGATTGCGTGACTTCTTACCGAAATGCATAGAAGCATTCCTAAGCACTGGAGAGCACTGGAGAGCAGAGGGAGACTAAAATCTTCTAGGACCTCACTTGATCTGAGGAAGGCAAATGAAACCTACAGAGCATGGAGAATGCTTCCATTGCTGAGTGAAAGACAAAATAAAATACGGAGCACACAAGAGAGAGGAGAGAGGATTCAAACCATCCCTAGATTTATATTCTAGGGTAGGGTGGCAGGAATAGTGAAGAGAAAGAGCAAAGGTGGGGAATGGGAATAAGGGTGGTTCTGTCCTTTTTTTGTTGTTGTTGTTGTATTACATCCATCCCCTGATTTTGTCTTTTTTTAATTCAGAGTAGTCTTTAAAGGTAATTTAATGCTAAACATTTTGGGAGTCACTCAATATCTCTAAAGAAACTCTATTGTACATTTTTCTGGCCACAGACTGGGAAGGTCAAGCTTTACTGTTGGTTTGTCTCTTTGATGTCTCTTTTCCAGATGACTTTACAAATTTTGCTTGCAAGGGAAATTTCCTGTTTGACCAAAAACAAGCTTCCTCTCAACTGCTAGAAGGTAGGTGATCATTACATGCAATCTTATGCTTGTCATTTGAGATGAGAGTTTGCAGTGTATACATCAATAGACTCAATGAAGAAGAAAAAGATATCATAAAACTTTCCTTTGGTGCTAGCTGGTTAAAGAGATGCCAGAGGATATGAGGAGAAAAGTTCTCTCAGCAAAGCTGTTTGTGTCCATATTCATTCAGACAGAATCAAGAAGTATCTGGGTCACCCTCAAAGGGTGCTCCCAACACAAAGCCATTTCTCAAGACACACTCCTGCCCTGGGCCAGTGGCTTGGTTGGAGCACCATCTCATGCACCAAAGAGTTGTGAGTTAGATTCCTGGTCAAGGCACATACATAAGTTGTGGGTTCAATCCCTGGCCAGGGTGCAGACAGGGTGCAACTGATGTTTCTCTCTCACATCGATGTCTCTCTCTACTCCAATCCTCTCTCTAAGATCAATAAACATACCCTTGGGTAAGGATTAAAAAAGGAAGGAGACACACACTGTTCAAATTGCTGGTGACTTCACTTTTCCAGCCTACTAACTTGTGACATCTCAAGAAAGAGCCACAAGGAATATGGACTGGAATTCCAATAAAACAAGAAGTCATTGTAAGGCTGAATTACATGTGACCTTAAAGATGACTCCTAAAGTTAGATCTGATCTAGTCAATCTGAAGAACTATAGCTTCCATTAGCAAATATCTCAAGTCACCACTGTGCTTTTCTTTTCTACCTAACTCTATGTTCTAATTCCCCAAGGAGGGCTTGGGAATATGTATTAGCTTAGCTTGGGTCATCTGCTCAACATGGATTAGATGGTCATCCACTTCTAGCCACAACTCACTGTTGTCTTTTTCTAATTTTTGACCTGTTGTAGAGCTTCTACCTTGCCCTTGAGTTCAGCCAGGCTGTATGCATGTCTTTTCTTTAAAGAGGCAGACGTTGCCTCAAAGTACAATGTGGCCTCTTTCAGGTCTCAGCAAAGCTTCTGTAATTTTGCTTCTTGTTTCTTAGTTTTCTCCTGTTGAGCCAAACTAGCTCTTCCTGCCTCCCCCAGCCTCTCATTCAAGTCTTCCAGGTCTTGGGTGAGGTCAGCTCCCTCCCTCTCCAACGTGGCTTGAGTGGTCCTTTCAGCTTCTAGTTCCTCTTTCAAATGCTGTATTTGAGGCTGTAGCAATAAATAATTTTGACTTTAACTAAGACCTTGTGGCATAGTTTATATTTAAGAACTTTATCGTATGTGTATATTTTAAATTTCTCTCAGATAAGAAAAGTAACTTAACACTTTTAGTTCCCATATAATAGTTAGAGATGACAGAATACCCAGAAACTAACTAATTTGCTCCAAATCAGTAGCAAGACCAGAATATAAATGTGTGTTTCCTCCATATCTCTCAGCCCTCAGCGATAACCAACTTTGTTAAGTTAGATACATGAAGGAAAGATCTTAGTAGAGCACCTTCTAAAGGAATAGAGATCAACTTCTACATAACAAAAATGTTTAAAATATGCCTTATTGAAAATAAATTAAAACATTTTTTAAAGATTTTATTCATTATTTTCAAAGAGAAGGTCAGGGAGGGAGGAAGAAAGGGAGAGAAACATCCATGTATGGTTGCCTTTCACCTGCCTCCAGCTACAGACCTGGCTGGAGACCTAGTTTGCAACCTGGTTATGAGCCCTGGCTGAGAATTGAACCAACAACATTTGCATTTGCAGGCAGGTGCCAATACACTAACCACCAGCCAGGGCTCAGAAAATAACAAATTTTATATGTAATATCTCACTTATCTGGAATTCACTTACCTGACAATCTTGAACATTGGAAACTCAGGCAAAACTCTGATCAATAACATAAATACCTCTAAGTTTAAGCAACTTACTCATAAATGGTATCAATTTAATTTCACAAATTTGGCAAACTTGGTCATTTGGTTTCATAATCTACAGGCAATTTCAAGTAGCAGGAGATTTGAAGTAACAAATAATTGATGGAGGGATGGAGGCTACTAAAGAGAGCAGTAATCTGATACCATTAGAGGCCATTCGAATCAATTAGACAAAGAAAAGTAGCCATGAGGACTCTAAGCCTCTAATTCTTTTGGTGTAGGAACAAATAGGTCTGCATATCTTGATGACATCATTGTATCACATATATTGAACCCACTGAGGTTCATTAACATCACCTTAAATAATTAGACATACGTGAGGGTAGAGAGAAAGATTTAATCTATTTTAGAATGTTTTCCTTTCCATTAAATAAGAGTACCATAGCTTAAAGAAAGCAAATTTCTAGAGCATACCAAATACATAGGCTATCAGATCTGTAGGTAAGTCATGGCAGAATAAGTGCTAAAAAATTTATCATTCACATCCAAGTAAATGTGATCACCTTCCAACGAGTCATCTTGGGATCCAATACCTTTATCGCAAACAATGCTATCATTGCACCCAGTATTTCATCAAAAATAATCTTTAGAGCATTTTTAAAAAATCATCAAGGTAAGAAAGTTTTTTTGATAAATGTAAATTGTGGGTGTTTTTAGTTTGGATAAATTAAGTGTTATTTGATGACAAGCCTCGTAAATACGATGGACAATTATTTGGAGATTAATATTGTGTCTGAAAGCATATCCATCTAGCAGTAAGACATTTTTTTTTTTTAAATTTGGCTCAAAATGTCTCAGAAGAAATGATCAAAATGGGGTTCTAAAATTATTTTGAGTAATGGTTAATTACTGACATAAAGATTTAGCTCCAAAGGAAAAAACTCCATCTGTATGAATAAGTGAGGATTTATAAGTATACATAATAGTATTTATATTATTTTACAAAATGATTATATGGTATAAAAAAGTCATATGGTCTAAAACTTATAAATAGCTGTCCATTTTCAGATGTTTTGAGGCTACATGTAGCTACAAAACATATTTTCAGCATAACCGACTTCTAATCACAAGGATTAACCATTATAAAAATTAAATTGCTAACACTGAATGTGTACCATGGGTTAGGCATGGTGCTTACCACTTATATGTACTATTGCATTTAGTAATATTAAAGGCTCAAAGGTTTTCAGGAGAATTAACATATGTGTCCAGGGTTTCAGCACAATGCCAGGGTTTCATGGCAAGCATTTAATAAATTAGCTCTTTATTTTTATTTTCCTCATAAGAAGATTTAAGCTTAAAATTGTAATTTTGCCTGGATTCACATATCTGCAGAATTCCATTATTTACTTTTTCTTTCTTTGGTGAAGCTTTAAAATTTTTTAAAAATTAGAATTCTCAACCATTCCACTACTAGGTTTATACCCCAGAGAACTGAAAATAGGTGCCCAAACAAAAACCTGCCTCAGAGTGTTCATTGCAGCATTTGATGGGCAAAGGTGGAGATAACCCAAGTGCCTGTCAACAGATGAAGTTCATACAAAACTTGGACTGTTTGTTCACACCATGGCATATTACTCAGCCCCAACAAGGAACAAAGCACCAACACCTGCCACAACATGGGGGAGCCCTGGAAACATCCCCTAAGTGAGAGATACCAGACACAAAAGGCTACATACTGTGATTCCAATTACACAAAATTCCCAGAATAAGCAACTCCAGGCAGAGGCAGAAAGCAGACCTTGTGCAGCCAGAGGTGATGAAAATGTTCCAGAACCAGATAGAGGTGGTGATTACACAACATTACCAATGCACCAAATGCCACCCAACTGTCCACTTTTAAAATGGTTCATTCTAGGCTAAGTGAACTTTATCTAAATTTTTAAAAGTTAGAGCCATCTGTAGTGAGAGGTTCTGACTCTCCATATTATTGGTTCATTACTCAAGAGATCAATATATGAAATGTTGTGATAAATTGGATTTTTAAAATATGTGGTCTGAATGGTGTCTCAGGGATGTGTGGTGGAGATGGAGGATAACATAGACAAGTCTTCTGGATGATGGTGAGAGCACTTGTTTGGCTTTGCTTTCCTTCAACATTTACAGCATCCTGATGTAGCATATAATTATCAGTTTATTTAAGTTTTACACTAGAATGTCAACTTTATGAAAGCAAGGACCTTTGTCTAGTTCATAGATGTATCTCCAGGACCTACACCAGTGCCTGGCACATAGTAGTTGCTCGTTAAATACTAGTTGAATGACTGTTTAATGAGCACTTATTTTGTACTTAGCACATGGGGACACAGGGAGAATAAGACATGCCCCTTCTTTTCTGACAGCCAAAAATGTTTCTGGACATTGACAAATGTCCCATGCTGGGGGCAAAACCATCCCCATTGGAAAAGCACTGATCACATCCATCCCATTACACCAATATCTTTGAAGGATTAGGAAATGTGGATTCAGCATATTTTAATGAACTGTCTATTTAGCACAGGTCATAAAGTAAAATGGTAAGTCTTGCAATAAATGTAGGAGGTCAGGAAATCAATGAAGGTGATGCTAGCGAACTGCTGAGAACACAGCAAGACCACTGACCAACCAGGAATGCCCCAGTTTGTGCAGTTAGCACTTGAAGAGAAGGAAATAGACTGACTGGCTAATTTAATGGGTGCTTCCAAATAGAATGATTTGAATATCAAAGAATTAAGAAATGACCTTGGGGAAATTGACAGGTCCTAAAGTATTCTACCAGAAAGGCAGGGCTCAATGGTCACCTTACAGAAGTCAAATGAGGTGAGAAGGACCTTGCATCTTACTCTTAACAATTTTGTCAAGTAAATTACATGACTTTTCCCAAAACGCTGTTTTTGCTTTTGTCTGGCTTATAGTTGCAGTTATAACTCATATTTTGCAAACTATAAAAAAGCACTCTTATTTACAAAGTTTTTATTTCATTTTTCAAGCTAAAGTCCTAGCCATGTCTCTTGTTTTTGGTGGTATAATTCATATAACACAACATGCACCATGTAACTGCTGCTCTTTTCTACCTCTGTAGCTAATTATGAGAATGGATACTTTGGCAGAGCATTTGTGATTGAAACATGAATCACCACTCATTCATCTAAGTAAAGGTACTCACAGGTGTCTGATAAATGATTACCTGAAGCTCTTTAACCATCTTCTGAAGCTGAGCCACCAGGCCTTTCTCCTTTTTTGCCTCTGAACTTACCTGACTCATTTCTAATTCTTTCCTGTTTGGAAAAAGGTACCAAATGTAATTGTTCAGAGTAATAATGTTTTGTTTAAGTACTTTTAGGATTATAATAACACATGCATTCCTTCTCACTGTAGAAATTCAACTATGACATTTACATCTGAAGATGTTTTGGCTCATACACATCCAATCTCTGTTTTCTCCATAGAAGTAAACACCATAATCAGTTTGGTGTGAATCAAACTGCTGAGAACACATGCTCATTGTGTACAATTGAGTGTTTCTATAGAGTGGATGCTGAGCAGAAAATTGTCACATCAGGTACAGGTATATACCTAAAAATATACAACCCTACCCTTTGACCTCCAGCAGCAATGTGAGATTCTTATTTGTCTACCTTTAATGTTTCTAATCTGAGGAACTAGATTAGTATTCCATTGTTTTATTTTAAATGTCCTTCTTACATATTTCATAATACTTAAGGGAACAATCCATCAAGAAGATATAACTCTTGTAAACATATTTACACCAAATATAGGAGCTCCCAAATATATATCGAAAATCTTGGAGGACTTCAAGAAGGATATGGATAGCAGCACACTAATAATAGGGGTTTTTAATACCCCATTATCAACAATGGACAGATCATCCAAGCAAAAAACATCAAGGATGTTGTGGCATTGAACAATACTCTAGATGAAATGGACTTAACTGATATATACAGAACTTTTTACCCCAAAGAAGCAAAATACATATTCTTTTCAAATGTACATGGAACTTTCTCAAAGATAGACAACATGGTAGGTCACAAGACAAGCTTCTACAAATACAAGAAAATACAAGCATCTTCACAGATCACAAAGACTTGAAACTATTAGAGGGGAAGATGGCGACAGAGTAGAGAGCAGTGCTGAAGGTGTTCTCGAGTACCAGAGCAGTTAGACAGGATAGGGAGCACGAGACGTTTTCAGGTCCCGAAGAACTGGAGTGGTCAGCATCTGGACACAGGGGAGCACAGCCCAGTGGCAGTGGAGACCTATAGGAGAACAGCCCACAGGTCCAGAATACAACCAGACAGCCCAAATAAAGGACACACCAAGAATAACAAGTGGAGAAAATCTGGAAGAATACAACATTGAACTCCACAAATCTACTATCACAGAAGGCTGATCAACTAAGGCAAGGAAGCAAAGCAGGTTAACTCAAGGAAAAAGCAAAAAAATAAAAAGCAAGCAACAGCAGACGCACAAAATGGGGGAAAAAAGAATCAGTCCATCACCAAAAGGAAAGGAAGAATCTCCAGAAAAACCACAAAATGAAACAGGGGCACTTGAAACATCAGATAAGGAATTCTGAAGAATGATACTAGAGAATCTCAGTGAGCTCAGCCACATCAAAGAAAACTATAAACAACTCCAGGAGAACTACAAAGAACTCCAGGGAAATTACGAAGAACTCCAGGGAAGTTACAAGGAACTTACTGAGAACTACAGCAGCATGAAAAAGGACATAGAAACTATCCATAAGTGCCAACAGGAAATGAAGAATACAATTTCTGAATTGAAGAATACAGTAGAAGAAATCAACAGTAGACTAGAGGAAGCAGAGGACCGGATCAGCAAGTTGGAGGATAATGTAGATAAATACTCCAAGACAGTACAAGAGAATAAAAAAAGGCTGACCAAGAATGAAGAGGGGTTAAGAGAGCTTCAGGACAACATGAAACGTAACAACATCCATATCATAGGGATACCAGAAGAAGAAGAGAAACAAGGAATAGAAAACCTGTTCAAAAAAGTCATGATAGAAAATTTCCCTAACATGATGAGTGAAAACATTAATCCAGTTCAGGAAGCACAGTGGGTCCCAATGAAGATCAATCCAAACAGACCAACACCAAGGCATACTATTATTAAAATGGCTAATCTCAAAGACAAAGAGAGAATCCTAAAAGCATCAAGAGAGAAAAGACAAATAACATACAAAGGGGCTCCAATAAAGCTATCAAATGATTATTCAGCAGAAACAATTCAAGTCAGAAGGGAATGGCAAAAAGTATTTCAAGTCATGGTAAACAAAGGCCTGCAACCAAGAATACTCTACCCAGCAAGGCTCTCATTCAAGATAGAAGGAGAAATAAGGAGCTTCCCAGACAAAAAAAGACTAAAAGAATACATCTCTACCAAAATAGCATTGCAAGAAATGCTAAACGGTCTGCTTTAAAAATAAGTAAATAAATAAAATGAAGAAACAGAGAAAGCCAAAGAGGAATACAGACACAAAGGGAGAAAATGGTAATGAATAAGTATCAATCAATAATAACCTTAAATGTAAATGGAGTAAATGGACCAATCAAAAGACATAGGGTAGCCGAATGGATAAGACAACATGACCCACATATATGCTGTCTTCAAGAGACCCACCTCAGAACAAAAGATCGACACAGATTGAGAATGAAGGGATGGAAAACTATTTATCAAGCAAATGGACATGAAAAAGCTGGAGTAGCAATACTGATTTCAGATAAAATAGATTTTACAATGAAGGCCATAAAAAGGGACAAAGATGGACATTTCATAATACTTAAGGGAACAATCCATCAAGAAGAAATAATTCTGATAAACATATACGCACCCAACATAGGAGCTCCGAAATATATAAGGAAAATCTTGGAAGACTTTAAGAAAGACATAGACAGCAACACACTAATAGTAGGGGATTTTAATAACCCACTATCAACAATGGACAGATCTTCCAAACAAAAAATCCCCAGAGATGTTGTGGCATTGAACAACACTCTACAGGAAATGGATCTAACTGATGTATACAGAGTCTTTTACCCCAAAGAAACAAAATACACATTCTTTTCAAATGCACATGGATCATTCTCCAAGATAGACCACATGGTATGTCACAAGACAAGCCTCCACAAATACAGGAAAATTGAAATCATACAAAGCATCTTCTCAGATCACAATGGCTTGAAACTAGAAACCAATCTCAAGGGAAAAAACCAAAATTCTCTAACTCATGGAGACTGAATAACATGCTTTTAAGCAATGAAGGGGTCAACAATGAGATCAAAGATGAAATCAAAAACTTCCTAGAAACAAATGACAATGAACACACAACAGCCCAAAACCTATGGGATACAGCAAAGGCAGCTCTCAGGGGGAAATCTATAGCAATACAGGCCTTCCAAAAAAGGTTACAAGAAATTTATAAAAACAACCTAACCACAAAGCTGCAAGAACTAGAGGAGCAACAACAAACAAAGCCCAGAGCAAGTAGAAGGAAGGAAATCATCAAGATCAGAGCAGAACTAAATAACTCAGAGAATCAAACTACAATTTGAAGAATCAACAAGTCCAGGAGCTGGTTCTTTGAAAAAATAAACAAAATTGACAAGCCCTTATCCAGACTCATCCAGAAAAAGAGAGAGAGGACCCAAACAAACAGAATCAGAACTGAAAGAGGAGAAATCACAACTGATAACTTCAGAAATACAAAAGATTGTAAGAAATTACTATAAATAACTATATGACAAAAAATATGACAACCTGGATGAAATGGACACATTTCTGGAAAGGTATAATCTACCAAAACTGAACCCAGAAGAAGCAGAAAGCCTGAATAGGCCAATAACAACTAGTGAAATTAAAGAAATAATCCAAAATCTCCCAAAGCACAAAAGCCCTAGACCAGATGGCTACACAGGTGAATTTTACCTAACATTTAAAGAAGAACTAACTCCTATCCTCCTCAAACTATACCAAAAAATTCAGGAAGAGGGAAGACTCCCAAACTCTTTCTATGAAGCCAATATTATTCTAATCCCCAAACCAGGGCAAGATCCAAGAAAGAAAGAAAGCTACAGGCCAATATCTCTGATGAACATAGACGCTAAAATTCTCAACAAAATATTGGCCAACCGGATTCAGCAGTATATTACAAAGATCATACACCATGATCAAGTGGAATTCATCCCAGGGATGCAAGAATGGTACAACATTCGTAAATCAATAAATGTAATACACCACATCAACAAATTGAAAGATAAAAACCATATGCTCATATCAATAGATGCTGAAAAAGCATTTGATAAAGTGCAGCAACCATTTATGATCAAAACCCTCAGCAAAATGGGAATAGAGGGAGCATACCTCAACATCATAAAGGCCATCTATGAGAAACCTGAAGCCAACATCATACTTAATGGACAAAAACTGAAAGCTTTCCCCCTAAGATCAGGAACAAGACAAGGCTGCCC
>PVIW01002588.1:0-200925 GCA_004026585.1 Noctilio leporinus
CTCCTCCTCTTCTTCTTCTTCTTCTTCTTCTTCTTCTTCTTCTTCTTCTTCTTCTTCTTCTTCTTCTTCTTCTTCTTCTTCTTCTTCTTCTTCTTCTTCTTCTTTTTCCTGCTAAAAGCACACAGGTCCTGCTTCCACCTGCACCAATCAGGGATCATTAAGGGTGAACAGGGAGGTAGATTCTACAACTATATATATACTTATGCTTGTACTGTACACTCGTGCTTGAGGCTTTCTGAATCTCCCTCTCCTCATTTCTATAGAATAGATAAGTCGGGTTTCTCTCTCATATCCCTGCTATCTTTGCTACTCCTCAGCACCCTTCAAAATTATTTATACTTTAGTCAACTTAATGATTTTCCCCCTTGTACAATGGTCTTAATATATCCACATTACTATTAAGACTGGCTCAGTAGCAGCTGAGGGTGTGATTAAAAGCAGGGGTTACCTTGGAGGGTATGGGTATAGAGTTATATACATAGACAGTCAAAAGGGGGGTTAAAGGAGAAAGATAGCTCTGAAGGGCTGGTTATTTTGCCTGGACTGGTGGTTCTGTTTTAGGAGCAGTTCAAAAATAGTGTATGAGAAAGGATAGAAGTCTCTCAATCAGCCAACTGGAAGGAAAGGAGTAACATACACAACCAATCCAAAATACAACCAGACAGCCCAAGTTAATGACATAAAGCCCATCCCAAGAGCAACAAGTGGAGAAAATCTAGGAGACTGCAACATTGAACTCCACAAATTTTCTAACACAAAAGGATGCTCCACAAAGGCAGGGAAGCAAAACAGATTAATTCAAAAAAAAAAAAAAAAAAACAAGCAAAAACAGACATCCAAAAGGGGAAAAAAAGAATCAGTCCATCACCAAAAGGAAAGGAAGAATCCCCAGAAAGATCACTAAATGAAACAGAGGCAAACAAACTATCAGATATGGAATTCAAAAGAGCAATGATAGAGAAGCTCAATAAGCTCAGCCACATCAAAGAAAACTATAAACGACTCCAGGAGAACTACAAAGAACTCCAGGGAAGTTACAAGGAACTTACTGAGAGCTACACCAGCATCAAAAAGGACCTAGAAATTATTAGTAAGAGCCAGGAGGAAATGAAGAATACCATTTGTGAATTGAAGAATACAATAGAAGGAATCAAACAGTAGGCAAGAGGTAGCAGAGGACCGGATCAGCGAGTTGGAGGACAATGTAGAAAAATATTCCAAGACAGTGCAAGAGTATGAAAAAAGGCTGAACAAGAATGAAGAGGGTTTAAGAGAGCTACAGGACAACATGGAATGCAATAACATCCGTATCATAGGGATATCAGAAGAAGAAGAGAAACAAGGAATGGAAAATCTGTTGAAAAAAGTAATTTCCCTAACATGGTGAGTGAAAATGTTACTCAAGTTCAGGAAGCACAGAGGGTCCCAATGAAGATCAACCCAAACAGACCAACTCCAAGACACGTTATAATTAAAATGGCAAATTGCAAAGACAAAGAGAGAATTCTAAAAGCATCCAGAGAGAAACAGCAAATAACATATAAGGGGGCTCTAATAAGGCTGTCAAATGATTATTCAACAGAAACATTTCAAGCCAGAAGGGAATGGCAAATAGTATTCCAACTAAGGGGAAACAAAGGCATACAACCAAGAATACTCTATTCAGCAAGGCTCTCATTCAAAATAGAAGGAGAAATAAGGAGTTTTCCAGACAAAAGAAGACTAAAAAAACACATCTCTAACAAACCAGCATTGCAAGAAATGGTAAAGGGTCTGCTTTAAAAAAAAAAAAATGAAGGAACAGAGAGAGCCAAAGAGGAATACAGGTACAAAGTGGCAAAATGACAATAAACAAATATCAATCAATAACAACCTTAAATGTAAACTGATTAAATGCACTAATCAAAAGACATAGGGTAGCTGATTGGAGAAGAAAACATGATCCACATATATGCTATCTCCAAGAGGCCCACCTCAGAACAAAAGATCGACACAGATTGAAAGTGAAGGGATGGAAAATATATATATCAAGCAAATGGACATGAAAAAAAGTCTGGAGCAGCAATACTTATTTCTGACAAAATAGATTTTACAAGGAAGGCCATAAAAAGAGATAAAGAAGGACATTTCATAATACTTAAGGAAACAATCCATCAAGAAGAAATAACTCTGGTAAACATATACACACCCAATGTAGGAGCTCTGAAATATATAAGGAAAACCTTGAAGGACTTCAACAAGGATATAGACAGCAACACACTAATAGTAGGGGATTTTAATACCCCACTATCAATAATGGACAGATCTTCCAAACAAAAAATCACTAAAGATGTAGTGGCATTAAACAACACTATAGAGGAAATGGACCTAACTGATATATTCAGAGCCTTTTACACCAAACAAGCAAAATACACATTATTTTCAAATACACATGGATCATTCTCTAAGATATACCACATGGTAGGTCACAAGACAAGCCTCCACAAATACAAGAAAATTGAAATCATACCAAGCATCTTCTCAGATCACAATGGCTTGAAACTAGAAACCAATCTCAAGGGAAAAAAACAAAAATTCTCTAACTCCTGGAGAAGGGGTTAACAATGAGATTAAAGATGAAATTAAAACATTCCTGGAAACAAATGACAATGAACACACAACAGCCCAAAACCTATGGGATACAGCAAAGGCAGTTCTCAGGGGGAAATTTATAGCAATACAGGCCTTCCAAAAAAGGATACAAGAAGTTTATAAAACCGACCTAACCACAAAGCTGCAAGAACTAGAGGAGCAACAACAAACAAAGCCCAGAGCAAGTATAACAAAGGAAATCATCAAGATCAGAGCTGAACTAAATAACTTAGAGATTCAAACTACAATTTGAAGAATCAACAAGTTCAGGAGCTAGCTTGTTGAAAAAATTAACAAAATTGACAAGCCTTTATTCAGACTCATCAAGAAAAAGAGAGAGAGGACCCAAATAAACAGAATTAGAACTGACAGAGGAGAAATCACAACTGATACTTCAGAAATACAAAAGATTGTAAGAAATTATTACAAACAACTATATGACAAGAAATATGATAACCTGAGTGAAATGGACACAGTTATAGAAATGTATAATCTACCATAAATGAATCCAGAAGATGGAGAAAGCCTGAAAAGGCCAATAACAACTAGTGAAATTGAAGAAGTATTCAAAAATCTCCCAAAGCACAAGAGCACCAGACCAGATGGCTACACAGGTGAATTTTACCAAACATTTAAAAAGAACTAACTCCTATCCTTCTCAAACTACACCAAAAAATACAGGAAGAGAGAAGACTCCCAAACTCTTTCTATGAGGCCAATATCATTCTAATCCCAAAACCAGGTCAAGTCACAACTAAGAGAGAAAACTATAGGCCAATATCTCTGATGAACATAGATGCTAAAATTCTGAACAAAATATTGCCCAACTGGATTCAGCAGTACATTACAAAGATCATACACCATGATCAAGTGGGCTTCATCCCAGGGATACAAGGATGGTACAACATTCGTAAATCAATAAATGTAATACACCACATCAACAAACTGAAAGAAAAAACCATATGATCATATCAATAGATGATTAAAAAGCATGTGATAAATTACAGCAACCATCTATGATAAAAACACTCAGCAAAATGGGAATAGAGGGAGTTTACCTCAACATCATAAAGGCCATATATGAGAAACCTGAAGCCAACAATATACTCAACGGACAAAAACTAAAAGCTTTCCCCCTAAGATCAGCAATAAGACAAGGCTATCCACTTTCTCCACTTCTGTTCAACACCATCTTGGACGTTCTAGCCATAGCCATCAGAGAAGAAAAAGGAACAAAGGTATCCATATTAGAAAGGAGGAAGTCAAATTGCCATTATTTGTAGATGATATGATAGTGTGTATACAAAACCCGATAGACTCCACCAGAAACTTACTCGACCTAATAAGCAAATTTAGCAAAATAGCTAGATATAAAGTCAATATTCAGAAATCAAAAGCATGTTTGTATACCAATAATGAAACATCAGAAATAGAAGTGGGAAAAGAAATCCCATTTTCCATAGCAACAAGAAAAATAAGGTACCTAGGAAAAACTTAACCAAGGAGGTAAAAGACCTGTACTCAGAAAACTATAGAACATTGAAGAAAAAAATTAAGAAAGATACAAATCAATGGAAGCATATACCATGTTCATGAATGGGAAGAAGTATCATCATTAAAATGTCCATACTACCCAAAGCAATCTATAGGTTCAATGCAATCCCAATTAAAATACCAATGACATACTTCACAGAGATAGAAAAAAAATACTTCAAAAATTTATATGGAGCCAAAAACACCCACAAATAGCCGCAGCAATTTTGAGAAAGAAGAACAAGTTAGGAGGAATCACAATATCATATATCAAACAATACTACAAGGCTACTGTCATCAAAACAGTTTGGTACTGGCATAAGACTAGACATATAGATCAATGGAACAGAATCGAGAGCCTAGAAATGAACCCAGGACTCTATGTTCAATTAATATTCAACAAATGGGTAAGGAACATAAAATGGAGTAAAAACAGTCTATTCAACAAATGGTATTGGGAGAACTGGACAGCAACATACAAAGGGATAACACTAGACCACCAACTTACACCATACACCAGAATAAACTCAAGGATAAACTCAATGGATGAAGGACTTAAACATAAGCTGTGCCATCATAAAGTTCCTGGAGAAAAATATAGGCAGTAAAATTTTAGATATCCTACGCTGAAATATGTTTACTGATACTTCTCCCAGGACAAAGGAAATCAAAGAACAAATAAACAAATGGGACTATATCAAACTGAAAAGTTTCTGTTCGGCCCAAAGAAAACACCAGCAAAATTAAAAGGGAACGAACTGTATGGGAAAACATATTTGCCAATGATACCTCAGACAAGGGTTTAATATACAAAATATATAAAGAACTAATATGACTCAACACCAGGGAGACAGACAGCCCAATAAAAAAATGGGCAAAGGACCTGAACAGACAACTCACTGAGGAAGACATTCAAAGGACCCAGAGGGATATGAAAGAATGCTCAACATCACTAGCCATCAGAGAGATGCAAATTAAAACCACAATAAGATACCACCTCACACCTGTCAGAATGGCAATTATCAACAAATCAACAAACAACAAGTGTTGGCGAGGATGTGGGGAAAAGGGAACCCTGGTGCACTATTGGTGGGAATGTAGGCTGGTGTAGCCACTATGGAAAACAGTATGGAGTTTCCTTAAAAAACTAAAAATGGAACTGCCTTTTGATCCAGTGATTCTACTACTAGGGCTATACCTAAAGAATCCTGAAATGCCAATTCATAAGAACCTACATACCCCTATGTTCATAGCAGCACTATTTACAATAGCCAAGTGCTGGAAATAGCCTAAGTGCCCATCAGTGAATGATTACATCAAAAAACTTTGGTACATTTACACAATGGAACACTACACAGCAGAAAGAAAGAAGGAACTCCTAACCTTTGCAACAACATGGATGGAACTAGGAAGTATTATGCTTAGTGAAATAAGCCAATCAGTGAAAGACAAAGACCATATGATCTCACTCATTACAGGACAATAATGAACAACAACAACAAAAAAAGCAAAACAGAACCAAATATATGAACAGTGAATAGGCCTTCAGTGGATAGGGGGAAGATGGGTGAAGGGTGGGGGGGAGGAAGAGGCAAAGAAGGGGAGAAGGGGAGCAATTTAGACAAGAACCTAGTATGGATGAACCATGGACATGGACAAGTGGGATTGACTTTCTGAGAGAGTGGGTGGGTGGGGAAGGGGACAGAGGGGAGCAAAAAGGGGATGGATGTAATACAATAACAATAAAATTTTTAAAAATAAAATCCCTAGGATTTAAATTTAAAAGAAAACAAAAACAAACAAACAGAAACCTGTGGTACATTTACACAATGAAATACTTCACTGCAGGAAGAAAGAACTCCTACCCTTCACTACAGCGTGGATGAAAATGGAGAATATTATGTTTAGTGAAATAAATCATGTGGCAAAAGACAAATACCATTTGATCTCACCTCTAAATGGAACCTAATGAAAAAAGTAAGTGAGCGAAATGGAAACAAGGCACAGACTGACAATGACCAGAGTGGAGAGAGGACGGGGAGAAAAAGGGAAAGAATGAGAAGGGTTTAGTGAAGGAACCAGTGTAAAGAACCCATGGACTTGGACAACAGGATGGGGATTGACTATGGAGGTGGGGTGCAGGTGGCGTAGGGGAGAGCAACCGGGGAAAAATTGGAACAATTTTAACTGAACATCAATAAAATAAAAAATAAAATAAAAGGCAGAGGCAAAGAAGGGGAACAGCTTAGACAAGAACCTAGTATAAAGGAACCATGGACATGGACAACAGGTGGGATTGACTTTGGGGGGAATGGGTGGGTGGGGAGGGGGACAGAGGGGAGCAAAATGGGGATGGATGTAATACAACAACAATAAAATTTAAAAAATAAAAATAAAAAATAAAATAAAATAAAATAAAATAAAGCATATGTTCAGTTATGCTAAAAAACATATCAATTCCAGTGGGCAAATTTAGATTTTAATATTGGTTTTTAATAATCTATATTAATACATCACTTAGTATTAGAGTTATAATTTTTTCTTTCACATTATTAATATTACAATTATTACAGTTATAGCAAAATCTTTATTCATGTTATCCATAGCTATTTTCCTGGGTTATTCCTAGTAGTACAATTACTGCGGTGAGTACATGTTTAAGGCAAATGACATGTATACCAAATGATGTGTGCAATTCTCAGCCATGTCCCTAAAAGAAAGGCACTTGCTCTCTGCTCTCTCTTTTCTCCTTTCCACTCCCCAGGGCTGTATGTAGCTATAGGAAGCCAAGTGAGACTAAGCAGAGCTGGGTATGGAAGAATGATAAAATGAAAGTATACCTCATCTTAGGAACAGGACAGGCCTCTTTCTCAGGCATTCATAGGAGTGAAAGAAACATTCTATCTTGGTGTAAAGCACCATCAAATCAGTTTAACTATTACTCTAATTAATATTACTACCCCTGTGGGCAGAGAAACCTGAAATGTTTGTAAGTTTGAAGCAGGATGGAAATGAGAAGGGAGAAAGTATGAATCTATCTGAAAATTGCTTATTTTCCTGAAACCACATATTTGTGCCATCAGCTTTGTAATCATTCTCCAACAGGATGTGCTTCACGCCTGTGGTTATAAGTGACACAGAGTATGTGAAAGCCCTGATCAAAAATGAGAACGTAAAGAAAGTCTCCCCTGTGCTGAGGTTGGGGAAGATTATATTCCAGCTTCAGAGTTCCTTCCCTATTATCTCACTTGTGAAGTCTTTGATAGTTTTTAGACCTAAGGTTGAATTACTCTGACTATATGTTATCTCAATTGTTCCGTATTTTCATTTCTGTCACATACTAATGAGATAACCCATAAAATGAGTGAAATAAGAAAAGAAAGATAGCTAACTCTTTATGCATATCCATAGTTATTTTCTTGGGTTATTCCTAGTAGTACACCATTCCCAATTGTTTCCAAGGAGCCCTCCACTTTGATTTTAGAATGCCTGTCATAAAAAGCATTCAGTGGAAAAATTTTAATGTTTTTATAAATTGAATTTTTCTACTACTGTTTATTCCCCTTATAGCTTCTTCACCACTACCCAACCCCCCACCCCCAGAATCACCACACTGTTGTCCATGTCAGTGAGCTCTTTCTCATTTTTGCTTAATTTCTCTACTCCTGATGACCAATTTATTAAAATACAATGGCTACACTTAAAATATGCAAGTGAAATATATGAAACAAGAGAGATGGGAACTTAAAAGAAGAGATAAGACTTTTAAAATTTAGTAAAAGGAGGGCTTAACTCTAGGATGTTTTTCAAGTGATATTAGAGGGCAGATATAGAGCACATACACCACAGCATTTGCTCTGTGTAGAAAGATAAATATTGATTACTTGGACATAGATGGGAAGTCACTGTATTCTTTGAAAAGTGTATATAAAACAAATAGACAAATAGCATAGATTCAAGGTAATTATTTCAAAGCATTCAGAATTAAACTATTAAAAACAATAACATTGTGAAGGAGAGGAAATCATTTGTTGAAAATTTTGCAAAGTTGTTATTAAAACTATTTTTTAAAGGGAAAATTGTAATGCTTACATGTTGATGTAATAAATTATTTGCAAAGGTGGCTGTGACAATTTATCTCCTCTCTATAATATGGGTTTTTATTTTCCAATAGGACTTTGCAATTCTTCTCATAAAGGTGTGGAGTCTATCTCCCTTTTCTATAGGCTGGCATTGTGACTTGCTTTGATAAACAGTGTGGGAATCGTGGAGGGACTTCTGAGCCCAGACCAAAGAGGATGTCCAGTCCCTGTTCTTGTCTCTTAGAAGTCCAAGGAAGTCCTGTTGGAGATGTCACATGGAAAGAACTAACATGAATGGCTCACATCCCCAGCCAGTTGCCAATAATGTAGGTGAAGCCATCCAGGGCTAAGGAATTGAATTGCCAACTGACAATAGCAGCATGAATGAGTCCAGCTGACACCATGCAGAGTTGGGACAAAACATGCCAGCTGAATTGGCCCATGTTGCCCATCCCCAGTATTGTTAGCAAATAAATGGTTATTATAAACCACTGTTTTGGCATGCTAAAACACTCATAAATAAGTAGCTAATATTGTTGATAAATGTTTAAATTAATTGATAATTCCTCTTCTAATGCTACTTACCAAACAAATTAGTGGAGACACAAATGTTAACTTATTTGAATGAAGATGTTTCACTGTTGAGAAGGGGAAATATTTAGTTGAGGAGCTAATGTGAAAGAACCATAGACATGAACAATGAGGTGGGGATTGTCTGTGGGAGAGGGTGTGGGGAGAGTGGGGCAGAGGAGAGCAGTGGGGGAAAAAATGAAACAACTTAATACAACAAAAATAAATTAATAAGAAATTTAAAAATTATTTTAGCTTGCTGAATATTTTTACCACCAATAAAATACACTGTTACTACACAGGTAGCCTGCTTCCTTGTAGCATCCATATGGAAGATCTGACTTTAGCTATAACAGGTCTTTGCGTGAGTGACAGTGTGTAAAAGGCAAATTTATTGTTCACAACATATTTCTTAAGAAATGGGATATAGCTCTGGCTGGTTGCTTAGTGGATAGGCACCAGCCTGTGAACACAAAGGTTGCTGATTTGATTCCCATACAGGGCACATAACCAGGTTGCAAGCCCATGGCTGGAGGCAGGTGAAAGGCAACTATACATTGATGCTTCCCTCCCTCTCCACCTCTCTCTATTCCCCTCTCTCTAAAAATAATAATTAAAATCTTTTTAAAAATTAAAAAACAAGAAATGGGAGTATGTACACTTATGAAAGAAAACTTATTCTATTGATAGATAAGGCTGATGCATGTACTTTTTAAAACTGTAGTTGAGTTTATCTTAAAGTAACTGGAGCTTGCTTTGGTCTGCTGGCTGATTAAACTTTTTGTTCAATATGGTGTAGTGATCCTTTAGACCTAAAATAGTTTCGGTATGGCATTTGGATGTATTGATATTTTCACAGGATGATTTATGATATTTACCACAAGATTCATTTGTAACATCAAAGCTTAAATTAGAGCCAGTTTGGCAGCTTTCCAATTCAAAACTTGCTATATACAATGAAAAACTCCTTAAGGGTAGAAAATCATTAAACAAAAATAGCATATGGTGGTTCATACTGTATTTATAAGACAAGTGATAAAATTCTCCATATAACAGGCTCATAAATATAATCTAGCAGGCAACTCTATTTATAGATATAAAAATTATTCAAATCAACATTCTTCAATATTGTAGCTCTTTAAAATGGTATAATTGTATTTACCTGCATACATTCTTATGTTCATATACCCACAGAGCTGTAAGAGGTAACAAGTTAGATGATTTTGTATGGGTAAAATAAAATAAACTTCATAAACAATTAATTTTTTAAAAACAATAATTATCTATCTATACATGTTCTGTTGATTGGAACAGAAGACAAAATTTTTGAAGAAATGCTTGTCACTTTCCAAGTTAATTGTGTTTGAGTACAGTTACCTATAAAGTAAATAACTGAAGTCCTGTTTCCCACCTATACTTACATTTATGCTTTAAATTTTATCAAAAATAACTTCATGATCTAAGTAATTAATCAAGACAGCTCTATGTTAAATTTCTATTCATTCTTTCTTGACACAGATTTTTTTCTGACTTATTTGGGCATAATTTTAGATGAACAGAATTGTAGGAATAGTACAAATAATCCTTGGTCACTTTTCCCTAGGTTGCCTGTATTATTAATGTTACCAACATTTTTATTCATTTCTATTTAGTAGGTAGGTAGATAAATAGATTTAGAATACTTTACTGAGCTAGTTCAAAGTAGTTGCAAGTATGTATTATTAATTCTTTCTCCATAACTTAATGCTTATTTTCTAAAAATAGAGCAATCTTTTTCATAAAGAAAATAGTTATTTAAATTAGGAAACTGATCTCTTTTGACATGTTCATCATTCTTTTCTTTTTCAAATAGTATATTTCTTCTTCTAGGAGTAGTTGTCTGTTACCCGTTTTAGATTCAGAATTCATACAAACCTCAGAGTTCATCAAAGCATAAACTACTCCATTTGAAGGAACGTATTTTAGCATTTTAAAGATTAATTTATAACCTCATCAAAAACAGTAAATAACAAGTAAAAGGATAAATTAATTATTTTAGTTACAAAACTAATGACTTACAAGAGCACAAAATTATTGAAAGCTTTCTATATTGAGGCACCATGTGTTTTACATGTCTTTATTATTTAATTAGAATAATACATAATACTTCACAAGTGCTTCCTATCTTTTAAGCACTAGATTAAGCATATAACAAGGATTATCAAATTAAATAATAAAATGACAAATGCTGATAAAATTTCTCCTATGTTTCAAGTACAGGAGTAAGTGCTTTAAATGGAACTTTCATTTGATCCTTGCAATATTATGACAAAATTTCTATTATGCATTTTACAAATGAGAACATTCAAACAACAATAAAAAAGATTAAGGCCTCAAGTGGTACTATTACTTGTATTTGAAAAAGAAGAAAACCTGACATTTAAATAAATGTTACTTACCTATATAAGTTTTCTAAGGCTACTGAGTGACTTAAAACAGCAAATTTATCCTCTCACAGTTCTCCAGGCCTGAAGTCTGAAATGAAGGTGTCTGCAGGCCCAAGCTGTTCCTCAAAGCTCTAGGGAAGAATTTATTTCATACCCCCTCTTAGCTTCTGGTGCAGCTGGCAATTCTTTGTGTTCCTTGGCTTGTACTGTGTTAACCAAAAAGTTCATTTGTATTTTTCCTTAAGATGGCTCTAGTAGTGCTTAGTTGTCTTTAACTTCATTTGAAACAAATTTTGTTAGATTGTATTGTGACAGCTGTCATATCAGCATGCATTTGAAAAAGCACTTATCAAAACTGGTGAACTTTCTGGCTGGTTTGGCCAGTATCCAATCAGTGGATTGGCGCCAGTATCCAAACACAAAGGTCACTGGTTTGATTCCCAGTCAGGGCACAAAACCAGATTGCAAGCCAGGTCTCCAGCCAGGTCCCCAGCTGGAGGCAAGTGGAAGGCAACCATACATTGATAGTTCCCTCCTTTTCTTCCCTCCTTCCTGTCCTTCTCTTTGAAAATAATGAATAAATTGTTTTTAAAAATTGGTGAATTTTTGTGTAGCCATTTTAATATTGAAGATGGAAGAAACTACACAGTATTTTTGGCATAATTATGCTTTGTTATTCAAAGAAAGGTGAAATGCAGCTGAGACATGAAAAAAAGGATTTGTACAGCCCTGGCTGGTGGCATAGTGGATAAGGGGCTGGCCTGCGAACCCAAACGTCACTAGTTTGATTCCCAGCCAGGGCAACATAATCAGGTTGCAAGCCAGGTCTCCAGCCAGGTCTGTAGCTGGAGGCAGGTAAAAGACAACCATACACTGATGTCTCTCTTCTTTTCTGCTTCTCTCCTTTTCCCTGTCTCTAAAAATAATAAATAAAATCTTAAAAAAAAAAGATTTGTACAGGGTATGGAGAAGGTGCTATGACTGATCTAATGTTGTCAAAAGTGGTTTGTGAAATTTTGTGCTGGAGATTTCTCACTGGATAATGCTCCACAGTTGAAGTTGATAGCAATCAAATTAAGGCATTGAGAACAATCAATGGTATACCCCATGAGAGATAGCTGACATACTTAAAATATCCAAACCCATAAAGTTATTGATGTAAATGTAAAACATCTCTTTTATTTTGTGGGAAAAAAACAGACTTTTTGGCTAACCCAATAAATGTATCATTGCAATCCCTGCCTTCGCCATCCCATGGCATTCTTCTCTCTGTGTGTTTGCTTCCATATCTCTTAATAAGGATGCCAGTCATATTGAATTAGGGATCACTCTAAGGACTTCATTTTACAGCTGCAAAGACCTCCTTTCAAATAAGGCGAGATGCAGAGGTACCAGAGTTATGGATTTAACAAAGGATACATTTCAATTCAGAGGGTTACTCAAAGCCCTTCAGCTCACTAAGGGGACTTCAAGGGTTTGAAAATGGGTAGAGATCCGACTCCAAAGCCCATGTTTTTAGCCATCCTATTTCATACATCATGTAAAATTTGAGTCCCCTTCAATTCTTTTGGTTAACTAAATAGTTTATGATAATGCCAATCATCAATATAATAAACCCTGTTTTAAAAATAATGCATGATTTAAATACTATTTGAAAAACATCTGGAATTATGTTTCAATAGAGATAATTTTAATTGAACTCTTTTGAACTATACCTATTTAATCAAATAGACTTTTATACATAGAAGTTTATTTTTATGCTGTCACCAACACAAACATATCATTCTTGAAGAAACTATCTACCAAAAAACTTTGATTGTCCCAGCTTATTAAAATCATTTTTATGAAAAAAATAATTTTTATGTCCTTTAGTAAAATGCTATACTTTTATTTATATACTTCTTTTAAATTGCATTGTATTAAAAATGTTTAATTAATTTTAAATTTAATATGTTCTTATGTTTTGTTTAAATTTTATAAATTAAAATTTTGCTTTTAGTGTACTTTTCCACCTAACATCCTACAACTAGTCATTATTAACATATAGAAAAAATCTTCAATATTTGTATCTATGTATCTATCTGACTGTCATCACTTAGTAACTATATCTAGTAATTTTAAGCACAATTTATAATGCAAAAAAAAAGTTATTGTTATTTAGTAAGTCAATTTCTCTAATTTGGGGCATTACATTTACTTTTATAGGACCATTAAAAATATCTGTAGTATGGCAGAAATCTTTAATCTTAACTAGTTAAATCTAGAACATTTATCTCATTTCAGCTTCATTGCGTACTCTGCAGACATCCACGTACCTATTAGCTTGTAAAGCATCCTAACTGATTTTCAGTGTGTTTTCTTCCAGTGTAATACATCCTACATACCAAGGGTAGAATGATTCTGGTAAAACTCAAATCTCATCAAGAATTTTCCTTGTTCGACATCTTTCTTGATTTGCCATTGCTTATAGAAATACTGCTTGTGAATTGCCTTGAACTGAAGAATAGCAAACCAAGCATAACCATAGTAAAAGAATATTTATTTAGAAGCAAAGAGTGAACAAGAAGAATGTTTCAAATTTTATGAAAACAGTGAAAATGACTCAAGCACCATAAAAAAGAGGCACTAACTCAAATGTGAATATTTAATCACTTATTTTGCTAACTTGATCTTCCTTCATTCACTTTGTTAGAATCTTTGCATTTCTTTTAACAAGTGACATTGGTCTGCCATTTCCTTTTCTTGCCCTGGGCCAGTTTTTCTTTCTAAATTTATGGTAGCTTAGATAGATGATGATGATGATAAATAGATAGATGATAAAATTGTAAGATAGATAGATATTTATTGTCTATATTATTACCCAATTAAGTCATGCTAGACATTTATCAATTTAATTAGTTTTTCCAAAGAACCAACTTTTAATTTATATTTTCTGTTTGGTTCTGGTTCCTATTTCTAATGCTTAAACTATCTTCAAGATTTGTAATTCAAGCAATTATGATACTATTGGCAATAATCTTAATTCTTCTTTTAAAGCCAAGATTAAGTATCACCATTATTATTATTGGATTTTATAGTGACATATTTCATGCCCATTACTTTTATCTGTATGGCCCTAGGCAACTTTTTAAAACTCTCTAAGCTTAGAGCTCCCCATCTTAAGATAAACAATTCTAGTCTCTATCTTATAGAGTGGTTATAATAATTAAAGTAATAATTTAAAGTGCTGCAGAGTGCTGACACTGATTAAAGCTTCTGATAGATAATGGTGATTATGATGATGATTATGATGTTACTGATGTAAATAAAATGATCCTGTGCCTGTTTAAATCAGGCAGGCCACTTGGGGTCTTTTTCTTGTTGAGTTACCTGGATTGATATTTCAATGATTCATTCTATGAATATTTGGTTTTCCATGAATATTTATGTAGAAAAGCTTATAAATAATAAGACTCTATCTACAGATAAATTTACTGTATTTAGTTTAAACATTCCACTTGACCTATTTTAGGCAATTAATTCTTCACATGTGCTTCCAAATAAGTTTTAATGTTTATAGTTTATATACTTATAGCTTATCTTAGAATTAATGAGGTAATGTCTAAAAAGAACTATGAATTTACTGGAGAACATACAAGGTCAGAGTACAAATTGTGTCAGGACTTATGTTTTTGTTTATAAAGTAGAATGATGGCTTTTTTACCCCATAGGACATGAGTTGCCCAGCACTCAACACTGTATTTAAAGAGCTATTGTTGCAAGGAAAGAGGAGACAGCAAAGACCCAGTGATTGAGAGAATGAGGAGGAAATGAGACCTATTAAGATAGAGTGAAAGAAGAAAATGCCGAAGTAGAGCATACTTGAAGAAACAGAACAATGAGATCAGGCCGTCTTAATTAGTGGCTGCAATGACATAGTGTTGATGAGTCTCTCCAGGAAAACACTTCCCTGAATTTGCTGCAAGAGAAAAAATGCACCTGATTGTCTTCTCCCCATATCTTGTTATGCTATCTTGGCCCTGTGGCTGGCTCCCTCTCATCTTCCTGACCTCTAAATGTGAGTGTCCCAGCATTCAGTTAGTGACCCCCTTCTTAAAAATCTACACATGGTCCTTTAATGATCTCATACAGACTCATGGCTTTAAAAATGATCTCCACGCTAATAATTTCCAATGTACTTCTCCAGCTTGGACCTCTCTCCTAGAACCTAGACCTGCGTATCAACTGCCTGTTTGACCTCCCTGCTTGGATGTAGAAAATGTACCTCAAATTTAATGTGCTCAGAACTGAGCTTTGGGTAGCTTTATCCAACCTGGCCCTAGTCTTTTATAAATCTCCTTTTATAGTTCTTGACATTTTAGTACATAGCCAATTCATTTTTCCCTTTTTCCTTAGACCCAAAAGCTTCTAATCATTTTTGGATTTCTGTTTCCCGTAACACCCAACATTCAATCCACCAACACGTGGTGTCAACCCCATCTTCAGGATATATCTAGAATCTGAGCACTTTCTAATCCCACCAATTCCTCAGTTGTTATAACAGCTTTTTAACTGGACTGCCTGCTTCACCCTTGCCTCTGCTGTAAGTCCTCAAATGTGGTGTGTTTGACAGAATCCAGCTTGGGTTGCACATTTCTGGCTATGTGTCTTATAACGCATCTCTAGCAGAGCCAGCCTCACATCATGTTATCATGTTTAATTTAAACTATGCTCGATTCTCCCTTGCAGATGATATAGCCTTAGTACAGAACCCTAGGGGACTGAATGTAATAAATATAAACATGATGTAACATCTTTCCTTATCACAAATATACCTAAGACAACACAGTTGGTCAGATTAAATGGACCATGCATTAGGGTCACTTACACCCAAATCTGGAAATTTAGACTTCTTACAGAGCCTTTTTCTGCTCTATGTGTTTACTCAGACTTTGAAACTTAAAAAAAAATATATATATATATATATATATATGTGTGTGTGTGTGTGTGTGTGTGTGCGCGCGCGCGCGCGCGTGTGTGTGTATTTTATTGATTTTGCTATTACAGTTATTCTAATTCCCTTCCCCTTTGCTCCCCTCCAGCTGGTACCCCCCAATCCCTCCAGCAATATCCCCCTTAGTTCATGTCCATGTGTCACACATATGTATAATAAGTTCTTTGACTTCTCCATTTCCTCTATTATTCTTAACATCATCCTGCCCATTCTGTAACTACCAATATGTATGTACTTTTTTTAACATTCAGACAATTCAATATTTAATTATTGCCTTCTAACTGTCAGTCTCTTAAATCATATTAATAAAAAATCTTCTTTTCATTATTATGCCACTTTATGTAATGGCCAGAGCAGTCCTCTAGGTATAGCCCACTAAGGCATGACACTTCCTTCTTTATACTAGAAGGTATGAGATGTATTAGTTGTACTTTATTTTAGAGGATATTTCCTGGAATGCCACAGATTACTGGATCCCCAAAACTTCATTAACGTGGTAGTATTTTAGGTCTTTACTAAATTTATACCCCACTCCCTGAAATTCATGGATATTTCCAAGGCCTGCAACATAGTTGCCATTTGTTGCTCATCTTATCTAAAGGTAGGAAAAGAAAAATTGGCAACTTTAGAATGTGGGTTACAGCATTGCCAAAATAGAAGTTCAGCCCTCTCCACAAAGAACTCTGAAGCTAGAATGGTATTTTACAGTTGTTCAGTGATAAGACAAGATGGCTGAGTTTTTGTGCTCCCAATTCAATAGTCATTAGACATAGGTTGCCTGGGGAGAAGGTGGTATGATCTTGGACAAAGCATACTATTTATTAAAGGCAATTTCCAAAGAGGTTGGCAGCTGGGACACATCCACAACCACCCCCAAACTTAGGATCAATATTGTCAAGATCTCTCCCTTACCAAACTAATTCGTTATTCATCTGGCTCTTTTACTGGGTCAAATGAGTCTTTCTGAGTGTCAACATCTTTAAGACAAGTAGAACTCATCAGTGTGCAGAGTTAAAAAGGGCTGAGAAATCATCTAGCAAAATTCCCAGCACATCCCTGGATTGCACTGTTAGAATACCAATTTCCATTTTCAGTAGTTCTGATCACTTTGAAAAGTTCTGCTCTTGGCAAGCAGACTCCACTTCCCCATCACCTTTACCTTGTCTTCCTAAAATTTCTGAAAGTGAAATATTATTTTATACAACTTGTAAGAGGGAAATAAGCACAAATAGAAATGAAGAATAAAACATGAAGAGTGATAAGTGAAATAACCTATAAGAACCCATTTATTGGGTAAAGATTGGGTAATCTTTTCTCTTTTGTAAAATTGATTTCCTAAGAAAAATATTATCAAATATTATAGGAGAGGAAATGAATAAAGAAAGTCAAGAGCCTAAATTTTTATTATCTTATGCAAATGGTTTCGTGGCTAATAAACTTCTAGATTACAAGGTTACATTTAAGCATGAGGCTTTGGATAGTATGGACATTTTAATGGACATTCATAGATCAAACTTTAATGAAAGTGCTTCAGCACACAAAGAGCTATTAAATTGTGTTCACACACTTCCATCTACCAATTCCACTGCACTCTCTATGTGGCATGGTTTTAATACCATTGTACCTGGTTACGATTTTGTTACTCCACTCCAACTTGTCAGTTTCAGAACAGAATGCAGTGTTCCAAAGCATGACTCAGACCTCCTGTTTTGTAGGACACTGTACTTTCCTCAAGACTCTTTCATATCTTACTAGCTCAAAAGAGCTACAAGAGGCAGCTACAAGATAAATTTTCCTCAGTGATTGAAAACTGCTTTATTATTGTTATAATTAAAATATCAAAAGCAAGGCACTATTTAATGAATTCATATGACCTATCTTATTATTTTTTTCGATTCCCAGTCAGAGCACATAACCAGGTTTCGAGCCAGGTCTCCAGCCAGGTCCATAGCTGAAGGCAGGTGAAAGGCAACCATACATTGATGTCCCTCTCCCGCCTTGCCCCTCTCCCTTCCCCTCTTTCTAAAAATAATAAATAATAAATAATATTTTAAAATGTTTTATAAGTATTTGTTCTAAGTCTGTGAAATATGATGCTGGTATTTCAATAGGGATTGCATTGCATCCCTATTGAAATAGGGATTTCCTATAATATTTGATAATATTTTTCTTAGGAAATCAATTTTACAATGGCTTTGGATAGTATGGACATTTTAATGATGTTAATTCTTCCCAACCATGACATGGTATATACTTCCATTTATTTGTATCTTCCTTAATTTCTTTCTTCAGTGTTCTGCAGTTCTCCAAGTACAGGTCTTTCATCTCCTTAGTTAAATTTATTCCTAGGGACTTTACTTTTTTGGTTGCTATAGTAAACGAGACTTATTTTTTAGTTTCTTTTTCTGATGTTTCATTGTTGGTGTATAAAAATGCCTTTGATTTCTTTCTTTCTTTCTTTTGTTTTTTAGAAATGCTTCTCTTTTTTAAGATTTTATTTATTATTTTTAGAGAGAAGGGAAAGGAGGGAGGCAAAGAGGGAGAGAAACATCAATATATGGTTGCCTTTCACCTGCCTCTAGCTATGGACTAGGCTGGAGACCTGGCTTGCAACCTAGTTATGTCCCCTGGCTGGGGAATCGAACCAGTGACCTTTGGGTTCACAGGCCGGTGCCTTAACCACTGAGCCACCAGCCCAGGGTGATTTCTTGATATTAACTTTGTATCTAGCTGTTTTGTCAAATTCACTTAAGTTGAGTGGTTTTTTAATGTAGATAATTTTTAATCATGGTTATATTAGAAAGAATATCTTAATGCAAGTTTTATATAGTTTTAGTTATATTCTTACTTGTAATTTCTGTTCATTTGTTTTGTTTTTTCTTTTTATTTTATTTTTTCCAAAAAGAAAAATCACATCAGGGGAATTTATATGACAGTCAGTACTTTAGCAAAAAGAGAAAGGTCAGAGGTGTGGAGGACTAATAAAAAGCAGGTTCTGAATCACATAGGACAGTCTGCAGAATCATGTGTGGGACCTTGTGAAATGACTGGTCACTTTGGCACATGTGTCTGGTACCTGGTTTCCTGATGTGCCCTTCAGACACCCAGGGTCAGTGAGCACTGGCCACACCCTGGATACCTGCCAAAGACAAACTCAGACTTGGCAGAAAGAGATGACAATGTAGCTCTTGGGCTTTGTGAGAAGGTACCACACTGCAGTCTATCTTGCCTAACCGAAGAGTCTGGAAGTGTGAGAGTCAGAATGGGATACGCTTTGGCATCACAATGATTTCCTGGCAGCCACTCATTCATGTACAGACATGGTCTTCACTCTCCACACAGAAGTCTATCCAGATATCCCCATGCAGTCCGGCCAGAGGGTGAGACCCATGACAGTTTCATCCTAGCCACAGTTCAATAGTGGTGTCCATTCTCGTCTTGCTCTGTCACTTGTAGGAGTTTGGGATCCATCTGCTTTTCAGTTCAGCACTGGACACTGATTCCTAAGGAACTTGGTCATCTAGAACCACAATGAAGGTTTCTACAGTTTCTCCCACTTTATGCTGATCTCAGGGCAGATGTGTGGCAAATAGGAAAGCAGAGTGATGTCTGAGCAAGAAAGACCCAGTAAGTAGCACACTGCAAGACCAGAGCACATTCAAGAATGTGCACATTCAAGTGGGTACGCAGCAAGCTGTTGACCCAAGTCACACTTTAGAGGAGGCACTAAGCCTAAAGGATACTACCAGGTCTGCCAGTAAGGCATCTCATGGTCCAAGGGCTATTAGACAGTCTTATACTGAAAAAAAAAAAAAAGTGGGTAGATATAACAATGAAATAAAATTTGTAACTATATGTATATACGTATATTGAGGTCTGTCCAGAAAGCATCCAGCCATGTAATATTAAAAAATAGAGACAGGCATTTATTGAAGAAGATACAAGATACAAGAAACATTGTACACAGGACAATGAGATCTCAGTCCCCTCCAAAATAGGCATCTTGCAACCTCATATAGCTCTCCCAACTGCCTCACAAAGAAACTGTGAAATGAATTTTGCCACGACGTATTTCATGCCAAGATCCTGCATCAATATCTTGAACACAGTAGTTTTTGGACTCTCCAGATCCGCTTCTAGTTCTCATACTGTCAGCCACCGATCTTTGTTGATTGCGGCCCATTCGCATTCAACAGTCTCAGGTGTTCTGCTTGTTGCAGGCCTTCCAGAATGTGGATCACTCTCAATAGATTCTCAACCATCTATGTCACACTTTTAGTTGTGCTTCAATCATTGCATCATTCCTGCGACGCTTCTGAATCATCTAAATAGTTTACATGGAGGAATGTTTAAGCTAACTGCAAAATTTGATGCAGATTTCTTACTCCACTGCCTCGATCATTTTGAATGCGATGGCCAGACAGTACACATGCTCATTCTATAGTGCCTGCTGATAGTCTGTACGAATAGAATGTCTTCCTTGTGGGAGTAAGTGTGCAAGTAGGAGTTAACTGGAGGGAGCTTTCCAGCATGCTATGTTTAGTAGGATGTTTAGCCATTTGCCTCGATCATCTGAGGTTTTAAATCAAGTGTACACAAAGGCAAATATTTGCTCTAATCTATGAATTAGCTCTGGGTTAAAGGGTCTGAACTTCACAGACTTTTGTTTCTTAACTCACTTCACTTCTCTCCTTCTATTTCACTGAAAAACTATAAATTAAAGGATTAATGATATCAGATATTTGATGTAAAGATAAACTTGTGATATATATATATATAGTTAACTATAGCTAGTAATAGTGAAAATATTGGCTATTAACATGTGTGTGTGCGTTTTTGTGTGAAACAATGAATACATAATTGTGGGTTTTAAATTAATTGCACTTCATATTTATATTTGGCTTTTCAAAGAAATATGTGTGCATAAAGTACAAAAAGAAAATAAGACACATTCTGCCACACAGTAAAAGCCTTTAAGAGCATTTGATTAATACACTTCTTACATATATCTACATATACATACCTAAATCTAAAATATTTAATGAAATTTTTATCTCCAGTATTTATCATTCATTAAATTACCTTTGTAATTTAACAATATATTATGTTATAAAATGTTAACTTACAAAAGGCTTTTTGCTGGTATATCATTCTGCTTTATACATGTACCATCATTTATTTATCTAACATCTCTTTGGGAGTATTTATACAATTTGTTGTAATTGTTTTCTTAATAATTAATATCATAGAAAATTTTTCTTTACTTCAATTTTTTTACAAAAAGCTATTAAGAGTTATGACATAAGTGAACAATTTATGTTCAACTTTCCTTCCAGAAAATTTAAGGTAACATATAGTTCCACTTGCCCAAATGAGAATAACCAGATCACCTCTCCTTCATTATCACATTTTGAAAACACAGAACCTTTAAAAGTTTTAAGTATCTTTCCCAAATTGCTAAATTAAAGTGGCATACCATTCTAATTTACATTTTTATTATAAGAGCTACTAAGCATTCTTTCTTGTGTTTAATGGCTACTTGTTTTTCTTCTGTTGGGAATTGCTTATGTGTACAAATGCACTATGCATTGTTAAAGGCTTAATCAGCCAAAGACAACCAGTCCCACAGTTAATGTCTGACAAGATCAGGTTTATTGACATGAAAAATACAGTACTTTTTTGTTGCTCTGACAAAAAGGTATAATTTTGATTGATTTACAAAAAATATATAATAATTGTTACCTACATTTTATTTTTTACTCCAAAGTTACTTTTAAAAAACAATCAAATGCCTATACTTACATATAAGTATTTCTGGTACCAAGAATTAACCAATCATATGCAACTTGACCAATAAGATGCAACTCTATTATATGACCTACATATTTATGGTTCATGACAGGGTGCTCACACCATATGGCTACTGTTATGTTGGCTGTTGTCTTTTTTAAAAAATATTTTATTTATTATTTTCAGGGGGGGCGGGGCGGGAGAGAGACAGAGAGGAAGAGAGACATCAATGTACGGTTGCCTTTCACCTGCCTTCAGCCACGGATGTTGTCATTTTTTATTTGACAATCTAAGGGAGAAGAGGTCAGTGCCCCTGACTAAATAGTCAGGTACAACATGTTTTAAACATTCTTGTTGCACACCAGTTGAAAATCACTTGTTGAGAGGAACTATAGAAAGACACTTGACAAAAGGGAGCAAAGAAGCAATGTTCTGTTTACTGTGAAAGGTGTCTAAGAGAAGGTGTTAATTTTGGATTAGTTGCTGTTTCTAGGTGAGATTAAGAGAGGTTTACTAGGTTGGGTGCTGTCATGGGGTTGACAGCATTTCAGCAATGTCCCAGTAAGAGATAACAAAAACAAACAACTTCCAGAAGCATGCCAGGTAAGTAAGCAGATGCCATGCAAACAAAGGTCTATAATGGTATTCCACTGCATGGCCTTGGAGGAATAATGTTTTCCCTTAAATTGGGGCTAACTTGTCTGTGTCCAACTTGCTATCTACTCTGATTAATGGAAAAGCTGCCATTTTCTTTTTCAGTCCTAGCTGATATTCATTCTCACAGTCCCACAGAGATTTTTCTACTTTTAGAACAAAGTTGGGCAATGTTAGTTAATAGTGAAGAATTTTCAATTACACATTCTTGCATTGAAGGCTTGGCATATCTCCTTAATGATTGTGTAATTTTAGAGAAGGTATTTAATCACTTTAGTCTCAGTTTTTATAACTTTAAAAAGGGCCTGATTAATAGTAATAGTAGTAGTAGTAATAATAATATCTACTTTGTAGTACTATTGCAAAAATGAAACATGATTATTTTTATAAAGTATTTGTTAAAGTGGCTGGCATGATGTAACTGCTCAAAAAAGAATACAAGGCAATGTTTAATAACAGTTTTACATGAACTAACTGATTAAAGTAACTAATGTAAACAGCATGATTACCATAATTTCATACATGTGTACAGAGGAAAATTAAAGGATATCAGATTCTGTGGAAGTTGCTAATGAATATTCAATCAATTGGCAATTTAAAAAATAATTCTAGATATTTGGAGAGGAGAAAGAAGCAAAATGTATTATAGATTTAGATGATCACATTTCTTCAATTAGTGTAACATGGAAATGCTAAAATGATTAGTGAGAAATAGCCCAGATATTGCAGTCTCATAGGCTGTGGTTTTTATTGAAAAAAAAAAAAAAAGGACACACTTATTTCCAGAATGTTCCTTAGGAAGAAGGAGGTTCTATCTTCATAGCTTTAAACATAATTTAATGAACTTGAAGAGCACACACACAGTAAAAAGAAATGTTTTAGAGAACAGGTGAATAAATTGAGACACAAAGTGTTATAAGAAATGAAAAAAAAAGCATTGAGGGGGCAGGTGTTAAAATTCTAAGCACCAGGTCAAAAAAGAGAAACAACTAAAGAGGAGAGGAATATCAGTCCATTTTGAAAGGGAGGAAGAATGAGAAACAAAGTAGGTTTCTCATGCAGAGCAAAAGTAAGGAAAGGTAGATGGGTTAGAATGCAATCTAATGAAATAGTTGTAAGCACAGATGCACTTGAGCTGGTCTACAAATGTCAGTAGTTCAGTCTGCTGTCTGGGTTGTGATGTACACTGGTCTGAGATGGTGGAGAAATTATCCCTTTCATAATGGAAAAAAACAAAATCTTAATGAATTCAGTCTGTAAAACAACTGAAAAGCCACCTAGGTGGTCCTAGAAAATGTCTTTTGCAGTAGTTAATATAGACCAGCTAGCTGGCTGCCACTCCAACAAGGGACCATGGGAAGACAGTGTCCTTGGTGACAAACTCAGCAAACCTCTGAGAAAACCAAGTTAATAAATGCCACAACCTGTTATTGCCAGGCAGCCAGGACACAGAGTCTTCCTGCCAACGGAACAGAGCTAGAAAATGTTAGCAAAGTCATTAATCAAGGAGAATGGATAGGTACAATTTAGATGTATTTGCTTTTTTCCTATAATTGTGCAAGTCATAGAGAAAAATAGTTACATAAAAACCATTCCATTAACATGTGATATCTGGTCAACTTTACTCTGGACCAGTTTATCAAAAAGCACCAATTTAAAAACTGAATAGGTCAACCTTTCTCAACAATGAGTCATTGGCAAAACCAAATTTAGCTAAATCTGGGCTGCCAAACACCTGATCTCATAATGCCTCTCTCAGAAGTGCTGTGTTCTTATTTTTAACCTCAATTTTATCTTTTTCAATTTATTTGACTTTTTGGGGGGTAAAGGCAAGAATATTTTGAAGAGGAGAGAAACTATCTTAAGCATGTCGTTAGAAACATAGCATTAGAAATCAGTCTTGTAAAAATCTGAAACTGCCCTTTTGTTGAAATTATAACAATCTCATGCTATTTGTAGCATTCCTTCTTTGCCCTGTCTGACCTTTTAGATACTAACACAAGCATTATTTGCCTTGAGCATCCAGAGAACAGCTGTTCAAACTCTAGTTACAGACTTCTGAACATTTTTACCATGCTATTTTCAACTCATTTGCAGATCAGCACTAAGAAAATATTTCTTGGATATATATTCTCTAAGAAATATATATGTATAAATGTATCTGTAATATACTCATGCCTATGTATTTGGCATTCATAGATGCAAAAACTTTTAGAATAAATTTGGAAAATATAAACCTTATTAGTTTAATATAAGGTTTTCATTGGCAGAATTCAATGCCAAGCTAACTAAAATTATATTAGAAAATGTATTATTCTGGAAGAATTGTAATTTTACTTTAAAATTATTGTAATATATTTAATCTTCCAATAATAATTGTGTAGATTGTTATATTTTGCTCTGTGGCAAAAATTGCTGTGTTTATAAAATAAAATAAAAATATTTATTTAGGTGTGAGATTTAGCTTTGAAAACTTCATAATTTAACAGACAACAAATAAAAAGATATTAAAATAATCTGGGCCTTTTCAGATAATAAAATATAACCTGAATTTTTTCCTTAACTATGTGATAAAATGAACCCACTTATTTATTTATCCCATGAGACAAATACATGGAATGGAAACAAAAATAAAGTGTAATAAATGAAAGGTAAAAGAATATATTTAGTTAGTTGACTCCTTCTGCTGTAATAAACCTCTACTCATTGGCTTATATTCAGTTTATATATAAATTTTTTACTTCATTATAATATAGATAATAGGAAGGTATTGCTTCATAAATATTTAATACTTTCATGCCTAATAATTAATCATTATTTTATTTTTCTGCATTCAATAAAATTAAAGACACATTTCAACAGAGAAAATTCTGAGAAGGTAACTAAAACCTCAGAATTGTAAACAAAAACATTTACATAAAAAGTTAATATAAAATTATTGTAATATAAAATATAACCGTAAGCAGGAGAGAAGTTTAAAAACCTAGTCTAATGCATCCTAATTTTTGTCAAATATAAATGCAGGTACATGTCTTTTATGCTCTGAATAAATTATTTTTGCAGCTTCAATATTTTAATCTACTTTTTTTACTGAGACTGAAGGAAATCATTCATATTTTCAAAGTGCATTGACAGTAAATATTGATAACCAGGAGTTAATCAATACATGAAGAGATTGAGAGGCCAATGATTAATTAATCTGCTCAAGTTTAGCTATCTCTAACTCTATAAAGTTTTTCCTCTTAGTACTTTTCACCAAGTTTAATCATTAAAAATTGCTAACATCAATATATGAGGTCTGTCCTGAAAGTATCAAGCCAATGTCAATAAAATTAAAACAGTTTTCAAGGTTGATAGTTTCACGACAGACCTCACATTTTAAGAGATTAAGAGGTTGGCACTGGCATGAGGTTCTCTAGATTTGAACCTTAACAATGACAGTCAAATCTGTGTAGCTTTAGGTAAATGATTCACACTATGATTCAGCTTCTAATCTCAGTAAAGAGTACAATAATACCCTCAAAATATTTTTACAAGTGGGGACCAAGTATAATCATTCATGTCAAAATGACTTGGTGCCTAGGGTTATGGTTGGGAACCACTGCTATATCCTAATAGACTTCTGTCACTGTACCACATTTACAGAAGGTGAAAATTATCTCTTTTGTTGCCATAATAAGAAATGATTTTCTAGCTGAAATGTATTCATTATTGATACTTTGTCCTGAGTTGTCTCCTGGTAGAAATTAGTTCTATTGTTTGTTGGGGTTAACTTTACCCCAAGTGGTTCTTTCTCCCGACACATTAGCAAATCCCTCCTCAATGAGAGATGATCTTACTTTCTCTAGTTTGTATCAGGCATGGGGACAGGAACCTTCAAGCATCCTGAGTAGAGATCAAGAACTATTGTGGTGGATACACTGACTATTAGAAAACTCTCTGTTAACAAGTAATGCTTGGGTTATATTATCTTGCAGAAGTTGAGTATCTGCTCAAGTTCACACTGATCATAACAATTATATTTTTTTCAGAGACTGAGCTGCATTAAACAATAATAGAAACTACTTTCTGTTCAATCTCTTGGCATAATTCCTACTTTATTTGTAATTATTTGAGTGTATCATTTAAAAAACATATTTATATTTATTACTTAGCAGTAAAAGTTTCAGAAGAAAAAGAACTATCTTGAGTCTGTGATATTTGCCCATTTGGAAAAGAAATTACTCTTTTCAATGATTGCTATAAACTACTCAGACTATTGAAGCTTATGAAACATGTTAACACTGATAAGTGTTTATAAATGAAATGGAGAATCATAATTTCAACTAAATTTACCTTGTCTTTAGCCATGAGAGACTTGCTTGGTTAATGCATCTATTCTATAAGAATTTCTTCATTATATTGAATTTTGCTTGCATATCTGGAAAATACATGGAACAATGATTCTAACAAATATCTATGAAATATACGACACAACAAATTATCTTAGCACAGTTATAAAATAGAAAAGAAACACATGGTTCAGTAATTTAATTATGAAGGACAATTAAATCTTTACCAGAGACATGGAAACGAGGAACAGACTGACAGTGATCAGAAGGAGAAGGGAAGAGGAGAAAGGGGAAAATAAGGGGAAGAGTTTAGTCAAGGAACTAGTGTAAATGACCAATGGACATGGACAACAGGATAGGGATTGATTGTGGGAGAAGGGGAGGTGGGCGGGGCAGGGGAGCGTAATGGGGAAAAAAGGGGGACGAATGTAAAATAGCAACAATAAATTAATAAAAAAATCTTTACTATAAACACTTAGAGGTCAGAAATTGTACACATATTTTAATAACTAAAAATTTAAACATAATTTTACTTTAAATTCTTTTTGAAAAAGTAATATTAAAAATCATGAAACAGTAAACATTATAACAAAAGCAAAAAAATGCATTCTATTTCCCTGTTCACCAAAAATGCGTGCATTTGTTTTTTCAGCATAACTGAAAATAGTACATATGAGAAATTAAAATGTGTTCACAGTTTTGTTCTTTAAATGATCAAATTTTTTCTATTTTATTTGATAACTTATTTTAAACTTTGTTGCTAGAAAGTATGGTGTGAACAATAAATTGAAAAAAAAACAAAAACAGTATAATGGTTCCCATTTATTCCTGGGGATAAGTTCCAAGACTCTCAATGCATGCCTAAAACCTTTGATATCACCAAACCTTATATATAGTGTGCTTTAATTTATAAAGTAGGCACAGTAAGAGACACTGATAATTAAAATGAAACAATTATAATAATATACTGTAATAAAATAGCATATAAATGTGATCTTTATCCATCTAATATCTTGTACTGCACTTACCTTTTCACTTAAAGAAAACTTACAGCTTAATTTTTGGGGGGGCGGGGGTCATATCCAAATTGCTAGTACCCTACTCTTGTGTATTGTGACCATTATTAAATACAGTAAGGGTTCTCTGAATACAAGCACTATAATACCAGGGCAGTTGATTTGATATCTGAGATGGCTACTAAGGTGAATAACAGGCAGGCAGTGTTTACCATATGAATATTCCGGCCAAAGGGATGATTCACCTTCTGGGCAGGGCAGAGTGGGATGGTGTGAGATCCCACATCAGACTACGCAATAAGACTTGCAATTTAACATTTATGAATTGGTTACTTCTGGAATTTTTATTTATTTTAATTTTTTAAAGGTTTTATTAGTTTTTAGAGAGAAAGTGTGGGGGACCCTGACCCACAGTAAAATCCCCCGGTGCTGCGGATGAACCAAAAACCATCCCAAACTTCTCTGTGTAACGGGAAGATCTGGCCAGTGGCTCTAGGTCAAAGGCCCAGTTCTTTGTTCCCAAAGGTCTTTTATTGAAAGGGGTAAACTTGGAGGCATGTAACTTGTCAATCAATGCTAATCAATGCTAATTACAGGGTAATAGAAAAACAAGTGAGGGGGCAGGGAGATCTCACTCAGGTCAGGATGTGCATTCAAATTTAAAACACTTGCAGTTGAGACAACAAAGGATCAGGTGAGGTGAGAGAACAGGCTGGGGCTTCATGATAACTAAAGTATTAACCCATGGTCTAGTCCCCTTATCCCCAGGGCTACTGGTTGTACATGGGAACATGTATGTAACCAGCATTCTCAGCCTTCTGGCTGCGACTTACAGGCTTAGCCTGGCCCACGCAGGACTCCAAGTTTCCATTCTTTTTCTCAGGTGTGCCACAACAGGTAAGGGAGAGAGGCAAAGAGGGAGAGAGATTTCAATATATGGTTGCCTTTCACCAGCCTCCAGCTCCAGACCTGGCTGGAGACCTGGCTTGCAACTCGTTCATGTGCCCTGGCTGGGAATCAAACCAGTGACCTTTGGGTTTGCAGGCCGGCACCTTACCCACTGTACCACCAGCCAGGGCTCTGGAATTTTTAATTTAATATTTTGAACCAAGGTTGAACACAGTTAACTGAAACCTTGGAAAGTAAAAGGTGGGTAAGAGGGACTACTGTGTTTGTAGAACTGAAATTGCTTGGGAGACCTACCTTCTATTCTTACTTATTTCACAGGGCTATAAATGTCCTGAGTGAGCTCAACTTCTCCACGCCTCTGGTCTTCTGTTTGAAAACATGAGATTAGGACCAGATATTGTCAAAAACATTTAAATCAGGGTCAAATATTTACTCAACAATGATTACAATGAAAAAAAATCTCATATTAATCATTGCTACTTGAAATTGATTTGATTATGAGTCAAGATTATTAACAAGTAAATATCCCTAACTGAACTTTTGTATGTATAGGGCAAAACTGGATTAGAATCAAACTAGGTTATTGTTGCCTGGTGAAGACTGAGTACAGTCAGTTGGCTTGTAAGACAATGCTTGGTGATTGTACGTGGCCAAACTGCCTGATTATAGGGCCCTACCTGGATATAGCAAGCAAATAGTCATGAGTTCCAACAGGCTATTAAAGCTGGTTTAGGTAGGGCTTTGCCCATATATTTGGGTTTCTTTGTTTTACTGACTTACCTCCAAGTTCAAAGTGGGGAATGAAAAGTATCCCTAAATAATTACCAAGAGAAAGACTTGGTGCAAAATTATTCTTTGATATTATAATTAACCAAATTTTCTAAGTTCGTTCAATCCTGGTTAATTGCATAGTCACTTTGTGTCAACTTCTTTTTCTCTGTGGCTCTTATATTTTTATTAATAATCATATATGTACAGAATTAGGCATTCAAGGAGAAAGAAGATATAATCTTCAACTTGACACATTCCAATCTAGTTGACAAGATAATTGATACATATTTTAAGCAAATCTCCAATACACAAAAAATGCTCATATGATTGATATTTTAATCCCAACATTTTAAATTTACGTGCACAATCAGTCCACAATTATTGCAATTTGATGTCCACATTGCCAGAAGGAGATATCATCTCTGAAAAAAATCTTAAATTTAGTTTTGATAGAATGTCCTCAGTAAATTTACATTTTCAAGAAGTTTTCTATTAAGTAGATAGCATACATTTTATGTAGGACATTATCCTAAGAACTCGACATCCAACATAGTTCTTCATCACACACTTGGATATTGTATGCTGCCTGTCTATTTTACAGCCTACTAGTTTTGAAGGTTAGTTGCCCATATTGATGAAATCCATGGTCTCAACACGTCAATCAATTTGTTAAATGAAGCTAGTATCTCATTCACTTATCTCCTTGTGACATCAGGGTTTCTTACGGAAGGAGGTATGCTATAGCATAGATGGAATAATTAGTAGCTGGGTCCATCAGTGACCTTGCTAGAAGCTCTTCAGAGAGTTCAGATTGTTGGAGCTGAAAGTGGAAAACACGGAAAGTAAACAGAATTTCATGTGAGCTGTGAAGGAGAGACTTCAATGATTGAAGAAATAGAGAAGAGCTACACTAGAAAGGCAATACTGCTTAGAACTTTAAAGCAGTACAAATGTGATGGGAATATAAAATAACTAAAATAATGTGTAGAAAAAAGGTTGGAATAGTGTGAAACACATCAGAGTTTCAGGGTTGTGGGTTATTTTATTTTCCTCCACTTCCCTCTTAAACCTTATATTAAGCAGATATTCACTAAGAGAGAAGATTTATAATGCTAGGTTCATTTCAGATAAATTATGGCTTAGGTAAACCATAACTTTACTTAAAGAGTTTCACGAATATAATTTAGCATTCAAAGACTATTTCTCAAACTGCTCTACTTGGTGAATTGATGAAATTATAGAGAAATTACAAAGCTCTAACACATGGCTTTCTGATTCTTGGTAAGTTCTCAAAATTACATTAAAAAATAAAATAAGGATTTTGATGTACACTAACATGCTGACATTCTGACTTGGCTTATTGGTTAAACTTTATAAATTATCAGAATTAAGTTCTTAAAATCTGATGGAGGTTTAAGACAAATACTGTATTTTTTTTTTCAATGTAACCAAGCTTTAAATCACTATATTTAAATTTTATTATATCCAAATATACCAACACCCAAACTTAAACTTGTTTCACTACCCAATATTGTGTTTTATGAGATATTATCTTCATCAATAGTTCTTGGCTCACAGATCCTCCAAACCTTGGAATTTCCTAAATATAGAAAGTACTCATATTTTGTTAATGAAGGTCATTTTTGGACACCAATCCCCCAAGAGCAGGATGTGGTTGTCAAGAGAACAAACCATGTAGTTAGAAGTCTGGAAATTTCAGTCACCTCTGCTACACCACCATCACTCCACACCACAACCCTACCTTCTGAGAGGGGAGAGGTGCTGGAGATATAATTCAACTGCCAATGGCCAGTTAGTTAGTAATTCATGATTATTTAATGGTGTGCCCATTAAAAAAAACAAAAAAACAGGAGGACTGCTCTTTGATCCTCTTTTAGAAATCTTCCACATTGGACAATCAGAATACCATGCCAGACTCAAAGCTTTAGAATAACAGAATCTTTGTTCAGAAACTGGTCCTATGTATCTTGTTTAATCTGGCTGTTAACGCCTACAATGCCTGTACTGAAAGTATCGGCTACACAAACTTTTAAATATATTGACTTTGGCTCAATACTTTCTGGATAGACCTCATATTCTTTAATATCTTTAGTAAAAATTAATAATCTAGTGAGTAAACTGACTTTTCTTAGTCTTGGGAGCTCTTTTGACAAATTCGTTGAACCCAAGGATGAGGTGATAGAACCTCTAATTTGTAGACAGTTGGTCAGAACCATAGTCACAACCTGGGCTTGTGACTGTTGTCTGAAGTGGAGAGGTGGGGTGGGGTAGGGGGGTAGTCGAACCTTTAGTGTGTGCAGTCTGACTCCTGTCCTAAGTAGACAGAGTCAGAAGAGAGTTGAATTCTTGAACACCATCCTGGTGCCTGAGAGTCTCTTGGTGTGGCGGAACATCCCTCTCCACAAACTTATTGGAATTGGGTTCAAGTGTTACGGTAGGTAGTCAGTTATTAACAAAGGAAAGAAACAAATGAAATCAGACATTAAGCCTGATTAAATAGGAGGGGGCAGCTTCATAGATACCCCAGAGGACAGCTGTATCCTTGACCAAAGGAATGTTAATCCCTGAGCAGGCAAGAAAGGGCCAGTTTTTCAATTTCCTCAGGGAACAACTGGCTCATTTGTCCAGATTACAAGGGGAAAGAGATAAAAAGCAAGAGGAAAATGCCTTTGTTGGACACTTGTGCTGTAGAAGGCAAGATGGAATAAGAGGAGGTCTTTCTATGAAGCGCATGTGCAGTAAAAGCCAGATGATGAAGCAGAACTTTGAGGCACACATTTTCTCCAAAATGGCAAGCATAGGGGAAAGGAATCTGGCCTGAGAAAATATGGGTGGGCTGGGAGGGGAGGGGTATCCCATAGGGCAAAAGCACAAAATCCTAGAAGAGACAGGAAAGGGATTGGATATGGGGAGGGCCAAGCATAGCTAGAAGGAAAACCCAGGAAATAGGATGGATGGTTGAAAAGACAGGCTGCTTGTTTATGAAACCCTGAAAATATATGGTGGATTAGCAAAACCTTGGGGCAGCTGTTAAAAGAGCCTGCCCACTGTCTACATTCCCGAGGCAGTATTATTTCCTTTCATCCCATTAAATCTTGCCACTATGCTTACACTTCTCTTATGCATGTGCCCTTGAATTTCCACTCTTGCGACTCTGCAAGAACACATTTTTCTCTGGCAGCATGGGAATCTCAATCACATAACTGGGTCTTCACTATAATTTTACTTTTATTTTAATTAAGAGGTAATTGTTTAACTTTCATTACTTTTTAAGTTGTCTTTTACTATGTAAGATATTTCTGAGGCTAAAATTCTATATGTGTTATATGTATAACAATATCTGTGTATGATATATAGGTATATATATGTGTGTGTGTTGGATAAAAACACCTTTTTCTTCCAATTCCTTTTGCCATCAAGTTCTCACTCCACAGTGCCCCCTACTGACAACTAAATGCATACTACATTTTCTTACTCCGAATAGTATCTATATACAAATAAACAGCAATACATAATAAGATTTCATTTTTTAACTCAGTAGTTAGTCATACCTTACCCTTCACCTTGCTTTTCTTAATTCCAAACATATTTTGAAGGTGTTCCAGTGCCATTACCTAAGAATTTCTTTGGCCTTCATTCATTATTTTTAAGTTTAAATAAATTTTATTTGTTGTATTTCTTGTCTCAAATCACACTTCCAATTTAGTTTGAATCATCAGAAGAGATTTTTCATAAATCATCATCTATTTGTCAAGTACTATATGTAAACCAGAAGCTTTCTCATGATGTTCATGAAGTCTATGAAGCTAAAAAGTCACCAAGCTGGAATTTAACGAATCCCTTAAATAGAGTATTTTTCAAGTACAAACTCTCAAATGTACTATAGACCTGCTGTGCAAGCTTTTGTCCCTGAGAATTTCTCTGTCAGGGTTCTAAGGTGACTTTGAAATTTGTGATTCATTAACACTGACTGGTAAGTAAGTGGAAGCAGAAGCTCTTGAATTCTAAACCATCTCTCAACTCAAGTAAAAATCATTCTACATACAATATCCAGAGTTCATACCTCTCTTCTCACTTCATTGATGTGAAAGGAGAGCTCATCTATATTTCAGAGAGCATTCCCATTCTATTTTTTAAACCAATGTTGCCTTGTCAACATAATACAATACTTCATATTTTACATTGAAAAGTGTTAATGTGTCATATTAACAGAGTTAAATGAGTATAATTTACCATTTCCTTAATGTGATGATCTTCCTATAAACTTTATTTGTTAAGAACATGAGTTAGTAAATTACAAACAAATACTAACTTTGAAGACAATTGAGGCATAGAGGATTTGGCTTGTCACTTCCTTCAGATTTCTGTCTTTTCAATTGGCTATTGCTAATCTCTGGTGTCACTTCTTTTCTGTCAGTACAGATGCTTCACATCTCTATACCTCTTGTTTTCTGCCTCTCTCACCACTTCAGTAGTTCATTGCTCCATTTCATTTTCTGATGATTGAACATTGTTTTCTTTTGTTCGTTTGTTAATTTTATTTTGTTTCATTTTGTTTGCTTTTTACCTTATCTCTATGTATATCCCATGCTTCCTGGTTTTTGCACAGACAGGGCATAGTGCAAATTTAGCTTGGATATTGTAAATTATTAGTGCTATTTGAGAAAAATTTGCAGTTCCCCCTATTCAAACATTTAGGGTTAAGAGGGCTCAGACTAATTCTGGTCAATGAGTTGTGACCTGTGTGAGACATGAAAGAATACTCTTTCCCCTCTGTCACAGAGATTAGGAAAGTTCAAGATAATGGCTTTTCTGAGAAACTCAGGTCCAGAATGACTACAGAAAGCAAACTCCTTCTTACCAATCCCAAATAGGTAAAGTGTATGGCCAAAAAAATGTCTTTTTCTGTTTGTTTTTATGTCTTAAACCACTGAGATTTGGATGTCTTTGTTAACCATGGCAAATCAAATACTTCTTTATCCTCATTGGTGAATGAGCAACATGGTAAGAATTGCTGGTTTCTGTACATTTCACGTAGTCATGTTAGCCAGGTAGGGAGAGGCTACAATTCTAGCATTGGTGTATTAGTGTATTTTCCTTTTACTACCATGTTCAAGACTCTTTTGAAGGCTGAGGACATCATAGATCTGGCAGCTGATTCACTGACAAAGCAAGGAAATACCCAATAAGAGACAGAAAAGATGATGCAATACAGAGTGTGGTTAGTGTTAGAACATGAGCCAGGTGAAGATGATGGAAAGAAAGCTTATATAGCAGACCTCCCAGTATAAAAGTTATAATATAGAAGAGTTTATTTACTAAAGGCACAGATTAGTATCAGAAGATACATCAGCTGATTTGACAGATGATTGCTGACTGACAAGCAGCGCACAGCCAAGAGATCCAGAATGATTTAGAAAGCAGGAGAAACCAGAGCTAGTCACATATCTGGCTTCTAGGTCTAGGACTGTCATTTTTGGCAAGGACAAAGTCATTTTCCAGACTTGGAAATGCTGTACTATACTAGCATTCAAAAGAGGTCCCTGGACTACCCAGTCCAAAGCCCATTGTAAACATAAGTATAGGGTTAAGAGTTACCCAGGAGAGCAAAGCAGAGACCCAGTTTCTAGGTCTGTGGCTCATGGCCTTGATCAGACAAATCACATTAATAGGACAAAAGCTCCCTTTTCAGACCCTCTTTGGTAGAGCTAGCTGGACTCCATAAAACATGACTGATTCCTGTTTTATGAATTAGGACTCTGTCCTCAGGACTAGAAAATGACTGGAAGTGCCCTGAAGGCACAGGTGCTCCAGAAACTTAAGAAACAGGAAGTGGCTGACCACAATGACAGCACTGCTTCTGCAGATAACATCAAAACAAGCTGTGGCCAATATAAGACAAACCGAAACACCTGCTCTGAGGCCACCCTGATTACCCAATCAAAGCTCAAAGCCCTAATCTCACAGGGCTGGAGTATCTCTCCATACCAAGCCCTCTCCCTTCTTGGAGAGGGAGTAAAAATCTTTGCTTTTTGTACTTTCTTCTCTTCATGAATTCTTTCACTGTTCACATCACTGACCACCTAACACACATCAGTGAAAATATTGAATGATAGTATCAAATGGCTTGGATTTCTTTTATTTATTTTTAGGACTGATTCTTGATATTGAGGTGGACTTGATCTTAAAAATGAAAGTAAAGTGGTCCCAACCTTTGAGAAGGAGGCCATATTAGGAAGAAGGACCTGGGACAATCTTACCAATTGAGTATCTACTATTTTCTTCCATTTGTTTTTGCCTTTGCTTTGCCCTTATTTTTATTATATAAATAATGAGGATTGCTGTAGGTAGCTAGCAGGGTAAGGAAGAATACAAAAGACTAATAGCTTGGCTAGATCCTTGGCTGTTCATTCAGACATGTATGGTTCCCACCAACTCTATATAGGTCTCCCTCTCTCTCTTTTTTTTCTATTTATTTACATATTATTTTTAATACATTTTATTTATTTTGCTATTACAGTTGTCCCAGTTTCCCCCCCTCTTTGCCCCCCTCCACATGGTACCCCACATTCCCTCCAGCAGTGTCCCTCTTAGGTCATGTCCATGAGTCATGCATGTAAGTTCTTTGGCTTCTCCTTTCCTTTATTCTTCTTAACATCACCCTGTCTAGTCTATAACCACCAATGTGTACTTTCCCCCTTTCACATCTAGATAATTCACCATTTAATTACTGCCTTCTGTCAGCATCTCAAAACATATTAATACAAAGTTTTTTTTATTTCAAAATGCCTACATTAATTTATTTGTTTAAAGAATTACTTTTTTTAAGTAATATGAATTGCAATATTACCAAACACATGCAAAAATACATTTATAAACATACATTATTTTTACAAATATTTAAAGTACATATGGGACTTTGAACAGAGTTATTACAAAAAATTTAAAATGTGCTAATAGCTTACATAATTATTACATGTTAAATGATTATGTTTTAGATATATTGTAGCAAGATTAAGCAGTTTTTCTTCTTTAATACTGAATTTACTCTGGAATGCTATTTTTGTGAAATATATCACAGAAATGGTATATTGCAGAACTCACTTTTGTGAAAGTTGTCCTAGAGACAGAGCCAAACCCATAGTAAAAAATGAATTTGATTTTTGAGTCAGTTCCTCCCCTCTCCAATAATATAACTCAACTTTATTTTGAGCCACTGGAACTACAACTTATTCTTTTTGGCATTTTCCATCTTTAATAGTAGATTTATTTATTTATTTATTTATCTAGGCTGTGCACAGGTCTTACTTCTTTCAATACCCTCTGTTTTTCTTTCACATGTCTTTTACAAGTTGAAGCCTTCAGAAATAATGGCATTTGCAGTGCTCAGCCACTCCCAGAGTAGAAATTATTATGTCTACTAAGTTGAGGTAAAAACAAAAATCCCTAGGATTTAAATAATTTTGTATAATGGTATTCTAGCTATTCTTGAACTTGTGGTTGACTTCTTGTGTGGTCCTAACATAACCCCTGAACTATTTAAGAGTCTGTTGAGGTAGAGATTAGGTATGTTCACATTTCAATAATAAAGTTTACTATAGCATTAATTCCTTTTCCCAAGTATCCCCAGTTTGGGGGCCTTCATAACTGGAAATGTGTATTTCCACAATCTATTTGAAAGAAATCTCATCTAATTTACATGCTAATATGAGAATTTATATTGTCTATGTACACAAATCACATAGTTTAGTAGTTTGCAACTTCCATCCAAATTGGTCTTCATTCTCAGAATCTTTTCTAACCTAAAGATTGACCAATTTCATAACACACCCATAACCACTTGGTTGCTCTTTAACACATAAATTGCTAACAAAATCTATATATTACACGCCCACAAATTAGCACATATTTTGTAACAGTGAATAAGAAAGATAGCATGTCTCCTATGTAATATACATCCACATTTTCTTACTTACTTTTTTCTTCTTCCTTAACTGCATTAGATCTTTCTGAGTTTTCATAACATGATTTTTCCATATTGTGAAATAGTTCCAATCTAAGAAAACTTAACCTGCAGCAATGCAGATACAATATACAAAATTATACCTTATTTAGTAAAATCTATTTATAACAAGATAATTCTAAAACATTCATAAGTTAAAGTTTGTTCTTATCCAACTTTGATTGGTACATTTAATACATTTACCTTTAAGATTATTATTGATAGGTACTTATTCATTATCTATTTTTCCCTTTGTACCTGTGTTCTTATCTGACTGTTTCTTCATCTTCTTAAAGCAGACTCTTGCAATGCTGGTTTGGTGGAGATGTATTCTTTTAGGCTTCTTTTGTCTGGGAAACTCTTTATTTCACCTTCCATTTTGAATGACAGCCTTGCTGGGTAGAGTATTCTTGGTTGCAGGCCTTTGTTTTCCATTGCTTGAAATATTTTTTTGCCATTCCCTTCTAGCTTGTTGTGTTACTGTTGAGAAATCAGTTGAAAACCTTATGGGAGCCCCTTGTATGTTATTAGCTGTTTCTCTCTTGCTGCTTTTAGGATTATCTCCTTGTCGTTGAAATTTGCCATTTTCATAATGATATGTCTTGGAGTGGGCCTGTTTGGGCTCATCTTCTTAGGTACCCTCTGTGCTTCCTGAACTTGCATGCCTTTTTGTCTACTCAAGTTAGGGAAGTTTTCTGTCATTACTGTTTCAAACAGGTTTTCTATCCTTTGCTCCTCCTCTTCTCCTTCTGGTATCCCTATGATATGGATGTTATTACACTTCATGTTGTCCTGCAGCTCTCTTAAAACCTTTTCATTCATTTTTAGCTTTTTTTCATTTTGTTGCATTGCCTGGGAATTTTTTTCTACATTGACCTCCAGCTTGATAATCCGATCCTCTGCTTTCTCTCACCTGCTTTTGATTGCATTCTTCATTTCCTCCTGGTTCTTATTGATGGTTTCTATGTCCTTTTTAATGTTTGTGTAGTTCTCAGTAAGTTCCTTGTAGCTTACCTGGAGTTCTTTGTAGTTTCCTTGGAGTTGTTTGTAGTTTTCTTTGAGCTCGATGAGCTCATTGAGCTTCTCTATCATCATTATTTTGAATTCCCTGTCTGATAGTGTGCTTGCCTCTATTTAATTTAGCACTCTTCCTGGGGATTCCTCCTTTCCATTTGCTGAGGGTTTATTTCTTTGTCTCCCTTTTTAGGTGGCTCTTGTTTGTTTCTGCTTCTTAGATTGGTCTGCTTTGACTTACTGTCTTAGTGGTGTGACCTTCTGTGGTGTAGAGGTGCACTTTGTTTACTTCCTGATCTGTTCATGAAATTATTATCTGCTCCTCCATCTGTGTGCCCAGGGGGCCAGGGATGGGGTCACCTTCTTTTTTTTTTTTTTTTTTTAGGAAAGTTAGCTGATGCTTTTACTATTTTGGGGGGAGGGAGATGCTCTTGATGGTGCAGCTCACTTTCTCTTCACCATCACAAGCTTATGGCCCTGTGATGGCAGATATAGGTAGATCCTGTGTACTTCTTGCTGATGAGGTGTTGGATGTTGCTCAGTGTGTTCCAGGTATTCTTGTTGATGGTGGTTCACATGTAGAAGGTGGCCATTTTTGCTGGCTGAATCCTGCTTCATGACCACACCTTTTCCTTCTTGGCTCCATGCCCACCATCATGTGGTAAAATAGAATGTTCTAGCAAAAAGAGTTGAGGGCCTTCTGATTATTGGGTTGGGTGTTGTATCTCTGTCTGTTCCTCTTGATTGAGAAATTGGAAGGGTTCTGTAGTGCCATCTACTGAAGGTGGGCAGACCTGGGAGCAGTTCCCTTCACCACAGTGGGGTAGGCAGAAAGAGAGCTGAAATAGGCCTTTTTGACACCTATTTCTAAGTGGATCCAACACTGCAGTTTTCTCCAGACATGACCTTGGTTGCTTTTCAATTACATTTAATGTACCACCTCTAACCCCACACCCAATTTCATGGCCTCAGGTTGCCTGAGAGTTTGCCTGGGCTCCTTTAGTTCACTGCTGCCCAATATGGTTCACTGGTTGACTGACCCACTTTTTTAAACCAGATTCTAACATGTTCTGTGACAAGAAATGTGTATCTGCCATGTTTGCCAGCTTTAAAGAATGAACCTAATATTTCCTGGAGTCAAAGGTATCTCATAGGTATGTTTTTTCTATTCAAAGGCAAAATTATTTTCTATATGATATAGGTAGTTTGAGTTAAGATATATATATTTTTTACATAGGAATAGGGAAATACATACTCATTTTAAAGACTGGAAAGAGGAGAAAAGAAAAAAACTTTAACAAAATGCCAATTTTATAAAATAAAACAAGTATAGCATGTTTCAAAATAATTACTAAGTGAAAGTCTGGCTGTTTATACAACAGGAATTGTTTTGCCTCTGGCTTACGTTTTATACAGACATAATTTATATAATATTTCTGTTCTCAGTAAAATAAAGGGAAGAGCTAGACTAGATTAACGTCAAGGTCACTTTTAATATATAATCATAATTATTTCAAGAGAACTTTGTCTTAGGTCACAGTCTCTTATTTGTTTTAAGAATTGATAAAACATTACATTTGCATTTTTAGGATTAATCATACAGCAAAGTCTGTCATTTATCATGAAAGTTTCTATATTTTATAAACAATAATGACAAATGCCCTTACTAAGTTTATTTTGTACCAGGCACTTACTAAAATTTTACTTATTTGCTCCCTATAATGTTGCATTGCTAGGGCTGCCATAAAAAAGTACCACAAACTGGGTGGCATAAACAACATAAGTTTCTTTTCTCACAATTCTGGAGGCTAGAAGCCTGGTATTAAGCTATTAGCCAGGCTGATTCTTTCTGAGAGCCATGAGGAAAGCATCTATTCCAGGCTTCCTTCTCCATGACTTGTAGATGGCTGTCCTCTCCTTGTGTGTCTTCATGTTGCATTCATTCCCTCTGTCGCTGACTGTGTTCAAATTTCCTCTTGGTATAAATTAGACTGGATTGGGATCCACCCTAATGATCTCATTTGAACATAATTGCTTTGTAAAAACCCTGTCTCCAAATATGGTCACATTTTGACTTACCAAACATTGGAATTTCAATATAAAATTAAGGAGGGAGACATTTCAGCCCATAACAACCCCTATTACATAATAGTATTTTTCTTATTTGAAAAATAAAGAAACTGAAAAATGACATGATACATCTTGGATAGCTAGCAAGCAGGTTTGAACCAAATTTCTCTACTCTTAATTATTAGCCTTTCTTGCTTTCAGGGAATTACAGTTACTATAAGGAATTGAAATCTGCACTGCCTATGACTTTAGTCATAGAAGCCAGTTATTTTAAGAGTTAAAGCAGTCTTCAGTGAAATTCAACTACATGTTAATTATCAGAAGAAATAGAAAAAGACTATAATACATGCTAACTTTGAAGAGATAGCTATTTGGCTTTAAACTATGTAATTACTTAAAATATATATTCAACAATTTTTCTGATGCTTAAAATAATTCATATCTATTGTAGTATTTGGATAATACAGAAATGTGCAAAGAAGAAGAGTTATAATCACACACAATCCCAATCTTCAGGGCTAAATATTATTAATATTTCCTTTCTAGCATTTTAAGTACATATGTGATGATACATTATAGTTTTAAACCTTGCTATTTTTTACTAAAAATAGTGAAATTCACTATTCTTTGGCATCATGACATTTTTCTGTAATTTCATTTATTGAAATTATTTCAGACCTATAGGAATGTTATCAAAAATACAACAAAGCACTCTATTTACCTAGATTTCCTAATTATATATATATATAAACAAATTTTTTTATATACATAAAACCATATTTGTCTTATTTCTGTTTTTCTGTGTATGCATATATATTCTCTGAAAACAATAACATTGAATTGCATAACCACAGTATAATTATGAACATTTAAAATTAATATTAATATAAAATTATAATTTACATCTCATATTCAAATGTTGCCTATTGTCATTTATGGAAAAAAAATTCAGCTCCAAGATTTCATTCAAGTACCTATATTCTCCCTAGTCTTTAACCCTTTAAACCTGAACAGGTCTTTCATCTGCCTTTGTCTTCAACACTTTTTATGTTATTAATGTGTATAGGCCAGTATCTTGTAGATTGCATGCCCCATTTTGGTTTTATTATGTTTTGTCATGATTATATATAGTTTCTGCATTTTAGGCTGGAATACTACCATTTGTACAATGTGGATGGGCCTAGGAGATATTAAGGGCTTGGAAATATAAGTTAAATGAAATTTCAGTCACAGTAGGACAAATACTGCATGATTACTTTTGTATGAGGCGCCAGCAGAATATGGGGAGCAGGGTATGCTCAAAGGATAGATATAAAGGTACAGTTACGCAGTCAAATAAGTTCTAGAGATCTGCTGTACAACATAGCACCTCTATAGTTAACAATAAGGTGTTTCTCATTTTAAAATTTGTTTAAACTATAGAGCTCATGTTGTTTTCTCACCACATGCAAAAAAGCACCAAAAAGCAGCAAAGTGGCACAAAGAAACATTTGAAGTTGGATATGTTAATTGCCTTGATTTTGGTGATGGTAACACAAGTTCATAGGAGATATGTTGGGGAAAGGTCTAGCCATTAATAATATAACAAGAATGGTTTGTGCAACATTGATGTTGAGTGAGCATGTGTACTGTGTGGCCATCACATTCAAAAATGACTTGGTGAGTAAAGAAACAAATATGCATCAAACTCTGCATTAAGCTTCAGTATTTCTCAGTGGAAACTAATCAGATGATTGAGAAAGTTGCATCTATGGGCAACTAGTGATTGGCAGCTTCATCATGATAACATGTGCACTTGTACATCAAAGCATCAAATCACCTAGTTGACTCAGCACCCCTTACAGCCCTGTGACTTCTGGCTTTACCAAAAACCCAAATGACCTTTGAATGGGAAGAGATTTCAGACTATTAATGAGATTCTGGAAAATACAATAAGGGGTGTTGATGGCAACTGGGAGAACTGAGGTCCTTACATAACTACTTTGAAGGGGACTGAGGTGTCTTTGCCCTATGTACAATGTTTCTTGTGTCATATTTTCTTCAATAAATGTCTCTATTTTTCATATTGCATGGTTGGATACCTTTTGGACAGACCTGTATATGTCAAAAATCACCAAACAATGTATGTTAATTTTGTGTCCTTCATTTTACATTAATTATACATCAATGAATCTGGGTGAAAAAAAATAATCATAGCAATTCTTTTTTTTTTTTAATAAACAATCTGCTTTAAAATATTTTATTTATTATTTTTATTTTTAGAGTGAGGGGAAGGTAGAGAGGGAGAGAGACATCAATGTATGGTTGCCTTTCACCTGCCTCCAGCTATGGACCTGGTTGGAGACCTGGCTTGCAACGTAGTTATGTGCCCTAGCTGGGGATTAAACCAGTGACGTTTGGGTTCATAGGTCAGGACCTTATCCACTGTGCCACCAGCCAGGGCTGCAATTCTCTTTTTAATAATTGCAAACTGGAAGCAGTCCATAAGTATGTATGTCTCTTAGCATATAAGTGGGTGAACAGAAATCCCATGTAGCTAAAATTCTAAAATTGAAATTCTAATCTATAATTAGAGAGAGCAAAACATTGGTTCACTGAGGATGAGGATGATAAGGGCAAGAAGAGAGAGAAAGAGATTACAGAGGAGCACAAGGAGATTTTTGGAAGTAATGGATGTGTGCAATATGTTGTTAGTGATGGTTTTATGAGTAAATATGTATGTCAAAATCTTTAGGATGTTCACTTTAAATATGCATGGTTCTTGATTATCCTTCAATAATGCCTTACAAATAATGAATCTAAAATAACAAGATATCATTTTTAAAATATTATAACTTAAATTTAAACTTGAATAATTTTAACAAATAAGTATATATAAATGAAAATATTTCATAAGGCAAAAATAATTAATAGCAAAAGAAAGAGGAGAAAGGACCCCAAAGGAGAGAAAAGATTAAATACAAAGGCCCTGGGAAGGGAGAGGACTTTTCAGTAACCAAAAGAAGACTGATATGGCTAAAATACTCTGAGAGGTGGTAGCGGGGACTGAAGTCAAATATGGTTGGAAGGCCAGGAGATACCAATTTGTACTGGACTATATGAGTGCCCCACCTCAAAACACATTTTCTTTTAGAATTTTACATATTCTGATACATGTAAAGGGATACTATAAAGATAATTAAGTAGAAGGATACTTTCCAAATTGTGAAAGATTAGTCTGGTTTGTAATTTGAAGATAATTTTGAAGATGAAAATAGTAGAAATAAGGTGACCAGTAGGGAAGTTCTCTTAGTAATGCAGGTGAGACATGATGGTGGCATACACTACAGTAGTGGCAGTAGAGATGGAAAGAAATAGACAATGCCAACCTATGTTCTGGAAACAGAACTGATAATACTTAGGTCAGATGAGGGGAATAAGGATGAGAGAGGTGAAAGGAATGTTTCTGTTCTACTATTTTGAGAGAGTAAAACTTGAAGTGCCAAATAGTAAGGTAAAAATTAAAAGACAAGTTTTGAACATAACTTGAAAGAAACAATTTCTCAGTAACCGAAAGAAGACTAAGTGATATTGACATCAAGGAGAAATTGATGTAGAGGTAGGTGGATCTATGAAACTTAAGTGTCATAAAGCATGATACATAGTGAATATATAAATGTGTATATAAAAGGTTAACCTGATCTCTGATTATTTCCTTAGTCTGAACATTTTAAAAAATACAAATTCTCTGTGAATACTTTTAGATATATTAATATTTTTAAAATATTTTACACATGGAATGTACTTTGGAGTAAGGTTATACTCCTGTATATTTCCTAGCAATATAAAGTGAATCCCTAGCTGTGCAAACAATGTTTGTTATACAAGAAAGACCTTTGTCAGGATATCCACATTCCACATGTATTTTAATCATATATTTTATATATATATATATATATATGTATACTTAAAAGTCTAATCATACTACAAGTATCTTTAATTCTTTTTTCTCAGTGGCTGATGGAGCAAACATGTCTTTCCCATTCTTTTCCTTATAGGCAAATATTTCTATGACTGCAGCTGAGGAGATATCCTTTTGGTAATCAGAGACTGAAATTAATTGATGTGACACTAAAAGCATCTTCTTTCTTGGTTGCTACAGCAATACAAATGCTGAAACATGAAAATGAATGAACACTTTATTTTTCTTATTTAATTGTACTTTCTTGTCAAGCTCAGGTTCAAGGGATAAGACTACGCCTGAATAGGATTTTAATGAAATGTGGTAAACTACTCTACATTGTGATAGGCTTTTTGTAAGAATTACATTGAGAGAAAAGTTTTATAATGGAGATTATTTAGAAATGTATTCAGAGTAGGTGAGTTTCTCTTTGTATTAGGAAGTTGTGTAAGTCTTCATGATGGGTAAATACTGACATAAATGCATAGAGGCCCACAGGAATTAGTTACTGGTCACTAGTTTCAAGAACAAAGTTCTATTATGGTTTCTTAGATAAAATACTCCCTCCTATTTATTATTTATTTTATTTTTTACAATTGAAGAACTTAAAACCTAAAGAGGCAAAATGAGTCTCCCATTTAATACAACAAATTGGTACCGATGCTGGAATTTGTGATAGGTCTCTGACAGTTGTCATTTCTAACAATTGTCTCATAACAAAAAATTTTTTTTAAACCTCCTCTCTGAATAATAATGAATAGTCTATTGTGAACACGTGGATTACATCATATGATAAGTAATGTGTAAATATACATCACTTTCCCCAAAGTTGATTCTTTATAAAAGAAGCCTTCACAATGAATTTGGTGGTTGCAATAAAAATATCTTTATGTGGAGATAGAGAAATAAAAATAAATTAATATTTTTTTCTTCCATACAAACAATGCTTTGGGACAAATCCTTTATTTTCAGTAGTATAAGGACCCCAGCTGTAGGCTAACACTACAACAGAATAGATAAATATTAATTTCCATTTTTTACAACTGCTTCTGCTCTGTCCTTGCATCCATAATGCAAGTAATACTTCCAAACCAAAAGTACTGTTTATGTCTAAGATCGATCAGCAAGAAGTTCACTGAATGTATTTTCCAACTTTTTGTAGTTGTAGCTGTTAATACAGCTAAATTTACAAAATAACTCATTTCAATTTTTGCATGGAAACAAGGCCATTGTCTCCATAACTTTGCTAAAATAACATTTTTTATAATACTTGGGCAAAGCGTCATGCTTATTTTTCCTTTTAAAATTTAGACAGACCCTCTCTTCTCAATCAGTTTTATTTTGAAGTAGGTGATATCTTAAAAAGAGACTTTATTTTAAAGCAATTGCATTAAAAATGTCCTTTGTTTTTTAATGTGGTTTAGTTCTCAATCAGTGGGGTGTGTTCTGATGACCACAATGACCTATCTCCAAATGAGTGACACTTCTTTTTTCTTTTAATATAGAGTTCCTTCATAGATCCAGTTGAAAACATTACCAACAATGTTGAGCTGCTTCCAACTGTCAAAGACAATTTTACCTATAAGAACATACACTAGCATGCAGAGTGGAGTTTCACTCTGTTCTGGATCTCCCAGGACAACCCTTAGATTTACAATCTTCAGAGTCCCATGAAGCTCTGAACTAAGACAGTTGTTCCAAGGCAAACCCAAATATTAGAAATAATATTCAACTTCCAGCCAAGATCAAGGCATAGGTGGACATGCTGCGTCTCTCTCCTCAACTAAAAAGGAAGGAATACAACTATCTGAAAACTAGAGACAATAAGAAATTCTAAAAAACTGAGCAGCATGGAGGTCCAACAAACAAAGATACAAAGAAATGCTCATCCAGACAGGCAGGAGGTGCAGAGCCAGGTCAGAGAAGGCATAGTTTGGTGGCACAGTGGCTGCAGTGGGATAACAGTTGTGATGGGCCAACAGAAATTGAAGTTACAAATTTTAAAAAATTAGGGACACCAGGCAGGGCTGCGAGGCTCAAGGTTGCAGTGGCAGGGGAGAAATATAGCCTCATTGTTTCTGGCTGTGAAAACCAGTAGGGGTTGGGGTAGAGGAAGAAATTGCCATCTCTCAGCAGAGTCCATTTGTATAGTGACACCACAGTCCTAGAATATCCACAGACCCACCAACTCTGGGAAATGTGGCCAGGAAAACAGCTAGAGAGGCACCAGTCCCATACAGGAAGTGGAAGAAGTGCTTGTAAAAGGGGCAATGTGTAGCAAGCGGCTTTGTTCCCTCTCTGACCCCTCCCCTACATACCACCAAAACAGGTCACCTGTACTGATGAATACCCTTACAATGTAACATGTGTGACAGCTCTACCTAAGGCAAAGAGACAAACACAAGAGTCTGTCAAATTGAGGACACAGAGAACTATCACCCAAAAGAGGAAACAAATCAAGGTTCCAGTGATAGAAGTACTATATATATATATATATATATATATATATATATATATATATATGTCTCTATATACGTGCACAGAATCCAGGAGATTATCAATGAAGATTCAGAAAAGTCAATGTGCTCCATAACAAGAGAACAGCAGATGTTTGATGCAATGGGTTGCAAGATTATTGATGAAGATATCAGATACAGACGGTATATTCTTAGAAGAGGCTAGTTTATGACACACCAGACAAAGGAAAGGTGCTTTGAAAAAGTAGGGGCACTGTTAAGAAAATTGAAAAATCCCAAAGAAATCGGATTTTCTTCTCCAATGAAAAGAAGTTTCGGCAGGACCAAATAATCAACAGCAGAAATAATAGTGGCTCTGTGAGATTCTTAATGAAATCCCAATTATCATGAAAATGAAATTTCCTGCTACTGTGATGGTGTTAAGTGTTGTCAACAATGAGGGAGATGTCATGACTCTGCATTTTCTCCCACAAAGCTTGAAGGTGACTGCTGATGTTTACCTTGAAATTATTATGTCCATGGATAAAAAAGTTAAAGTGTGCTCAAGATTCCGAAGTCAAATCAAGTCTATTATTGCAGCAAATGGAGACTTTTTTTAACAATTAAAAAAATAATGACTATGTTTATACATTTAATATAAGGATAAATTTATTTCAAAATATAATACTTTTGTGGTATGTTATTCATTTTACTAAAATTTTGCCATTTATCATGTGTATATATGTATATATATATATATATATATATGTATGTATATATATCTGTTTTTATTCTAGTACAATGGTGTTTGATTACTATCACCTTGTTTGATATAGGGTAGCACGATTTCCCCTACCCTGCTCTTTTTCAAGATTGCTCTGGCTATTTGGAATTTTTGTGGTTCCATAAAATTTTTTAGAATATTCGATCTAGGTCTGTGAAGTATGTTATTGGAGTCTTGATAGGAATTGAATTGACCCTATAGAGTACTTTGGGAAATATAGATATTTTATTGATGTTGATTCTTTCTGTCCATGAAAGCATATATGTTTTCATTTATTTGTATTGTCTTGAATTTCTTTCTTTACTGTCTTATACTATTCTGAGTTCAGGTCTTTTACATTCTTGGTTAAATTTATCCCTAGGTATTTTAATGTAATTTTAAATAAGATTACTTTCTTAGTTTCACTGTCTGATAGTTTATTATTGGAGTAAAAAATGCAACTAATTTATGGATATTTACTTTTACTCTTACTATGCTGAATTAATTTATCAGTTCCAGTAGTTTTTAGTTGAATTTTTAGGGTTTTCTATATATAATATAATGCCATCTGAAGTGAATGACAGTTTTACTTCTTCCTCTTCAATTTGGATACTTTTTATTTCTCCTTTAGACTGATTGCTATAGCTAGGATTATCATTACTATGTTGAATAAGAGTGGTGAAAGCAGACAACCTTTTTTGTTCTTAATCTTCTTTTTTAAGTATATTTTATTGATTATGCTGTTACAGTTGTCCAAATTTTTTTCCCTTTACTACCCGCCACCCAGGACCCCACTACCCTCTCTCAATCCCATTCCTTTAGTTCATGTCCATGGGTTTTGCATATGTTCCCTGATTTTACCTTTTCCTATATTATTCTTAACTGCCTGTCTCATACCCACAAATTATGTTTCCTAATCCCTGCACCATTTCCTCATTTCTCTACCTTCCTTCTCCCAGCTAATAACCCTCCCAATGATCTTCATACCTATGATTTTGATCCTATTCTGGTTGTTTGCTTAGTTTGTTTTTATTTTTATTTTTTTAGATTCTGTTGTTGATTGTTGTCATTTTAATGTTCATAGTTTTAATCTTCTTTTTCTTAAGTGAGTCCCTTTAACATTTCATATAATAAGGGCTTGGTGATGATGAACTCCCTTAGCTTTACCTTGTCTGGAAAGCACTTTATCTGCCCTTCCATTCTAAATACTAGCCTTGCTGGATAGAGTAACCTTGGTTGTAGATCCTTGCTTTTCATAACTTTGAATACTACTTGCCAGTCCCTTCATTTTTTTTTTAAATTCTATTTTATTTTTTTTTAAAGATTTTATTTAATTATATTTAGAAAGAGGGGAAGAGAGAGAGGCAGAGAGGGAGAGAGACATCAATGTATGGTTGCTCTTCACCTGCCTCCAGCCACAGACCTGACTGGAGACCTATTTTGCAACCTTGTTAAGTGTCCTGGCTGGGGAATCGAACCTGCGACCTTTGGGTTCGCAGGCCTTATCCACAGTGCTACCAGCCAGGGCACCAGTCCCTTCTTTCCTGAAAAGTTTCTTTTGAGAAATCAGCTGACAGTCTTATGGAAACTCCTTTTTAAGTAACTCTTCTTTTCTCTTGCTGCTTGTAAGATTCTCTATCTTTAAACCTTGGCTTTGTAATCATAATGTGTCTTGGTGTGTTCCCCTTTGGGTCTGTCTTTTGGATTCTGTGATTCCTGGACTTGTGTGTCTATTTTCTTTGGCAAATTAGGGAAGTTTTCTTTCATTATTTTTTCAGACAAGTTTTCAATTTCTTGCTCTTCCTCTTCTTCTTCTGGCACCATATGATTTGGATGTTGGCACATTTAAAGTTGTCCCAGAGGTTTTCAAGCCTCTCCTCATTTTTTTCAATTCTTGTTTCCTCATTCTGTACTGGTTGACTGTTTATTTCTTTCTTATGTTCCAAATCATTGATTTGAACCCCAGTTTCTTTTCCTTCACCATTGATTTCATGTGGAATTTCCTTCATTTCACTTATAACAGCCTTCACTTCTTCCCTTTTGCACTTGCCATCCTGAAACATATCTGTTAAGTCTGTGAGCATCTTTATCACCAGTATTTTAAATTCTGAATCAGTTGGCTATCTCCTTGTTGCTTAGTTCTCTCACTGAAACTAATTTGTTCCCTCTTTTGAGCCATACTTCTCTGTCTCCTCAACTTAACAGGCTCCTGTGTTTGCCTTTGTGCTTTAGGTAGAGCTGTTGCACCTGTTATGTTGTAAGGCATGGAGCCTTAGGTGTTTGTTAGTCCTGAACAACTCATTTCACTATGTTCTAGTGCTGTATGTGGGGTGGGGTCCGAGAGGGACAAATGTTGCCTTTTCCATTTTCGTCTCCTGCTTTTGATATGGGACTGGTGTCTCTCTAGCTGTTGCTCTGGCCATGTTTCCCAGAGTTGGTGGGTCTGTGGATGTTCCAGAACCATGGGGGCCTCTAAACAAACAGACTCTGCTGAGAGATAAACAATTTCTTCCTCCAACCCAACCACCACTGGTTTTCAGAGTCTGAAGCAATGAGGGTTTATTTTTTCCCCCTCAGCATTGGAATCACGAGCCACATGGCCTGGTCTGTTGCCTGGAGCATTTCCCAGGTGTTGCTACATTTAAAAAAATGAGTGACTGTGCTTTGTATTGGTTCACCACAGTAGTCATACCAAACTATGCTGCCAAATTGTACCACCAAACTGCATCTTCTCTGTCTCAGCTCCATCACTCCTATCTTTCTGGATTAGTATTTCTTCTTTGTATTTTTGTTTGTTGGATTTCTGTGCAGCTTTTTTTTTCTGTAACTTCTGATTATCTTCAGTTTTGAGGTAGTTGTATTCCCTCTTAGATGTGGAGGGAGATATAGCATGTCTATCTCTGCCAGAAGTCTTGTTTTTGATCTTAAAAGAAAGGCTTTTAGGCCCTGGCTGGTGGCACAGTGGATAAGGTGCTGGCCTGAGAACCCAAAGGTCACTGGTTTGATCGCCAGCCAGGGCACATAACCAGGTTGCAAGCCAGGTCTCCAGCCAGGTCCGTAGCTGGAGGCAGGTGAAAGACAACCATACATTGAGGTTTCTCTCCCTCTGTCCCTCTATCCCTTCCCCTTTCTCTATAAGTAATAAATAAAATCTGTAAAAAAAAATGCTTTTAGTTATTTTGCACATTGACTATGATATTGGCTGTGTGTTTGTCATATATGGCCTTGAGGTATGTTCCCTCTATTCTTACTTTGCTGAAAGTTTTTTTTTAATTATAAATGGGTGCTGTTATTTTAATAAATGCTTTTCTTGTGTTTATTTATATAATCATGTGATTTTTATCTTTCATTTTATGTGGTGTATCACATTTATTGATTTGCAAATATTGTACCAACCTTGCATAGCCAGAATAAAGCCCACTTGATCATAGTATATGATCTTTTTAATATATTGTTGGATCCAGTTTGCTGATATATGGTTGAGGATTTTAGCATCTATGTTCATCAGGGATATTGGCTTATAATTTTCTTTTCTGTTAGTGTCTTTATCTGCTTTTGGAATTAGAATAATGCTTTTTTCATTAAATGATCTTGGCTGTCTTGCCTCCTTTAGAAATTTTTGGAATAACTTGAAATAAATGATGTTAAATCTTGTTTGAATATTTGGTAAAATTTTCCTGTGAAGCCATCCAGTCCAAGGTTTTTATTGTTTGGGAGTTTTTGTTTGTTTGTTTGTTTTTAATTTTCACATGAGGTCATGCTTATTGATTTTAGAGACAGAGAAAGAAAAAGAAATATTAATGTGAGAGAGAATCACACAGGTTTCCTCCTGTACATGCTGCAATGGGGGATTAATTCCACCACCAAGGTAGGGATCAAATTCATAACTATTTGATGTCTAGGAAGACACTCAACCTAATGAGCTACCAGGCTAGAGCTATTGGGAATTTTTTGATTAGTGCTTCAATTTTACTAGGTGTATTCTATTTATTCAGATTTTCTGATTCTTCCTGGTTCAGTTTTGAAAGAATGTCTGTTTTTAGGTGCATATCCACTTTGTCTAGATTAGCCATGTTTTTGTCATATAGTTGTTTGTAATATTTTCTTACAATCCCCTGCATTTCTCTGTTGTGAGTTGTTATTTCTCCACTTTCATTTCTGATTTCACTTATTTGGGTCCTTTCTCTTTTTTTTCTTGATGAGTCTGATTAAAGGTATGCCAATCTTTTGTATCTTTTAAAAAAACCAGTTTTTAGTTTCATTGGCCCTTCATTGGTATCTTTGGTTAGACTCTATTCCTTTTATTTCTGCTCTTTACTATTTCCTTACTTCTACTTGCTTTGGGCTTTGTTTGTTGTTCTTTTTCAAGTTCCTTTAAGTGTAAAGTTAGATTGTGTATTTGAGCTTTTTCTTCTTTATTGAGATAAGCTTGTATTTCTATAAATTTCCCTCTTTGGACTGCTTTTCCTGTGTCCCACAGATTTAGATATTAGTATGTTCTCATTTTCATTTATTTCAAAGTATCTTTTGATTCATTTCTTGATCTCATTGTTAACCCATTCATTGTTTAATATTATTTAGCTTCCATGTATTTATGTGTTTTTCAGTTTTTATTTTGTGATTGATTTCTAGTTTAATGCCATTATAGACAGAGAAATACTAGTAAGCTCTTTATTTCTCCTCCAAATTTAAAGGTAGTCTTCATATGATTGCAATCTCCTTAAATTTACTGAGACTTATTTTGTGCCCTAGCATATGATCTATACTAAAAAATTGTACCTTGTGCACTTCAAAAGAATATATATTCTGCTGCTTTGGAATGAAGTGCTCTGAAGATTGTCAAAGAAATCTATTTGACCTGGTTTGTCATTTAAGGCCATAATTTTCTGTTGATTTTCTGTCTGGAAGATTTATCCATTGAAGTCAATGGGATGTCGAAATCTCATACTCTGACTGTATTATGTCAATTTTTCTTTTTATGTCCATCCAGAATGGTTTAAAATATTTAGGTGATCCCATTTTGGGTGTGTAATGTTTACAAGCATTATGTCCTCTCATTAGATTTCTTCCTATATTATAATGTTGTGTCTTTGTCAAATATAAGGATTGCTATCCCATTTTTTTTTTTTTTCATTTCTATTTGCATGAAATATCTTTTCCCATCCCTTACACTTTTTGTAATACTGTTTTCTGTCTGGTAAGCTCTTTCTTTCTCCTCCAATTTAAAGGTAGTCTTGGTTATAGGTCCTTGTTTTTCATCACTTTGAATATTTCATACTAGTCCTTTATGTCCTGAAATATTTCTATTGAGAAATTAGCTAACAGTTTTCTGGTAGATCCTTTGTAGGTAACTACCTTTCACTTGCTGCTTTTAAGCTTCTGCCTTTGTTTTTAACCTTCAACATTTTAAGCACAATGTGTTTTAGTGTAGGTCTGTTTGGATTCATCTTCTTTGGAACTTCATAATTTCTGGACTTGTGTGTCTTTTTCATCAGGTTAGGGAAACTATCATTATTTCTTCAAATAGGTTCTTGATCTCTTGTTTTCACTCTTCATATTCTTGTGCCTCTATGATGTGCATTGTCTGTCATTATGTTTCATGTTGTCTCAAAAGTATCTTCATTTTTGTTATTATAAGTTTTTGCTTTTCTGATGGTTTCTTTACCTTATCTCCCAAATATCTTATTCAATCCTCTGTTTCATCTAATTTAAATATATTCTTCCTTTCAGATATTTTAAAATATTTTATTTATTTATTTTTATACAGAGGGGAAAAGAGGAAAAAGGGGAGGAGAGAAACATCAATGTGATAGGGAATCAGTGATTGGTTGCCTCTTAGAATTCTGTCTGGGAATGAAACCAAACCCAGTCATGTGCCCTGACCAGGAGTTGACCAAAGGCCTTTTGCTTTGTGGGGCTATGCCCAACCAACTAGCCACAATGATCAGAATTCATTTCAGATACTTTATTCTTCATTTCTGATTGGTTCTTTTTTATGGTTTCTATGTGTTTTTCCCCATGTTCTTGTAGTTATCACTAAGTTCCTTGAGCATCTTTATAACTATGCTTCAGAACTCTGTATCTGATAAACTGATTGCTTCCATTTCATTTAGCTCTTTTTCTGGAGATTTGTCTTGTTCTTTCATTTGAGGCATGTTTCTTTTTCTTTTCATTTTTGGCTGTCTCTTTGCATTTGATTCTATTTACTAGGTAGAACTGCTATGACCCCTAGTTTTGGTATGATGGCTTTACGTAGTCAGTGTCCTGTGGGACCCATGGGCAGAGTCTCCTGGATCTCCTGAGCTGGGTGGTCAGGAATGTTCTTTTGTGTGGGTTATGTGAACCCTCCTGTTGTAATTGAGTCTTAATTGCTATTGGCCCAGTCATATGTGGGATTGACCCTCAGGCTGACTTAATGTGAGGATCAATCATGATCACCACATGTGAGTTGCTGTGCAGGTGCTAATTACATGAAATGAAATTAGTCTCAGCATAATTTGGGGCCTGCTGAAATACCCCTTTGAATGTGGTGCTTGTGAAGCTAATTGGATTCTGCTGTAATTTGTATGAAGCCAACCACAGTGTGTGTTTGCTCTGTGGCTTCTTGGGAGAGACTCTTGTGCTGGCCAGTGTCAGATGCTGCAGGTGACCGTCCCTGGGAAATCTTTTTGGAGTTACAAAGCAACCCATAATTGATGGCTTACTCTCCTCTACTGTGCCTGGGTATGTGTGGAAATGACCAAGCTGTGCACCAATATTGGCTTTTGTAAGCACAGGTCCAAGGCCAAGTCTGCTAAAATCTTGAAAAACCCTGATACCTACCTCCATCTACCTCTGCTTCCAGCATCCTGTTAGGCTCAATCACTGAAAGAGCCTCCAACAGTATTCAATTTGCATGAGGTGGGTTTTTAGTGAATCACCAGGTAGGGGCAAGTTTTGTTCACTAGATTGATACAGGCTCAAACTTAGTGTCATTGCTGGGTCGGAAGCCCCTCACCAAATGTCCCAAAGTATACCAAGACTAGCTACCACCCACTGGGTTCTTGTGCACCTTTTTGGTAGGGTAAGATCTCAGAAAGTTATAAGGGTAAGGCCAGCAGAATTGATCAGTGTCAAACATACCAAGATTGGCCATGTAAAGGGAGGGCATTGCCCTGATCCTACATATGAGGGAAAAATGGGCTTCATCCTAGAGCTACACAATGCATTCTATCTCAAATTCTTCCAGGAGTTTAATGTCAGTAGGACTGTCCACCAGGAGTCATCAGGATGGGGATAGTGGATCCCCAATGAGTGTGAGGTGCTGGTCAGTTTTGGGGGAAGGTGGTGTGAGTAGCCCTACCCCAGAACCACACAATTCAGCCTGTTCCTAATTCTTCTCATACCTTTGCAGGGTAGGGCACTGGAAGTTGGGATGGTGGAGCTTCTGGGAACTGAGGGTGGGAGTAGCAGGTCTTCTGTGAGGGGCAGGCATGGGTCTGATTCAATGGAATATGGGGGTAATAGCCCCACCTCAAAACCATACAAACCATACAACCCAGTCATTGACACCCTCTGAGTCTGCCCACACTTCTGCACCCCAGCACAGGGAGCTGATTATTCATTTCAGCAGGGCACAAGCTCTGCAGGCCACATAACAGGGAGTCCAGAGGGTGAGGCTATTGCTTTCCACCAGGATGATGCCATATGAAAGGGAGTGTTCCACTCAAGGAAAATGGCGTCTGGGGTGTGGGAGGAGGACTCAACACAGGAATCCTCCAACTCTCTCCCTGGAGCCACAAACCTTACTCTGCCCTCACACAACACCAGTCTGCTTCTGCTTTCCTCTCTTAGAACTCCAGGCTGAGCGACTTCAAACAAAATTTCATGTGTTGGCCCTTTAAGAGAGGGAGGCCACTGTCTCCAGCAAACCCCCATCTCTCCCTGGTGAATAGAATACCCACCGATTTTCATAGCCATTATGTTATGTGTGTACCTCTTCCTGGCTTTGGGCTGGAGAACCGGTGGCAGTTAAGATATCCCTCCTGAACCTCAGTCACCACCCGTGGGAGTGGGACCTGCTGCCTGTGTTTCCACCCTTTCTACCAGACTTGATGTGGCTTCTTCTAGAAATCCTTGGCTATAGGACTTCTTTTCAGCTAGTTTTTAGTTGGTTATTCAGGTTTACTGCCCTGTATTTTAGGAATAATTCCAGTTTGGTCCTGTGAGTGCATGAGTTTAGTTTCCACCTATTCTGCCACCATATTGGATCTCCAAAGACTGTAATTCTTTTAACAAAGATTTTATTCTTTGTGAAGCAAGAATAAAATCATGCCCTTTATTCATTGTCAATGGGATCACTCTTCCAGAATACATTACTATCTCTTATCTAATAGCCTATTACAGACTGAAGAGCATGTAAAAGCAGTGATATTGCTCAGAACCCACAGATTTCAATTTTTATTTCAATGCCATTATTAAATAACCCATCAGATGGAAATTCAGTACTGACACACTACATGATAAGCTACGTTAATAGCTCATATTATGCAAGAATTGAGCAATTACTTGAAACTTAATAGTCATGCTGTGAAAATGTGTAATTGGCCAGTTTTTATCCACAGTAATGTTATGTAGTTACCTTAGTGTTAGTAGATTAGAATGTGGTCCTTTGAAAAGAGCTCAAGAAGCATGGCCAGATTACTAAAGATGGGATTTCTTTTATATGGCTCTATTGAAATGAAAGAGATAAAAAACACTTAAAGATGTGGTTGGTTTGAACAAAAGTTGAAGTGCTAGAATCAGATTTTTTTTTTTTTTTTTAATTCTTAGTACATATACATGTCTCCTTGAAAGCAGGGCTTTTGCATAGTGAAGATTATCATAAGGTTTAAACATAGTGCAGATGGGAAGGTTAATTAAAACAGAAAAAATATAAAATATAAAAAGTCAATAATGAAGAAGGAAAAATAATCACTGTCTGGCAGATTAGGTATAATTACTATTAATGATGATGATGTTATTATGTTCAGGAAACAGTGATACAGGGAAACCACCCTGGAAAAGAGAACAATTATGACGTTTAAAATGTTGGCTCATAAGTGGGAGACATATAGTTATGTACTCATTGAGTTGATATAGATTATTCTCATGGCATTTTGTAATTCAGAAATAATATCATTTGTTTTATACAAATGCAAACAAATGTACCCTTAGAAAAATCACTGAGCTAACAATAAAATCAGATATAGTATTTAAAAGGAAGTTTTAATTTGAAATTCTCCCCAAGGCTTTATACATTCCATAGAAAGAAATAGCCTAATGGCTGAGTTAAAGCTGGAGGAGATCATTTCGTACAAACATTGATATTTTCAGTGAAGATAGTCATATCTAGGGAGGCTTACATCCAAAATCACAATAACTAGTTAGTGAAAGAATTAGGGTCAAATCCCAAGATCCTGTTGCATGAATCAGAAATCATTAAAACCAACTTTTAAGGTAAAGATCTTAAGAAACTTTAGGTAAAATAAAGGGAACACTTTTTTTAGAATTTCTACTGAGTAAAAACAATGCTATTTTTGAAACATTAATGGTTCTCTAATTTGTTATCTGAGGATTATCCATAGAGATGGGAATGAGTGTATTCTAAGTAACCTAACATTTTTAGGAATTGTGTTTATTATTGAAATTGTTAGAGCTTACAGTTAAAGACCTAGAAAATTCCAGGATATGAAGTCATGAGGTAGACATCTAAGTCATAAGACAACCTATGTCATATAATCTGCAAGAAGTCCAAATAGATAGCTTCAGGGAGTTCAACTAATAAATAACCTCAGTATTACTGTCTTTTCTATTAAATAAACTCACACATGTACTGCACTTAGTACCTGGCATCATATAAATGTGTGCTATTGTTGCTACATTTATGTTCATCACATTCTTCCTGCTCTCTAATACTCCCCTTGGCGTCTGAGCCAGACATAGCTCTAGGAGATGGTGAACTCCTAACATTTACATTGTGTGCCCATAATACTGAGCGCTTTGCCTGCCATATAAAGATGATCAGAAGTTGCCTGTTATGCAACTAAATTAAATAGTACAGGCCAGGATCTTCTTTGTGGTTCTTTGTTATAGTGGCCTTACAATACTTTATTTTCTTCTAACTGGTAACTTCAAAGATATTAAAACTGTATGTATTCCAACAGCAGCATTTGCCTTTATTCCAGTTCAGTATGATGCTTTGTATATCACAACTTATATTTACTTATATTATTCATTTATATTTATATTATACTTATCCTAATAAATAAACAGAATAGAAATTTTAATTGTTGCTTATTAAATTAATTCTGTTGAATACTCTCACAAGGAGCCAGTTTAACATATCAATTTTTCTGTAAGATAAATCCAAATATAACAACTTTGAACTTAGTCAAATTGTTATAAAGAGCCCAAACATGTAAAGCAAAATCAGGTACATGAACCAAAAAAAATTCACTGTGGGAAAGAGAAAAATTGAAGAAGATAAAACATGTTTTGAAGCATGAATTCATGGCTCTTATACATGCATGTGATAAGCTGAATAATAAACCTCCATAGATGTTCATGCCCTTATCCCCAGAATCTGTGAACAAATTAATTGACAGCATTAAAGGAACTTTGCAGATGAGATTAAGAATCTTGAGATGGAAAGATTATCCTAGAAGATCCATATGGCCAACTTAATCACAAGGGTCCTTATAGGAAAGCAAGAGGATCAAAATTAGAAAGGAAAGCTGTAAACATGAAAGCAGAGGTCACTGAGGAAAGAAGATGCTACTCTGTTAGCTTTGGAGATGAAGGGGCCACAAGCCAAGAAATGTAGGCAAATTCTAGAATCTGAAAAGGCAATGGAATAGATTCTGCCCTAAGGCTTCATCAAAAATCCAGACCTTCCAACACCTTGATTTTTATTCTAAAAAATCTGATTTTGTACATCTGTCTTCCACAACTATTACATAATTCCTTTCTGTTGCCTTAATCAATTTCTGTTGGAGTGATTTTTTAAAAGATTTTATTTAATTATTTTTTTTACAGAGAGGGGAAGAGAGAGAGGCAGAGAGGGAGGAAGACATCAATGTATGGTTGCCTTTCACCTGCCTTTCACCTGTACTTGGCTTGCAACCTGGTTATGCGTACCCTTGCATCAAATCAGCGACCTTTGGGTTTTCCAGCTGGTGCCTTATCCACTATGCCACCAGCCAGGGCTGGAGTGATCTTTTTATGCTGAAATATATTTTATTTATTTTGCTATGACAGTCCCAATTTTCCCCCTTTAACCCTTTCCAACCAGTACCCCATTTCCTCCAGCAATGCCCCCATTAGTTCATGTACATGTGTCATGCATATAAGTTTTTGGCTTCTCCATTTCCTTTATTCTTCTTAACATCCCCCTGCCTATTTTGTAACCATCAATATGTGCTTTTTTTTTCCTTTCACATCCAGACAATTCACCATTTAATTACTGCCTTCTGTCAGCTTCTCAAATCATATTAATACAAAGTTTTCTTTTCATTATTTCAAAATGCCTATGTTAATTCATTTGTTTAAAGAATTGCTCTTTTAAGTAATATAAATTGCAATATTATCAAACACATGCAAAAATCCATTGACCAAACACTTAAATATTTTTACACATATTTAAAGTACATACTGGATTTTGAAGAGTTAATACACAAAATTTAAAATATGCCAATAGTTTATATAATTATTACATATTAAATGATAATATTTTAGATATATTGTAGCAAATTAAGTAATTTTTAAATACTTATTTTACTCTGGAATGCTATTTTTGTGAAATATATAACAGAAATGGTGTATTTCAGAACTCACTTTTGTGAAAGTTGTCCTAGAGACAGTGCCAAACCCATAGTAAAAAGTGAATTTGGTTTTTGGTCAGATCCTAACCCCTCCAAAAATACAACTCAACTTTATTTTAAGCTACTGGAACTACAACTTATTCTTATTGGAGTTTTCCATTTGAAATAGTAGATTGATTTTTTTTTTTTTTTGACTGTGTACAGGTCTTACTTCTTTCAATACCCTCTGTTTTTAAAAGTAAAAAAATGTGAATGTATATTACATAGAATACAAGCTATCTTTTTTATTAACCATTACAAAATATGTGCTTATTTGTGGATGTGTAATATATAATTTTTGTTAGTAATTTATATTTTAAATAGCAACCATCTGGTCATGGGTGTGTTGTGAAATCAATCTTTAGGTTAGAAAGATGCTGAGAATGAAGACCAATTTGGATGAAAGTTGCAAACTACTAAACTATATGATTCTTGTACATAGGCAATATATATTCTCATATTAGCATGTAAATTAGATGAGATTCTTTTCAAATAGATTGTGGAAATATACATTTCCAGTTATGAAGACCCCCAAACTGGGGATGCTTGGGAAAATAACTTAATGCTGTAGTAAACTTTATTATTGAAATGTGAACATACCTAATCTCTACCTCAACAGACTTTAAATTGTTCAGGGGTTAGTTTAGGACCACATAGGAAGTCAACAACCACAAGTTTAAAAAATATCTAGAATACTATTCTACAAAATTATTTAAATCCTAGGGATTTAAATTTTTTACCTCAGCTTAGTAGACATAATAATTTCTACTCTGGGGACCTGCTGAGCACTGAAAGTGCCATTATTTCTGAAGGCTTCAACTTGTAAAACACATGGAGTGATTTTTTAAAGCAGCAATAGAAAAAGGAAACAATGCAGCAACCCTGTATGCTAAATGTGTACTGCATATTAGATTGTGACATGAAGCTACTAAGCTTTGTGTCTTTGTGGTTGCAATGTTTGTATCTGTTAGCTATGTCCAGTCCTCTCCATTCTGAGAAAATGCCTTTCTTCTTTCTCTCTCATTTTGTCTTAAGTTTACATTTGTTTGTGAAACCTGATTCTTCTCAAGTCCACTCAGTCCATGAACACTTTTACAGTTATGGCAAGTGTAATTCATAATTCTCTAGCCCTTCTCTCCCTTTTGCAAGGTCTCCATTCCCACATGGTTCCTTAGATCTCCAGAGATATCTTTATGTTTGCTCACAAAATAGTCCCCTTTGGCTGGGGCCACACTGCATCCTGGCCACTGAAGTACTGCTGAGGTATCCCCAGCAGGCACTCTGGTGGTGTAAGCATATGCTGTGTTCTGCCCTGCATGCCACTAGACCCCTGCTGAATGCACCTGCAAAACACTGATTTAGTTTTGCTCTCTGCAGGTTAGTTTTTAGACAAAAGCAATAACTAATAATAATAATAAAAGCTCTCTGTCTTTAATACTCTACTGTATTAAATGAGTCCCAAGACAGTGCTCCAATATTTGACAGAGTTTTTAGTGATACAGCAGTTTTATGTTTTATTTAAGTCTCCTCTGTTATCCATGGGATTCAAAAGCAAATTCAAATTGGGGGTACTTGGAAGACAATGTAAATGTAGAATCCATACTGTAATCACAATGGATCCTTCCCTTGAGGACCATGACACTTGTACTGCATCTGGCTCCTTTGACTTTGAGTCTTGTTCCTATAGGAAGCTTTCTCTTCCAGAAGTTAACACACTCTTTTCCAGAGTTCATTTGTGTTCGATCTAGGAAATCATGGCTAACTTTGAATAAGGTTTGAAGTCTCTTAGACCTCATAAAAATCTACTTTTGGGAGGCTTTTCCCATTTGTTCACAAATTTGGCATAATACCACTTGGACTCAGCATAAATTTATCTTTACCTTCATTTTTATGCTTGCCTAACCCTTATATATTTTTAATACCCTGGGATCAACTGTTTAGTGTATCATATTTCCTTACAGTATGAAGCCAGGATTAAAATACTGATCTACAAAAAGATTGCTACGTAAATAGTTTTGTGTCTGTAAAATTAATCTATTTTAATCCCTTAGATCTGGGTTTTGTTGTCACAATATAAAGAATCCAATCCACCTGTATATACTGTGTTTGCAAAATTGTCATCAGCTATAACATTTATACGAAATGTTTATCCACCCTAAGAGGAGAGGTGCATTTGAGGTCAGCCCTAATTAGATTGAGCCTGAATAAATGGCCAGAAATACTAATTGTGGTCAAAGGTTATTGGTAAATAAGTGTTATAAGTGATTTCTATTCTTTGTAACTGAATAATACACCCATTTGTAATAATAATTTCAACTTAGAACTGATTTAAACTTAATAGCTGAATTGTTTAAAGTAATAATTTTAACTTTATATTATTGTTCAGCCCTGTTGTGAAAACTTAAGAACAAACAATGGTTATTACATTCTTTACTTAGAAAAATTGCTATGTACTCAGCAAAAACATATTGCTCTGGTAAAAACTCTGTCTCTGTGTTGTTTATGTAATTTGATGTATAACAAGTTTACATGAAATATTATTAGCTCAAAAGATCAAAAAGGTATTATTTCACAGTTCGGGAGCCAGAAATCTAGAAGCATCTTAGTTGAATGGGTTTGACACAAAGTGTAATGAGGCTGTGCTCAGGGCACTAATCATCTGAAGACTTGACTGGCTTGGAAGTTCTACCTTCAGATTCACTCACATGGCTGTTGGCAGAAGGTTTCACTTCCTTGCTGACTAAGTCTATTCACTTGGCTGCTCATGACTTGGAAGCTTGCTTCTAATAGAGGGAATAAGGGGGTGGATAGTGAGGAGAAAAAGGGAGGAAGGGAGGGAGGGAGGGAAAGAGAGAGATTCATTAGAAACAAATCACCATGTCAAGCCCGCACAACAGGAGGGACATATGTAAGGGCATGGATACCAAGAAGTAGGGATCTTGGAAGGCCATATGGATGGTGTCTACCACACCCTTGAACTTGCTGACTAAAGGTGAGCAAGGCGTTATGCCTCTTGGAAATTTTGTTTCTTCTCACAAGTTCAGGAACTAGATAATCTCTTCTATATCTATTTGGGGACTCACAAATGATAATATACTGAAAAATGATCACATCTTGGAAGACTAGGACAAATATATGTTCAGTGAATAACAGAATTTAGCTTTAATACCTTTTCCTAATTACCTAAAAACAACTATTGAACTGTTTTTGCATTTTGCCACCTAAAACATCTTCCAAAAATGCCTCTCAATGATCAATAAAAACTTTAAAATAAGGATTATATATTATCTTACATGCCACTCTTTAAGAATTTTTCTCAAATTTCTTCATCTTACCATGAAGGAAATGAGATCCAAAATTGTTTCATATGCTGCTACTAATCTCTAGGCCAATAATTGGCATTTACCTTTGTATAATATTTTATGTAATAGAACTATTTTTGCTAATAAAATAAAATAAATATTATGTATTAAAAGTTACTATATGCCTAGTACTCTTCTAAGTCTTCTTTTAATTTTCCCAATAATTCTAGCAAAGTAGAACCAAAATGATTTGCTTTGATTACATGTCATGACATAGTCAAGATTTATTACCAAGCAGTAGCCCCAACACCCAGACTCTTAACACCCATTCCCTATTCTTCATAAAGAGGTTAAAGAACTTGGGCATGATCATAGTGTAAATTCAAGAGGAGGAACAAGTTGGAAATGTAACTGACTTATGCGGTTACCCACCCAGGGAAATTCATGTTCATGGCAGATGTTATAGTGATTCTGGAGTGATTCAATTTTTTAAATGTATTCAGATCCAAACACTCCAGGAAAATTAAAATAAAGAGGCTGACTGCATCAGATCTAAATTAGGATTTTGAGTACCTCAGACATTCTTCCAGTTTAGGAAGTCAGTGTGAACCCCAGTTTTTCTTTTTCTTTTTTTTAAATATGTTTATTGATTTTAGAGAGAAAAGAAGGAAGGGGTATGGAGGGAGAGAGAGAGACATCAGTGTGAGAAAGAAACATCAGTCAGTTGCCTTTCATATATGCTCCAATTGGGGATTGAACCTGCACCTAGATATGTGCCCTGACAGAGAATTGAATCCCTAATGTCTTCATGTACGGGATAATGCTCCAACCATCAGAAATCCACTGGCCAAAGTGAACCCCAATTTCTTAATTACATGTCAGGCTTATTAATTTAACATTCTAAACACATGAAGTTTCTCTATTGCTATAGTTGTGTCTTAGATGCATGATTTCATCATTTGTCTAAACTGTTGAAAAGGAGCTAGGTTCAATGTGGGATAGAATAATGATGATAGCTAGGTATGAACTGATAAACACTGGTCTCAGTAAATACCAATTATTTCTCTTGTTTCTGTTTTCAGAGTCAATCACAAGCTAAAGAATTCTCAGAGTAGTTAGAATGAGTACACAGGATAACTAAATGTTCTATGAAAACCTTTTTTTCAGTATGTGCTCTGTTTTATACATCTTTTCAACAATTCAGAGAAAATTCTGAACATATTTGTGAGCTGCTTTAGTGAAAATAGCTTAGAGTACATTGCTAGTATCTAATGCTTTGAGAATATAGTCATATGCACTGGACTAATGACTGACTCTTCTTCATTTTTAATGCGCTTAATACAAATAAATACTGGGAATACTACAAGTTAGTGTATTGAGTGTGATTGGTCAGATAAAATAAAGCACACCTAATTAAATTTACCTTTTAGGGAAACAACAAATAAATGCTTACTATATAATATTTGGTACATACAATATTTATATGAAAAATATTCATTCCTATCTGAAATGCAAATTTAATTGGGCATCTGTCTTTTTATTTGATAAATATGACAGATTTAATTTGGGGGCCTTAGAAAGAATTGAGAATGTTCTCTTTGCATAAGTTTTTGGGGAGTGATATGCAAACCAAATAACATCCGATTCTCCGTATCTTCTTTGAAAAAGCAGAAACCTTGTGGTAAAATAATCTAGGTTCCAAATTAGCTTTGCTATTAACTGTCTTAAAGTTCTTAATGTGCCTGTGCTTCATCCTTTTTGTTGAAATCATAGGCAGGATAATACCCACCTCAATATTATTCTCCAGATCAAATGTATCTAAAATCCTTGTGGCTCTTCCATATAATAGCCATAGAATATATTTTAATAATTATTTTCATTTTTCTTGTTGCTATAAAAATACATAGCCTGAATTTCTTAAAATCTTGCCTGCTTATGGGCATAAATGATATCATATTCATAATTTGAATCTTACTAGTTTTTTCTTCTATATGTGTAATACAACCAGCCCACTCTCTGAAATTTTTCCCATTTATTTTTGAAAATTTCAGGAAGTATCTCATATGTTTTTGTACACTAATCTCTTATACTTTTCATGTCCAACCTATTTTTTATTTTATATTTTGATTAGTTTTATGTTTACCAGAAAATTCATAGGCAAGCACAGAGATTTCCCACATGCCTCCTCCCTCCACACGTGTATAGCCTCTCCCGTTACCAACATCGTTTACTAGAGTGGCACGTTTCTTACCAAGGATGAACCTGCATTGAAGTGTTATAACCATCCAAAGTCTATAATTTACTTTAGAACTCACATTTGATGTTATATGTTCTATGGGTTTGAACAAATATACATGACATACATACATCACTATAATATCACACAGGGTATTTTCATTGCTCTATATTCTCTCTGGTCTGCCTATTTATTTCTTTCCAACGTCCCACAACTAGTGATCTTTTTGTCTTTATAGTTTTGCCTTTTCCAGAAGGCCATCTAACTGGAATCATGCAGTTTGTGCCTTTTGAGATTGTTTTCTTTCCCTTAGTAATATTCTCTTAAGGTTCCTTCATGATATTGCATGGTTTGATGGCTCATTTCTCTTTAGCACTGAATAATATTCCATTGTCTGGATATAAACACCACAGTTTATTTAGCCATTTACCTACTGAAAGATAGCTTGGTTGTTTCTAACCACTTTCTTTTTCTGTTGCTCATGAGTCATTTTAACAATGTTTTTATCATTCCTGTCATTGCAGCTTTTGACATTTTTAAGGCTGTTGATCTTTATTTTCAGGGTATGAACTTTTTGTGTTTACAATGTCAGGAAACTTCAGGGTTACAAAATTATACTAATTTACTCTAGTACTCAATATTACCAGAGTCAAACCATGTTCTGAGGATCAGTGAAAACAACTCTTTTTTCCCTTTTGTCATTTAGGGTATCTGAAGCATTTGTGCTTTGGTTCCCATATTTCAGTTTTCCTTATAAAATAGCCCTTTGTGGGGCCCAAACTCCTTCATTGAAGCCCATTTTACTCTATTTCCTTTCTTCATCCCCCACTGCCTTTCTTCTTTCTTTTCTTTCCGTAACAGAGGAGTTCAAGTTCTATTGAAGTTGCCCTAAAAATAAGAAGATTAACATATTGAGGAAAGATCCTCATGAAAACTGCTTTTCCCACCCAGACTACCCTACTCCTTTGCCCACTACCACTTGAGTCATTCAGTATTCAGTGGGGAAAATTCAATATAGAATTCAAGGTAGATGTAGACTGGGAGAGAGGGAAAGAGAAGCTTATTTAAAAATCAAAATCTCATAGCATTTCTCAGGGAAAAGCAGGACAAATGACTGCTCAAATTTAAAGCTTCAGAAAGTGACATGGGGAAATATTGTACAATAGTGATGAGTGTTTTGGGATGAATATTAGAATTTTAATAGTTTTTTATAGACCATTTGGGTGTAAAGGGACAGGTCTGATGAAGTGTTATTCTGAGAAAATGCCCAAACTAGGAATCAACAGAATTATTAGGCCAAAAGAGTTATTAGGTCAAAATCCAAAAGTATAATGATAGCAAAACCAAATTATGTCCCAGCCGAGCCGAACATTCATGATCCCTGAATGTACCTGTTTCCTACCCCTGTTAATTTGCATGTGCTGGTCTCCTAACTTAGAAAAACTTTTTTCCCTTATCTTTTCAAAGTTGTCTTATTCTTCCCATGAACCATCTTCCTTCTGCCTAAGTGCACTTTGTCTTTCTCACACAGAGACAAGCACTTAATAGCCTATGTACTCTGTAAATATTTCTTCAATTGTGGATGCGAATGGCAATTTAAATAATTTTTTTTGCCAGTTTCTCTGATCTCCTTGAAGATAGGGACCTTCTGCTACTCATCTCTGTGTTTCTAGTCACCCTTTAACAGAGAGTTTAGTGCCTAGTATTCCTTCCTAAAAGTTTGGTAAAGTGAACCTAGCAAAATCATGGGTCATAGAGTGAGAAATACATGTGTGTGAATTTTTTCATTCTATTACTTATAATCTCTGTCCCAAAAGTATTGGCCACACAAACTTTTAATTATATTGACATCAGATCGATATTTCAGATAGGACCTCATATATTATTCTCAGTTATAAAGCATGTCTAAAGCTTTAAGGGATTATTTTTTAAACAAATAGGCATGTGAATACTTTGATGTCAGGAGTTGAATTATATTAACCTTTTGTTACCTAGGTGCTTGTTCCAATATTGATATGTATCTTTTATATTTTTATCTTGTCTAGAGTCTAGATTGATTTATATTAGTTCATCAAACAATTCAGCAGACTTGAAATCAGTATAACTAGTATAATCATAGAATAAACAAATAAATTGTTAAATGGGCATGAAAATTTACTTATGGCCATTTTTAGTGACTAATAAATTTTAAATGAGATAAAAGAGCAATTTACCTTCCTATAATGCAATGCTTAATTTTTGATAGCACCAGCTAATGTTACTATAGACACTGCATGACCTTTTGGGTTCTAGCACCTTTACTTGATCCAGATAAGGTTTCACTTATAGAAAACTGAATGGATTTAATCCCAAAGCTAATATATTTTTTATTTCCTGACCCAAAACCAGCTGGTCATGAATTTTAGTTGATCCGAAATGTTCTGTTCTTTCGATGAGGAAGATCTAGTCCAGGGGGTTCTCAGATAAAAAACACTTTTACAAATGAGAACTAAGAGTAAGATAATATCAATAGTGAGCATTTGTTAAACATTTACACATCCAACACTGGACTAGGTGCTTCACATTTAATCCTCACAGTATCCTATGAATAGATGTGATTGCTATCCTCCCTTTATAAGACTGGGTGGAGTTGGCATCTAGACACTGTTCTTATAAAGGCTATTCTAATTAGATGTGGGATGGACACACATTATTGTTAAAAGTTGTGACTAAAATTTGGCTTTTAGGTAAATTAAAATTTCCCTTCACTAAGATGCAAGTATTGCTACTGAACCCTTAGCAAGCTTCTATCAACCAGTGCTCAAGGTCCATACGGTCATTTATGCTCTGACCACCAGGGGGCGTTTACTAAAAGCAAAGGCTTCTGCACCAGACTTGTTTCACTGGGAAAGTCTGAAATGTGTCCCTTGATTTATGATACCTCGGCTTGGAGTTTGATCTTGCTATAATTTTCCCAGTGTGTCACAAAGATCTTCTGATAGTCTTCTGCTTGCTATGCCTTACTGCATCATTGTTTGGCATATTCTACAAAAATAACATGGTATTACAAAGCCCATTTCCCAGGGTAAGAACTAAAAGCACCATAGTCATCTAGCAACATAATTCAACTAAAAAATGAGACTCCTTTTGTTTTCAGTAGCTTTTTACTAGAGTCTGTTGGCAAGTTCTGTAGAGCTAGAAGATGAATAGATTAAAAGCTTTAGCTCATAGCAAAGGGGAATTTGATCATCAACCTGAAATTGAATAAAAAATGAAGTCTGGAACCAAGTGGCTGAAAATATACTTTTCATATACTTCAGATAATTATGTTAAATGTAGTTATTTAATTTAATAATTCTCTTATTGTAACTATGGATTAAAAGTACATGCCAAAATAAACATTTGGGAGCAAACATTATAGACAAATAGGAAATTTACTTATTACTTAATAAACTTCTGAGAGGAGAATTAGGCAGCTGTAGAAATTCAAGGGTTTAATGAAATCTGTTTCTTCAATTTTTTTTTTATTTGAAGTACTTATGTAGATCATTACACATGAGTCTATTGAAGTTTTATCTCTTCAGGCATAGTTTTATAAACTGGATAGAGAGAAGCAAATAAAAACAATTATCACAAAAATCTAGATGTATATCTTTACGTGTGTATATGTATTCAACATTCTATTGTCAGAGTTTTAATATACATGATAGCACTTGAATGTAGTCCTCCACACTCACATATGAGCATAATTTATTCATTCATCCAATGCAATGTAAGGCATTCTTTCTAGCCACTTGACTGGTAGTCAACACAATAGCCCCAAATTCCCATCACTGTAAAGCATACATTCTAGTGACAGAAGAGGAGCAACAAACAAAAAACATAATGAGTAAATTATATGGTGTGTTAATATAGAAATACTATAAAAAATTAGATCAGGTTAAAGAGGACCACGGTTCTGGGGAGGATTGTCATGGAGTCAGAGCTGATCTCATTGAGAAAATGAAATTTGAACAAAGACTTGAAGGAGCAGAGAATGTTCACCTTGCAGATACATGAAACAGAAGGACATTACTCCAGACAGGGAACAGCCAGTACAAAGTCTACCAAAGGAAAAAGAACAAAGAATATGACTTAAATTTTTAAAAGATTTACCGTGGTTTTTATGTTGCAAATAGACTATATGTGTATGTTTATAGGTTTCCCAGAAGAGATGATAGGAGTTCCTATCAGAGTAATAACAGTGGATTCTGTATTTATTTTGAATGTTGAGTCAAATGAATGTCCTGAGGGATTTGATGCAAGGAGTAAAAGGAAAAGGTGCTTCCTATGTCTTTGGCCTGAGCAGCTAGAAGGATGAGGCTGTCTTCAACTGGTGTGGGGAAGGCTGTGGGAGTCAATGTGAGGCTGGGAAGAGGATGAAAATTTCAGTTATGACAGACGAGTTTGAGGTGTTTATTCAACATCTGAGTGCTAGCTGGAAATGATGTTCCCTTCCCAGTCCCTGGCACAAGAATACCCTTCCCTTCTCCCATTAATAATTGACCTCTCTAATTAAAAAGTCCTTTATTTATGCTAGTTTGATGGAGCTCACACTCTCTTAATACATAGACCTTGATAATCAATATTTCTTGATGAAGTTTGAGAATAAAATTAACCCAACCCCCCTGGATGGTAGCACAGTGGATAAAGCGCTGGCCTGCGAACCCAAAGGTCACTGGTTCAATTCCCCAGCCAGAGCACATGATCAGGTTGCTAGTCAGGTCTCCAGCCAGTTCCAAGGCTGTAGGCAGGTGAAAGGCAACCATACATTGATGTTTCTCTCCCTCTCTCCCTTCCTCTCTCTCTGGAAATAATGAAATATTAAAAAAAAAAAAATTAACCCTATTGGTTTTCTTGCTAAGCTTTATCTAAAGACAGCCAGATTCTCAAGGTCATCTCATTGTAATTAATGATTTAAAAACAAACAAACAAAACACAGCCCTGCCTGGTGGCACAATGGATAAGGCGCTGGCCTCCGAACCCAAAGGTTGCTGGTTCAATTCCCCATCCAGGGCACATAACCAGGTTGCAAGCCAGGTCCCCAGCCAGATCTGTGGCTAGAGGCAGGAAAGGCAACCATATATTGATGCCTATCTTCCTCTCTGCCTCTCTCCCTTTCTCTCTCTCTGGAAATAATAAATACAATCTTAAGAAAAAATACAGTCATGTATTGCATCATGCCATTTAAGTCAATGATGGGCAGCATATAGGACTATGGTCCCAAATGATTGTAATAGAGCTGAAACATTCCTATGGTCAAATGTCATCATAGCTATGGTAACAAGGCAGTGTAATGTATTACTCGTGTGTTTGTGGTGATGCTGGTATAAACAAATCTACTGTTACCAGTTACATAAAAGAATAGCACATGCAATTTTGTATAGCACATATTTGATAATGATAAGAAGTGACTATGTTGCTACACTATACTTTTCTTACTATTTTAGAGTGCATTCTTCCTAGTCATTAAAAATATGTTTGCTGTAAACAGTATGCCATGTTATGATGGCAGCAGTCTCACACACTTCATGTTTACTGTATCTCTTGATTGTACCATTTTTTCTTGTACTTGATTTCATCTTGTGTTGCTTTGTACAGTAACATTCTGCACAGGTTTTTAACATAGGGGTAATAGGCTATACCACAGAGCCTAGGTGTATGTAGTAAACTATACCATCTATATTTGTGTTAAGTGCACTCTGCAATGCTGGCACAAGTGATGATAAAATCACTTATTGACATGTTTCTCAGAAACTACCCCATCATTCAGTAGTGCATGATTGTTTATACTTTACTAATACCTAAGTGTGGACAGGCTTAGCTCAAAACCTAGGTTATCCCAGTTGCTAACTTAGCATTTTCCTGTGGAGTGCTTGTCTTTCTGCATTTTCCTAGGATGGGGAGGAGCAATGTAGTACCCTAGAAGTCTGTGTCTGGCTTCCCTGACAGCTGACTTTTGCTGAATTGCTTTGTGGCTGTCATCCTATTCTCTTTAGCAACTTTTTTTTTTTTTTTTTTTTTTTTTTTTAATTTGTAGAGTAAAAGTAGAACAGGCATCTTGGATTTTGTCAGTGATGAGGAATGTCGGATGTAAGAGAAGGCTACCCTTCTCATTTCCTAATGACAAAATATTCTTTTGGAATGAGGAAGGCAAAGATCTGATTCTTTTACCAGTTAAATCTCTGTATTGTGCATATTCCTTCCATCCCTGCTCCAAAGCAAACATATTCTCTTTCCCATCTACTAGAATTTAACTAGGGGTAAGTGAAAGTTCACACTAAATTACTTCCTCAGCACTTAGACACCAGAGAGTAGGATATTTTGAAAAGAAAGAATTGAAATAAAGTCTAAAATATATACCATTAAAACCTGTCCATTTTTTACTTCAAAAGGGGTCCATTCAGTTTGTCCAGACTTTGTCCAGTTAAAGAAAAATTCTTTTGAGGGTGACATTATTCTATTTGGTAATGGGGGACTGTTTTTATCTTGCTTGCGGCACATAAACACAGATGTCAGGAGAGAGTCCCTTTGTCCTTTAATCTGAGTTTGGAAAAATGCTGATGCAGCAGCTAAGAAATCTGCATCACCTGCCTACATGCTTGTTCTTTCCTGGTTTATACAGGAGAGTATTTATTTATTTAGCCTGAATATTAATCAATAGAAAATAACTTTAGAACAATTTAGATTTCTAACCACTTTTGTTAAGACAAAAATCCTTTTGATTACATAATATGGCTGTAAATTCACTCATTTACTAAAACCAAAACTGTCTTCCTTTCCATTATCCCCAATTTGTGTGTCTGAAACAAAATGTAATATACCTAAAAATGGATTTTCAAATAAATCAGTTGTTTCTTTTAAAAAATCAGTTATTTTTCAATTAAGAAATGCACATGAGATTCTTTACTAATAAAAAACTTTTTAATAGAAATGACCAATTAGGGCCTAAAAAGCTAGCGCTGCTCCTCTTTAAGCTACAACCATGTCTGCCCATGGGGTAACATGTGCTGGGGAAGATAAAATATCAGCCTGCCAGCTTGGATTTGTGCCTATTGGGTTCTGTCATTAGCAACATTATTAAGGACAATAAGGTAATGGGGATAAATAATGCTTTTAGGATCAATGATGAAGTGTGAAATAAAACATTTTTGCCACAGAACATGCTTCCAGTTTGATGACTTGTTTTCTGCATGGAAAAAAGATAAAATAATTCAGGAAAGAGAAATATGAATTCACTTGCATTAAATTTGTAAAAAACTAAGCTAAATTAGACTTGGAGAACTGATTTTTGGGGAATTAAAACTAATTAATAAAACTAATTCAGTTACTTACTTATATAAAGTTTTTCAAATGCTTTGAGAATTGTTGTGTACCTTGTCAGTAAGACATCAAGTTCTATGAGAACAAGGGATCATTCTGTCATGGTAACTGTTGTAAGAGATCTGTCCAGAAAAACTCCAGCCATTGTTAATATAGTAAGAATGGTTTGCCCAACATTGATTTAACCTAGCAGCCCAGGAGAGTGGACTGGAATGTGCATGCATGAACAGTTATGACTTCACTGTACCAGTCAGTAGGGGTGGTAGGTGCCATCAAATGAGCATGTGTACTGTGTGCACATTGCATTCAAAATGAATGACTATAACAAAAATTCTGCATCAAATTTTGTGTTAAGTTTGAACATTACTCTGTTAAAACTATTCAGATGATTCAGAGGCTTTTGCAGCACAAATAAAGGTGTGGCCCAAATGTTTCAAAGATGGTCAAGAATCTGTTGAAAGTGATCCATGTTCTGGAAGGTCTGCAACAAGCAGAACATCTGAAAAATGTTGAATGTGTATGGGCTACAATCAACAAAGCTCAGTGACTGACAGTGCAAGAACTAGAAGCTGACCTGGAGATTTCTAAAATGACTATTTCTGAGATTTTTGACACAGGATCTTAGCATGGGCCCTGGCTGGTGGTACAGTGGATAAGGTGCTGGCCTGTGAACCCAAAGGTTGCTGGTTCAATTCTCCAGCTATGGCACATAACCAGGTTGCAAGCCAGGTCTCCAGCCAGGTCTGTAGCTGGAGGCAGGTGAAAAGCAACCATACATTGATGTCTTTCTCCCTCTCTGCCTCTCTCCCCTCCCTTCTCTCTGGAAATAATAAGTAAAATCTTAAAAAAAAAAAAAAAAAAAAGAGGAATCTTAGCATGAAATGTTTTGTAGTAAAATTCATTCTGCTAGCAGAAGGTACATTGTGCTACAATTGCTAATGACTTGATTCAAACTTTGACCTATGAACTAGATATCCTCAAGGTCTTAACTAGAGATGAATCATTTTTCTGGTATCTTGAATCTTCTTCAATAAATGCCTCTATTTTTCATAGTACATGGCTAGATACCTTCTGGACAGACCTCATATATTTATTTCACCATTCAAGTAGTGCCTGAGATACTCTGTATATTATAAATAAAAATCCAAAATCATTGGTACATATACCCCCTTCACAATCTGTACCATTTTCACCTCTTTCTCCCTATCTCCCCACACCAAACCTTGGACCATTTAGCAAAAACTTACTTACTTAGTATCATAAAAATACCATGCTTTATCACATTACCATCAAATGAAATGACAGTCTTAATTTTACTATTTGTTGACAAATTTTGTGACCTTTGGGGAAATAAATTAGAATTGGTTGGGTCTAATCTCATAATTTTCTCTTGGGTGCTGAAACCAGTTGTTTAGTATTTTGCTTATGTTGGTCATTGGTCAGAAGAAATAATAAATACATATTTTTTTTTCACAATTTTAAGAATAGCTCAAGTGGCTGCAGTGGAAATTGTAACAGAAAGGCCAATTGCCTCTGTTTTTATCAAATGAAACTGGGAGATGAAAGGGAGGGGAGAGCATAAGAGCATTGAGTTTCTAGTGACAAGCAAATGAGTTGCTTCAAAAGAGAAGAGCAAAAAGCAAAACATCTGATTCAACTCTCGTTGTGATACTCGTGTCTCACCCAGCTCTGCTTGTACTGCAGGTACCCAGAATTAGCAGGGTCACCCCTTTCTTTTAGCCCAAATTCCTGGCCATGATTTCAGATGTTGAGTATTTGGCAATTTTGGAAAAATATAAAATATTAAGATTAGAAGTAACAGGAGGTTTTTGTTGATGGTAATGGGAGGCTACAGGAGAAGCATGAGAGTGGCAGAAATGAAACTACTCAAGACCTGAATTCAGTCCATTTCTATGTTTCTAAACTTTTTCTTCTTCTGTATTTAATTCTTAAATCTTTTTTCCCTAACAACTTCTAAATCCCTTCTCTGTAAAAAATTAAGATTTCCCATTTCCATTTCCCTGTTTCTTCCATCATAGTTACATTTGTATGTTGTCTGGGAATTCCCCAATTCATGCCCCCTGTTTGACTCAATTGACCAAGTGTACTCTGTAGCATATGCCTCACTATGCTAAAACACCTCAGATTAGAAGGTCAGGAAGTAACATTTCTTGAGTTACACATATACCATCTAAACATTTAATACTATAAACAGTGGACTTGCTGTGTAAGCAGCACAACCTGAAAACAAAACTTAGAAGTATGGACTTTTCTACTAAAATACTACAAGACTTGCAAAAAAGATAAACTCATACTTCATGACATGCACAAATATTGTACTGAGTGGTAATTTTTACAAGTGGAATGAGTTTGCACACCTAATTACCAATGCTTTTGTGCAACAACTGAAAATTTTATTTCTCCATGTATTGCTTGGTTAATTTTTAGCCTGTGCCTACTGACAGTCCTCCCAATGCCATAGGTTATCAAGCTATCACTCCTTAGGAAAGTTCTGAATCTAAGTCTAGAGCAATTGGCACTCTTGTCCATGACTCCATCACATACCTCAATGAAAGGTTTTCTGGGCTCCACCCATGGGTGCCATCTCTTAGACTACTCTTTCTTTGAGGAAAAAACATCGAGCTGATGATCATGCCTTAAGAGTCCTAGATGAAACAGTAGAAACTCTAAATCTTTCTTAGATGAGAAAGCATAGTCATCTTATGGGTAACAGGGGTGTAATACACTGAGAATGAGCTCCTCTTTGGTCTCTTAAAGGAGATAAATGTGAGAGGAGAATTTATATAAAAAAAAGATATAGAAGAGAAAGTATGGCTCTTAGTTACCTCCATAAAAGTCACCTCCCCTCCATATTTTGATTGAAGGGCCTTTGTTGTTGTTGAACACCAGATGCCCTGCTAAGGACATGAATCATGACCAAGCTAAGCCATTTATGATTCTCATTCTTCTTTATCAAACACTAAATGAGCATGAGATCCTTTACTGTCCAATGACACATGAGGAGACTGCTGGGATGCATATGGAAAACATTTTTCTCTCTAATTTAAAAAAGTGGTTGCTAGGATAAAACCATTCTTTTTGAAGATATTTGCATATGCTAGCTCCTATATACTGTTGCTTTCTTTTTGGAGAGATGTCCCAAACACTTTCAAAATAATGGAGAAATATAGAAAAATATGAGTCCCTGATGACTTCACTGAAATGCTGTACTGGTTTAGAATAACCCACCAAATGATATATTAAAATTGATCTTGCCTATACAGACAATAAAGAGAGAAGGTCTGAATTAATATTAACCCTTTCTTTTAATCTCCACCTATACAAACTTGTTCTTCCTTCAGGACCTAGATTAAATTCTACCTCCTCCGGGATCATTTTATGACCACTTCACATTAAATTGATACCTTTCATTTTATGGCTGCTTGGAGCTTTATTGATTGGGCATTCAATCCCATATTTATATGACTTAATGAAGCTTCAATGGGATCATTTAATTGCAAGGGGACAAGTTTGCAACCTAACTCATCTTTCTTTTATATTTGAGTTTTTATCTTATGAAAACTATCCATTAAGACCTCTATAAACATAGCATTACTAGAAAACAATTACTGAACCTTTATTTTGTGCCAGGTCATCTTGCTAAATGCTTTGTAATGGCTAATCTGCATTAATCCTCATTCATTAAAACAGTTAACCCTCATAACTACTAATATATTGCAGAAAGTTCTGTAACGTCCCACAGTGCCCTCCTAGGCTAGGTTGGATGTTCATTAAATTCTATCATACATTCTGTATTTTTCCTTCACAGCACTCATAGTTTTATTTTTAAAACAAAGAAGCATTCATTTGGTTTTACATTGTCCCTTTCTCTATGTAAAGTCCATGAGGACAGGGATAATTTTTACTGTATATCACCAGGCCATGAAATAGGCCTTGTGTGTAGTGGTCTAAAATGTTTGGTGAATTAATAAAGAAACATTCAAATTTTTTAAGAATAAGAAACAGAGACTTCAAGCATGACAAATCTGGCTCCAGTTCATACCCCTAAGGCTAGAGTTTACGTTCGTGCCAGGATATCTCTCTCTTCAGGGGCTTTGCTCATAATACTTGTACCATGTTTTGATTTGTTTTGTTCTGTTTCCAGACTAATTTGAGTTGTTTCAAACTCCAGCTGAAGCTCTGAGTTTATCACCTATTGGTTATGTGGAAAACTAAGAAAACACATTCTTAACAGCCAGTGCAAAGATTTCAGACTTCTGAAGAGAGCAGGTAAGAATGATGATTATAATGATATCACCATGATTTACAGAGCACTTCGTTTTTGCTGGGGATATTACCTCAAATCCTTAAATTATCATGGCAAGGTAAATTTTATTCCCTATACATACAAAAAATTGATGCTCAAAGAGGCAAGGATATATAGCTAAGATTGCATAGATAACAAGCCATGGCGATATATTATCAACCAGGTCTACTTGAAAGTAAAATTCAGTCTTTTCATTTTGCCGTGCTTTCCTATCATTCATCAAACACCTACTATGTGACAGGAACTCCTTTTGATACTTCTTCAATCATCAAAATAATCTAGGGGATTATTATCAGAATCAGAAAGGTAACATGTGAATGAATCTAAAATTAAAATAAGTCAAAAAATTAGTTTAGTGTCTGGCAGAGTTTTCTAAAAACATGACACATTTTCAAGGGCATTTTTAACCTACCTATTCCAGAGGAATGTTTCAATTTACATTTAATCCATAACTGAGACTAGCAAGAGGGCAATGGATTTAAACATGAAGTAAAATGAGGTAAATGCCAGGCCAAATCACATTTTGCAGGCATGGGTAAACTGGTCACAGGTATCTTCAAAGGGTCAATGACAGGATGTATGGAACTCCAAGATTAAAGAAGCTGTGCCATTTCTAAGCACATTTTGTTACCATCTGTATTTAGCTAGAAGAGGGAAGCAAAGGGATCTGGACATTGAGTTTAATAAACTGGGAAGCATAAGCTTGTTTGCTTGCTAGCCAGGAAGCTGCATCCTCCCACTCCAGGGAATCACAGCATTGCTCTGCCAAGGGTACTAACAGTCCCTCATTCCCTCCTCCTGTACCAGACTGCTGGTGGGGAGGGGGAGATTCTGGACCATTGATCCCTGTATTTCTAACTAGATGGTGTGAACATATCCAAAAGCTTGTAAAAGTTTGGAAACTTGATTGGTCATTTTGAACAAACACTGGTTTGTCCCAAACCCCAGTTCCTGGTTATAACTGGCACTCACACAGTGTACTCACCTGTTCTCTCCTTGGCGACATACCCTGGGCAGCCATGTAGCCCATGGCCTTGAGGAGGGTGCCTGAACACCTAAGCACCACGATGGGCTATAGCTGGGAATGCATACTAAGCTAGCCCGATGCTGGACTGGGCTGTACTTTAACATGGAGAATAAACTCTAGATAGTGGCTTTCATCCTGGCCCTACTGAGGACAATATTGGATTTTTCTATGGCAAGATGGGCATAGATGGGACATTGGGAAGTCAGGAGGGGTGCCTCTTAATTGCATGTACAACCTCAATAAACCATACCACAGAGACACATCCCTTCAAGTTGGTCACAGTAAATTCTTTTCCTTTAGCTACCACAAAAGCCCCACCTCCACTGATAATAATTTGACCCTTTAAAGAAAAACATATAATGAGTAAGAGCTGATGTGGGAGCAATTGAATCTTCACATCTGATGTCATAAGAACAAAAGAGTTGAAGCAGAGAATCAGATGACGATTAGCTGCTTTCTGTTAAGCTACGACATCTAACCCAGCATCATTGGCCATAGCCATGTTACTGCTTTCCAGTCCCTTCCCACCAGACATCTGCTGTTGGAGATTTAATTGTATCTGTCATTTCTGTAATCACTTGCATGTGTATTTTCCAGAAGGATGAGTTGTAGACTTCCAGTATAGTGTTGGATAGAATGATGTGCAGCTGTTGTAATGCTAACAAGAACATTTAATCTCTCATCTCTAACCACTCTGCTAGTGATACTCTAATGGCCACTGCCAGATACTCTTCTCTCTTTAAATGTACTATAATGAAACCAAGAAAGGCAACACTCAGAAAATTAGCAGATGCTGAAAGAAACTGAAAAATTCACTCCTCCGATAGGAAATCTTGATGACTGAATCCTTAGGAAGCAGGGAAAAGAAAAGAAAAAAAAAAAAAAAAAAAAATGGCAAAATTGACTATTTCCAACAGAATGTTTGATTTTCTCTTACTTTATACTGAAACATTTTATTCTGGTTAAATAATGTTTTGCATTACTACTATGATTCTAAAATTTAATTGTTGCAAAGGACTGAGTTTATTTAGCCTGAAAATAAATACAAAAACAAAAAAATCATCTTGCCGTTGTAAATAACATAATTTTGTGGTAAACCAGTTTGTTAATCTGACTTATTATCAGGGTCTTTTGCCCTCGCATAAAAGGCAGTATTTATTAGATTATCTCTTAAGTCCCCCCCATTAAATAACTCCACATCAACTTACGTCAGCATTTTTAAGCAACCTGCATAGATACATACATCCTAAAATAACATGCCCAAATTATATTTAACATACAAATGTAGTTTGCAAATCATTCTAAATGCCATGGTTCTGAGCCAGTGTAATAGGTTATTGTGTGAGATGATGAACCACGGAGACCATTCTACTTTCAGTCACTCAATGGGAGAGTCCACTGTGTCAGCAGAGATTCAAGGTTATGCTCCAAAAACAGGATACAGATCAGTTGTTTCACAGCTGCTATTTACGTTTAAGTTAGATCATTGACTAACTGCCAGGTGACATACTAAACTGGGGAATTCTGGTAGAGATTCCCAATGTTAAGATAGTTCTTAAGCATTCAACGGTAAACAGCTCAAGAAATACTACAGAATAATCCTAGAAGTGAAGAAAAAAGAGGCATGCTGATATATTTTTCTCTCATTTCCTCCAGCATGCCTGATGTCACATCCCTGGCATAGTAAACAAAATGATTGTTATTGATTGGAGTCCAGGGTTACACACACAGACACACACACACACATACACACTATAAGAGGAAATAAAAGGTGCCTCCCATAATAAATTTCCTTGTTATAGGAATTTATAGCATCTTGTTTTTCTCCTCCATACCACTTTTACAAAATTGCAAATGCATAATTCATTTTGGAATTATTTGTTTGTTTAGTGTCTAACCTCCTCTTATGTTCACACTGATATGGACAACATCTACCATCATGCTTTGTATTTTGCAAATGTTCAAATTATTGATTGAATAATTAAATGAGTGAATGAATGAATGAATAAATACCTTCTCTTTATTCATGGACCTCATTGATTATACATACATAGCGTTTTTTATTAACTATTCTTGAAATATGATTAAACATACTAAAGTTATATTTTGTTTGGATAGCTTAATAAAATAATCAGTTTCATTTTATAACCAAGTCTAGAAGGCAAAACTTGGTTTTAAGGTGTAAGGCTTGTGATTCTTAATTATAGTTTCATTGAAACCAATTACTCTTCTCATTTTCTCTCTGCCTCCCTCCCTCTCATACATGCATTCACCGTACACAATTGCATCTTTTTTTCTGGAATTATGGTATCTGTAGAGTCCTGTTAGGCCTCCAAACCCCACTTTTTGGAAGAAATACGAACCTGATTCTGAAACAGCAGTTGGTAGTCTTGTGAAAGTGGTTTAAGGCTGGAGATTTTCATTCTGAGTGGTGTTATGCTAAATAGCACAATGAAGCAAACTCTATTGTTGCTCTTATTTGTTTTATTTTTTTTCCTAAGAAACCTGTATTTGGATCTGAATGAGCAGATAAATAGTCATTAAGTAATCTAATCTAGGGTAAAACTCAATGCTCCTGAAAATGACAAAATATTAACAGATGGAGAATACTACTATAAGCATGCCTTAGGCAGAAATAGAAAACTCTGAATTGTTTTCCTTTCCCAGGACTCAACTTGCATGTAACTGTGCATTTCATATTTTCTTTGTTTTTAGCTGAAAGCTTAAAATATTTGAGCCTTTCAAGGGTCCTTTTGTGTTTGGCTGAACTTTTCTTGCAGTCATAGGAACACTTTCATGGATTGTAGCTTTCTCACTAGCTGACTTAATGCTGTTGACAGAAAACTCCACTACTTTATGTAAGGCTCAATATGAAGAACATGTTTCTCAATACACAAATGTTCCACAAAAGCCCGCCAAAGAAATTCATCAAAAAGCAAAAGTCACACACTTGGGAATATTTTAAAATTATATTTTATTGATTATGCTCTTACAATTGTCCCAAATTAGTTTGTCTATGTTCTTAAGTACTATGTAAAAAGTATAGGTAGAAATTAAAACATTATCCTTCTTTAAGCATTTAATATATGTTCTTACTAAAAAATGGGATCAAATAATATAGTATGTACCTCATGGTGGTGTTGTGAAGAGTAATTAAGTCAGTATATAAGAACTTATCACAGAATCTAGGCTATGGCAGATGCTTAATAGATAACAATATATTTATATTTGCATTTAAGTATATTGCACTTATGCCATGTATATGATACAGAAAAATGATTAAAATGGAGACCTAAGGCAATTCCCCTAGTGGAATTTTGAAACCACTTTATGAATTAATTAATAACTCAAAAGCATCATCATACAACTATCAATAGTTAATGTAGTTTCAAATATCTTTATGTGCTGGTTCTTGGTTGTAGACTTTATGGTAATATGAAACCAATGTACTATTAAAATACAGCATTGAAATATTTTTAATAAAGAAACTATTTTCCTAGAGATATTTAATTCTATTTAACAGCATAGAAATTATAATATAAAATTTTCAATGACAATAATAAAAATGTAAAATAATAGGAAACAGAAGTATCAGTAACTAAAACTGTGAGAGATACACCAAAGAGAAATCAAAACTGTTCTAAGTAGAAGCACCAAATAATAAAAACAGACTAATTCTTCCCAAATTGAGTAATAAATTAAATATATTTTAAGAAAAATTTCAATGAGCTATTTTTCTGGAATTTAATACATTTTTGAAACAGTAATCTAAAACATAAATGCAAAAATAGTTATGCAGACAAAGTAAGAAAAATGTGAAATGGAAGAGAACTAGAAATAAAATATATATTATACAATCATAATCTAAATTAGAGAAAATGGGGTTTGAAGTTGCAATAAGTTTTACTTTTTATTGCCATTGTTAATTGGAAAGGATCTATTTACATTCATTATTAGTATGTTTTACAGTGGATATCTTATATTATAAAATTTATTAAGTATAAATTATTATGTGATGAAAGTTGTTCAATTATTACTGTTTTCAGTGCTTTCAACTATTTGGATACCATGATTTTTATTTTTCACATGATTAGAAACATCTTTATTTTTTATTTTTAAGTATATTTTATTGATTGTGCTGTTACGGTTGTCCCAACTTCTTTTCCCTTTACTCCCCTCCACCAGGGCCCACAATCCCTTCCTTAATTTATGTCCATGGGTCATGCATGTGAGTTCCCTGATTTCTCTCTTTCCTGTATTATTCTTTACTTCCCCCTGTCTATCTTGTACCCACCAATTATGTTTCCTAATTCTTGCACTATTTCCCCACTTTTCCTCCTTCTTCCTCCCAGCTGATAACCCTCCCAATGATGTCCAGACCCATGATTCTGATCCTATTCTGGTTGTTTGTTTAATTTGTTTTTGTTTTATTTTTTTTAGACCCTGTTGTTGGTAGTTGTGAATTTGTTGTTATTTTAATATTCATAGTTTTAGCCTTTTTTTCTTAAGTAATTCCCTTCAACATTTCATATAATAATGGCTTGGTGATGATGAACTCCTTTAGTTTTATGTTGTCTAGGAAGCACTTTATCTGCCATTCCATTCTAAATGCTAGCCTTGCTGAGATAAAGCCTCATTGCTTCTGATTGTGAAAATCAGTGGGGCTTGGGGTGGAGGAAGAAACTGCCAGTCTCTCAGCAGAGTCCATTTGTTTAGAGGGCCCAATGGTCCTAAAACATCCATAGACCCATCGACTCTGGGACCACATGTGGGGTGGCAATTGGAGAGGCACCTGTTCCATACAAGAAGTGCCTGGGAGAAGTGCCTGGAAATGGAGCAAGTGCTTTTCATCACTTTGAATACTTCTTGCAAGTCTTTTCTTTTTTTTTTTTTTTTAAATTTTATTGTTGTTGTATTACATCCATCCCCTTTTTGCTCCCCTCTGTCCCCCCACCCACCCACCCATTCCCCCCAAAGTCAATCCCACCTGTTGTCCATGTCCATGGGCAAGTCTTTTCTTGCCTGCAAAATTTATTTTGGGAAATTAGTTAATAGTCTTATAGGAATCCCTTTGTAGGTAACGCTCTTCTTTTCTCTTACTGCTTTTAAGATTCTCTTTTTATCTTTAATATTTGGCATTTCAATTATAATGTGTTTTGGTGTGGTCTTCTTTGGGACTCTCTGTACTTCCTAGACTTGTATGTCTATTTCCTTCACCAAATGAGGGGAGTTCTCCCTCACTATTTTTTCTGACAAGTTTTCAATTTCTTGGTCTTCCTCTTCTCCTTCTGGCACCCCTATTATTTGAATATTGGAACACTTAGAGTTGTCCCAGAGGTTCCTAAGCCTCTTGTTACTTTTTTCAATTGTTTCCTCATTCTGTACTGGTTGACTGTTTATTTATTTCTTATGTTCCAAATCATTGATTTGAACCCTGGTTTCAGTGATTTCATCCCTGGATCTGTGTGTATTTTCCTTCATTTCACTTAACATACATAGCCCTCACTTCTTCCCTTTGGTGTTTGCTGTACTCAAGCATAACTGTCAAGTCTGTGAATATCTTTATCATCAGTGCTTTGAACGCTGCATCTGTCAGGTTAGTTATTTCCTTGTCTGCTAGGTTGACTATCTCCTTATAACTTAGATCTACCACTGTGACCTTCATCTGTTTTCTTTTTGGGGTCATATATCTTTGTCTCTTCAATTTGACAGGCTCCTGTGTTTGCCTCTGTGTCTTAGGTAGAGCTGTCCCACCTGTTACGTTGTAAGGGGCACAGACTTAGGTATTCGTCCTGTGGGGAAACCTGCTTCACCACATTGTGGCACTGTATGTTGGGGAGGGGTCAGAGAGGAAACAATGCTGCTTGCTCAGCACTTGCTCCATTTCCAGACATTTCTCCCAGGCACTTCTTGTATGGAACAGGTGCCTCTCCAACTGCCACCCCACATGTGGTCCCAGAGTTGATGGGTCTATGAATGTTTTAGGACCATTGGGCCCTCTAAACAAATAGACTCTGCTGAGAGACTGGCAGTTTCTTCCTCTACCCCAAGCCCCACTGATTTTCACAATCAGAAGCAATGAGGCTTTATCTCAACTCCCCACCCCAGCTCTAGAACTGTGAGCCAAGCAGCCTGATCCGGTGGCAGAAGCTCTCCCCAAGTGTCTCTATTTTTTTTAATGTGTGACTGCTCTTTCCACTAGCCAACCACAGCCACAGTTCCACCACAGCTTCAGTCTCACTGCAGCCACCATGCTGCCAAACCACATCCTCTCTGTCCCAGCTCCGCCCCTCCTTCCTGTCTGGATAAGTATTTCTTCTTTATATCGTTGTTTGTCAGACTTACTTGTAGCTCAGTTTTCTGGAATTTCTGATTGTCTCTAGTTTTGAGGTAGATATACTCCTTCTTAGATGGTAAGGGAGATGCAGTAGGTCTCCCTGTGACTCCATCTTGGCCGGAAATCTCTGCACCATGACTTTCTTGCAGATTTTTCTCCTTCAGTTTTTATTTGAAAAGAACTTATGCCTATATTTTTTCTAACTCTGCCAATGACTACTTTTATAATCTTAATCACATAATTGATCTTTCTAAACTTCAATTTTCTTATGTATTAAGTTCAGATAAAAATGTCAACATCAGAGAATTTTGAAGAGTAAGTGAAATGACCCCTGTAAATGGTTTATCATGGTGCAAATCAACAATCAATAAATGTAAGTCAGTCAATACTGACAGTGGTGCTAAAAGTAACAGTTTAGTAACAGTTCTATTGAATTTACTGTGAACTTCGTTGAAAATTAACTAACCCCATCAGTGTGTTTAAATCTTTTGCCCATACCACACTGTCTCGAGGAATGTGGCTTTAGGGTACACTTGAAAGCTTCATTTTTGTTCCTTTCAGAGTTGTCCTGGCTATTCTTTTTTCCTTTCTGTGTAAATTTTATAGTTTTGCCACTCGCCTAGCAACAGAAGGTTTTTCCTCTTCCTTCCCTTACCCATGGTGGCTTTTCTCCTGAACCCTGGGAATGACAGGGCTTTCTCTTGGTTAGAAAAGATGAATCCAGTAGTGTTTTCTGCCCTTCCTGTAGCAGTAGCTGCTTCCTTCCACCAGGCCTGCACCCCTGGGGGAAGATCCCTCCACTCTTCTACTACAACCCCAGTCTTTCCTGTGCCTACCTCAGGAAGGTCTGTACAGTACAGTCCATGAACCAATGCAAACCTTCCCATGTCTGCAGCTCCTAAAAGTTTCAAATGCTTATTATGATTATCCATTCTCAGCCTTTCAGGTATAGTTAAAAAGTTTTAGCTGAATTTTTTCTCACTGTTATGGTGGTTTTGTCTTTTTTCAGGCTCTGTTTAATCTCTCCTTGAAAGCACATGTCTATGTACAAATTTCAGGGTATTTGGTCATCAATTTTCAAAGAAATTTATAATTTTGTATATTATCTAGCTTTTTTGTGCTGTTAAGATAAGAATGATGCTTTTATCAGATCTCTACATTTTCAAAAGAAGCTGGCAGCTCCCAGTGATATTCTTTCTTATTTAGGCTATCACCATTTTTAATACATCCAGTTTTCTTCTTATTTACTTGACTATTCAGCTTAGTCCTTTCTCTCCACATGGATTCTTGCATTAATATTCAGTGGTCTCACCTCATTGAATTCTACTGAGTCGGTCAAATAATGTTATGAATTGTGCAATAAAAGTCATTTTCAGCAGTATTTTCTTTATTCATTTCTTCTGATGTTCTCATCTTTTTTCATTCTGCTCAATTTTTTTATGACCCTTGTTTGACCTTGGATAGAGTGAAATTTCATTAGTTAGCATTTGTGCCTTACAGAACCTACACCTTGACCCTGGCCCAGCTTTCTGTTCAGATGTGTCACAGCCAAATCTGTTGGTAGAAGTAGGTGTGGTGCATAGCAACCCATTCAATTCAAGTATCTAGCATGCTCCTGTTGCAATAAGATAATATCTCCTCCTATTCCTAAAGCTTGGCTCTCTGATGTGCTGAACTACAAAAAATACACTTTTACCACTTATTTGTATTTCATATAATGTAATTTCCATCATACACAATTATCAGAGTTCTTGTTTACATGCTACTATCTTTCATTCTCAGGGAGCATTATTTTCACCTTAAATTGTCTTATTCTACTCAGTTATCTTGTTTTCTACATTTGATTCTCTCTCTCTCTCTGTCTCTCCATGGGGGAAAAAAAAGAGGTAAAAGACAGAAAATAGCTTTATGGGTCAGAAAAGTCAACTTATTACTTTGTTCTTCTTAGAGAGAAATTTGTTGAGATGTAAGTTCTAACAAAGTTTTTGAATCTTGTTATTGCCTTCACTTTCAGAAAGAATAGCCTGTACATACCATAAATAAAAATATGCATTTTTCTCACAATTCAACTTGAATTATTTAATGGTAAGTAAAAATTCCACCCCCCCTTTTTTGTGACTGTAAACTGGAAATTATTTTAAGCCATAAATCTAGCGTGTCATTGAATAAAAAGTTAAAATTTTCATCTGGATTGAAATTAGATTATTATTTATTATCTACGACCTTAGACTCCTCAACATCTGAGTCCTTGAAGGGTTACCTAGTGTAAGTTTTCTAATAGGAGTTGGAAGAGCAGATGCTCTACGAAATTTTATAATCTTCATTAATGCAATTGTAAATGGAGTATGATCTTGATTTGTCTTCCTAATTGTTATTAGTAAACAAAAATACAACTGATTTTTATATTAATTTTGTAGCCTACAATCTACTGTTTTGTTTTTTTTTTTTTAATTCTAACATCCTTTTTTTGGTGAAGTCTTTAATGTTTTCCATATATAATATAATTTCCTCTCCAAATAGAGACAGTTTTATTTTTTTACTTCCAGTTTAGATGCCTCTTCTTTCTTTTCCTTGCCTAACTGCTGAGTCTAGGACTTCTCATACTGTGTTGATTAAGAGTGTTGAATACAACAACAATAAAATTAAAAAAAAAAAAAGAGTGTTGAGAATAGGCATCCTTGTCTTGGTCTTAGAGGAAACCTTGCACCTTCTCAACATGAAGTATGCTGTTAGCTATAGGTTTGTCATGGATGGCTTCTTATGTTAAAGTAGGTTCTTTCTATACCCACATTGTTAATAGTTGGGTTTTTTTAAATCATGAATGACTGTTGAATTTTATCAAATGCTTTTTTGCATCTATTGAAATGATCATGATTTTATCTTTCATTTTATTAATGTGGTATATTACATGGATTGATCTGTAGATGTTGAGCAATCCTTGCACTTTAGGAATAAATCCCACTCGATAAGCTGTATAATGTTTTTAATTATCAATGTATATCCCTTGTTGTACTTACTTGGATTAGGGCAAGCCACTCACTAACATATCTTTTATTTGTAAGATACATGCCCAATATTTCAAACCCAAACAAAAAGCCTCTTTCACTCCCTTTGTCTCTAATTCTGAGAATAATTTTACTCCTCCAGTGTGTATTTGACAACATCTGGAGACATTTTTACTTATCACAAGTGGGGAGTGCTTTGGTGAATAGTGGGTAGGGGTAATGGATGCTGCTAAATATCATATAATGCATAGGACGCTCCCCATGGCAAAGAATCATCTGGTCCAAATAATAATGAGTTTGATAAACTCTTTTATAAGCCTATTTTAAAATAACAACTCTTCTAAAGTGTATGAAAACAAATAAGAAATAAAATAAGGGGCCATATATTTTCCTCCCTAAGCTCCAGAGCAAGGGGTCTAAGCTTCCTCTACTAAGTTGCCATCACCTGTCTTATAGCACCAGCTTCATGAAGCAAAGATTCCAAAGAAGCGATCATAAAATGGATTATTAAACAATGAAATAAAGGAAGAGAGTATACTTCTATGAAGACTCACAAATTCTTTTTCCTCTTTCCTAAAAATGTACAACTATCTATTCCACTAAGACATAAAGATGTAGTAGATGGAAACTTACCTCTCCCAAGGGGGCAATATATATGTTTACTTACATACTTTATTTTATTACCTAATAGAAACAACTTTGAGGACTTAAATATGTTTTATTCCTGTGTGCAAACTCTTTTTGATTCATCTTTTCCTATGTGGTCAAAAAACCTTAACACAGTATGAGAAATACTCCATAAACCAGTCCTTTCTTATTTCTTTAAAATCATTGACTGTTACCTATTCCATGGCTCATTCATACTAAACTTGTGGCCTTTACTTGGATATATAAAATATAGCTTTCTTAAGGTTTCATTCACCTGTGATTGTTTTGAAGCCAGGATATGCCAACTTATCACTCAAGGCTCAAATTAAAGGACATCATGTCTAGCATTTTCAGCTCTTGTCAGTCAGACTGGCCTCTCTTCCTTCTGTTGTCCCACAGCACAATATGACTACCTTGACTTCATACTGATTTCATTTGACTTTGTATTATTCTCAGCTCCTATAGAAAAAAAAAAAAAAAGTCAACTGTTCATTTCTGTATGCCCACAGCATCCAGCAAAGTATGCACTCTATAGTGCTGATTAAACATTAAATGAATGTGGCAGAAATGAAGAAAATACAAAACCAATGGCTTCAATTAAGTTTTCCATCAGCTTGAAACCATTTTAAAATAAATTGTCCCAATAAGGAGTGGGGAGGCAGTAGCTCCTTGCCAATGTTGTGCTAACTAACATGCATTTCACAAGACATTTGTTTTAAATAAATTATCTGTGTTCAACAACTACTAGGATTTAATGAATTACAATAACCACATGGGATGAAAACTGGAAAATTCTCTTGACAAATTGCTTATGAATTCCTTTCCCTTTTTAATTTTTTAAAAGTTTTATCTATGTATTTACTTATTCGTTTAGAGAGAGGAGAGAGAGAGAGAGAATGAATATAAATTCATTGGTTGATTGACATATATTCCCTGACTGTAACCTTGGTGTATCTAAACAGCTGAGCTACTTGGTCAGGTTGAATTCCTTTCTCCTTTAAAGAATAGGTGGTTGTGAGGGGATGATTAGCTTAGATATCAACCTGATGGTATATTTGGCAATTTTTGAGACACCCAAATGTAGGAGTTCATGAATCAAGGATTTGGGTGACAACATTTAATAAGATGCTCCTATAGTTAAGTTTTAACTTTATGATTACAAAAAAATTCAGGAACAGAAAATACTTCTAAAAATCTTTTTAGCCCTGGCTGATATGATTCAGTGGATTGAGCACCGGCCTGCAGACCACAAGATTGCTTGTTCCATTCCCAGTCTGGGCACATTCCTGGGTCATGGGCCAGGTCCCCAGTTGGGGGCATGCAAGAGGCAACTACACACTGATGTTTCTCTTCTCTTTCTCCCTTCTTTCTCCTCTCTCTAAAAATATATAAATAAAATCTTTGAAAAATGTCTTTAGGTAAAAATCCCATTATGTGTAATATATTGAAATAATTGAGTTTCTTAATATGCTTTCAGGGTGAGGATTATTATAGAACCAAATCAAACCTTTTTGTTGTCTTTATCTTAAAATTAATTTTTAAAATATTAAGAATAATGTATTTTGGTTAATTATGTTAGTTGTGAAAAACTATTCTTTTCTCTTATTTGCAGTATATTTGGATATAAAATATTATTAGATACCTTTTCTTTTTTGGCTGTGTTTATTTATAATAATTTTAGCTAATATATGAGATATACATATGTTAGCCTCTATTATCAATACTACATATGTTAAATAATTTAATTGTTACAACTCCATAAGGCAGGAATTACCAAACTGTTTATGTAAAAGGCCAGACACTAAATATTTTAGGCTTTGTAAGCCATATCATCTCTGTCTCAACAATTCAGTTTGCCATTATAGTTCAAATGCATCAATGATGTTATGTATAAACAATTGAGTATGGCTGAATTCCAATAAAGCTTTATTTATAAAACATATACAGTGGAATAGTGTTGGCCAACAAGCTGTAGTTTGACAATTAAACTATAAGATAAAAGTCATCCTAAGTTTATATTTAAAAAAAAAAATTAAAGAAAACATAATCAAGAACAGCAAAGGTATTTACCTTTCAAGTAGTGAAACAGTACTTAAGCCATGTAATCTTTTTCTAGAACTCTACACTCAAGATATGAGAGTCATTAGTTATATGTGGCTATTGAGTAGTTGAAATATGGCTAGCCTGCATTGAATTATGATATAAGTTAAAATACACATAAAATTTCAAATATTTATCCTTGACCAGTATGGCTTGGTTTGGCATTGTCCCACAAAGTGAAAGGCTGGCCATTCAATTCCTGATCAGGGAACATGTCTGGTTTGCAGATTTGGTCCCTGGTAAAAGTGCACATACAAGAAGCAACCTATTGATGTTTTTCTCTCATATCAATGCTTTTTCTCTCCCTTTCTTTTTCCCTCCCTTTTCCTCTGTATAAAATTAAGTAAATAAAACATTGTTTTAAATTGTAAAGAGTTAGTAAGAAAAATAATAATATCTCAATAACTTTTGTAATTATTGTATGTTGAGCTGATAATAATTTGGATCTATAGAGTTATCATAGATAATATGATAACTTGATTATTTAAATCAAGCTCACCTGTTTCTTGTTACTTATTTTAATATAACTATTAACTATTTAAATAAATGTCTATTTACATTTGTTACATTGTACTTTTATTAAAAACTAGGCTACAGTTTTATGTATAAGATGAAATTATATTAAAATATTTCCCTTCCAAATGTTTCTATGAGTGGAAGTTCAAGAAAGGCAGTGTGGCCATCCATAAATCTACTCATCTAACAAAGCAGCAAAAGCAGTAACAAAAATATGTTAAAATCAGCTTATTCAGAACTCTGTAAATTAAGCAAATGCAAAAATCTGAGGAGCATTTATTCAAGAAATACTGAAGAAGAATTATTGGAGGGAAACTGGTGCTGGGGATCCCCTCCTTTTCCCTGCTGATGTCCATGGTTTTCTTGTCTTCTTTTTCATTCTACTTTTGCTAAGATGCATTTAGTGATTTTTTAAAATGGGACAAACTGCAAACATACATCCTTCACCTCTTGGATTTTTGTGATGTCATCACCTCCAATTTATATCTATGGGGTGGGGCAAAAGTAGGTTTACAGTTGTGGGTACATGAAATAATTTATTATTGTATTATTATTTATTAATTACTGTATTATTTTCCCACATGAACAACTATAAACCTGATTTTGCTCTATCCTGTATATATAAATTATATATATATATATATATATATATACATATACATATATACATATACATATATACATATGTATATATATATATAATGAAAGGGCAAAAGAGGATGAACAAAATAACGTATTTTGAAATAAAGTTTCTATATACTATTGAAATTAAATTAGTACTAATCCAAAACCAAACTAGGTTGTTTTAATTAAGATGCTTATTGTAATCTCCACCATAACCATTAAGAAAAAAAAAGCTAAAAAGTGTAAGAAAAGAAACAGGATAATTGAAATGGTACACTGGAAAAGATTGAACATAAACTAAGGAAAAAATCGCTTTAACATAAAATAGGACAGAAGACAAAAAAGTAATAGCTGCCCAGGCTGGTGTGGCTCAGTGGATTGAGTGCTGGCCTATGAACTAAAAGGTCACTGGTTTGATTCCCAGGCAGGGTACATGCCTGGGCTGCAGGCCAGATCCCTGATTGAAAACATTTAAGAGGTAACCACACTTCTATGTTTCTTTCCCTCTGTTTCTCCCTACCATTTTTTTACTCTAAAAGAAAATAGATAAAGTCCTTTTTAAAATAAAGTAATAGCAAGTTAGCAGATATAAATCCTACCTTATGAGAAATTACATTAGAATATAGGTGGATAAAATAAACTAAGCTACTAATCAAAAGGAATAGATTGGCAGAATGATGTTTAAAAGGATGTAACCATGTGCTGTCTATAAAAACCACACTTTAGATTCAAAGAAACAAGTATGTTGAAAACAAAAGGTTAAAAAAAGATATACAAGGCAAACAATCTCAGAAAGAGATCTGATCTGTATTGTCATGATTCATGTAAGACAAAAATGGATTTTAAATTTTTAAAAATTCTAGTAGAGACAAAAAAAGATATTTTATGATGATAAAGGAATCACTTCATACAAATACATAGCAATTATAAACATAAAAGCATCTAATAATAAAATACCAAATGACTTGAAGCAAAATTAAGAATATTCAGGGGAGAACAGATCATTTGTAACCATTCTAGATTTCACTATCCCACTTTCAATAATCAATAGAACAACTAGGCAGAAGGGTAACAAATAAATAGAAGACTAGAACAATAATATAAAACCACTATAGTTATAACTACAGTTCTATAGGCTATACATCTATAAAATCCTGTACCCATCAATAGAATATGCATTTCCTCAAGTGCACATGAAAAAATATCCAATATATCCCACATGTTAGAATATAAAACCAGCTTTAATGAATTTAAAAGAAATAAAATCATATAAAATATGTTCCTGACTACAATTTAACTATATTAGAAATATGAAGAGAATTTGAGGAATTTATATCTATGTGAAAATTAAAAAATACTATCTTGAATAACCAAAGAAAAATCACAGGGAAATTAGAAAATGCTGTAAGATGAAAAACAAATAAACCAAACCTTGCAGGATGCAGCTAATGCATTTTTTACAGAAAAATTTTAGCTGTAAGAGCCATATATAAAGTAACATTCTACTATAAGAAACTAGAAAAAAGCCCTGGCTGGTAGCACAGTGGTTAAGGTGCTGGCCTGCCAACCCAAAGGTCGCAGGTTCGATTCCCCAGCCAGGGCACATAACCAGGTTGCAAACCAGGTCTCCAGCCAGGTCTGTATAGGTAGAGGCAGGTGAAAGGCAACCATACATTGATGTTTCTCTCCCTCTCTTCCTCTCTCCCCCTCTTTCTAAGAATAATGAAATAAAATCTTAAAAAAAGAAAAGAAACTAGAAAAAAAAAAAGAACCTAGAGAACTTAAACAAAAGAAGGAATAATAAAAATTAGAACAAAAATGAATAATATAGAGAAAATCTGATACCCAAAGTTGGTTATGTGAATGAAAAGAGGGCTCTGCAATTAACCTAAGTCCAGTGACCATGAGTAAACTCACAGAGTGACTGACTCATAAATTCCTAACTGGACAGTCATAGTGAGTATTCACATCAAGGCATACATGTATATAAGTTCTTTAGTAAAAGGTTTGTCTTTGCTTAGAGCAAGCCCTATCCTTATTGATTGATTGATTGAGTGTGCATCTAGTTTAACACACCTTTGACATGCCTCTTTTCAGGACCCCTTGGAAGCATAGACACTTTCAGGAGAGTATATAATCTTGTTAACTGTCTTATTATCTAATCCCCATCTTGCTTTCTCCCACCTTTATGTCATTTTTCTCACATCCCATTCTTAATTCTAAGTGCATGAAAGAAACTGCACTCAATTCCCTAGCCAGGGCACATAAGCAGGTTGCAAGTCAGATCTCCAGCCAGATCCATAGCTGGAGGCAGGTGGATGGCAACCATACATTGATGTTCCTCTCCCTCTCTGCCTCTATCCCTTCCTCTCTCTCTCTAAAAAATAAAAATAAAATAATAATAATATATATATATATTTAAAGTTGAAAAAAAAAAAAAAAGAAACTGCTCAACTTTGGAAACACTTTTCTCAGTCTGTTGAGATCTTGTTTCCAAGCATGTCCTCTGTTAGGCTTAAATAAACTCCAATAAACTCTTACAAAAAAATTCTACAGGTGGACATTCTTATGTCAGTGGCATTTTGAATAGACCAACAAAATTGACAAACCTTTAGCTAAAATGATCAGTGAAAAAAGAGAGAGAGAGTAGACACAATAACTAAAATCAGAAATGAGAGGGAGTATTACTGCTAACCTTAGAGCCAAAACAGTCTTGAAAAGGAATTACAAATTTAAAGGATGAAAATGCCCTTGTTCCAAAACTTGTTATTAAGCCATAGTAATCAAGCCTATCAAGTCAGGGAAATAGGGGTAAAAATAGTCTTTTCAATAAATGGTCCTGGAACGACTGGATATCCATATGAATATCCAGTTGCTTGATATCTAGCTCATACCATATAAAATGTTTATTAAAAAGAATCCATAGATATAAAAGTAAGAACTTAAACTATAAAAATCTTAGAAAAATTGGGAGCATATCTTGCAGACCTTGGATTAATTGATGGTTTTGTAGCTATGACAAGCAAAGCACAAGGGACCAAAAAATAAATCAATTGACTTTCATTGAAATTAATTATCTGCTGAAACTGATTTTATCAAGAAAATGATAAGGTAAGACAGCTGTTATCAGCAGCTAACTGAAAGAACAAAGGGAGGAACTAGTGCTAACAGATAATCAACCATAATTGGGTTCCCCATTAGAGCTGAGACCAAAGAAGAGGTGACAACTGAAGCCAGGGAGGAGAACAAAGCCATTACCCATGGCCTCAGGCAGATAGAAGAGGACACACACCCACCCTGACTTTTCTTTCTCTTGTCTTTCAGTGTCATGCAATTCTCTTCCAATAGCTGTACTAGGAGAGAAGCAAGCAAACCTAGAAATATAGTCTCAAAGAATTGTGTTCCCTTCAATAGAGTGTAAAATCAAGTGTAAGTAGATACAGTCAAGAAAAAATAGAAAAATAAATACATCATCCACTGGATTTAAGCATATATGCTACAATTTAATTGTCATAATTTTACAGAAGATACAATGTGATAATATGGCATATTCGCACCACAAATCTTTTTCAGGATCTATGTGAACAGCATAAATTCTATAGGTACATGAGTGTGTGTGTGTGTGTGTGTGTGTGTTGTATATTTATTTATATGCAAAGTAGCTTGGGGAGGTGAAGACGGAGGTGTTAGTTGCATGATTTCCTAAACAAAAATAATACCTTTCCACCTCAGCTGTTAAATAACATTAATAGTATCCAGTCATTATTGAGAAGGTTGAATGAAATAATATATGTAAACTTCCTAGTACAAGGTCTGTCACAGAGTGATAAAATGTGCTACTTTCTCATCTCTGCCTTATGATCCCATTAGAGCAGTCCTCTAAAGGTGTTCTCTTTTTAGTATTTTGTGGTCCAAAGCCACAAAGTCAAAAGTGCCAAAGTTAGGGTCAAGTTAAGAAGTTCTCAAAAAAGAAAAAAAAAAAAGAAAGAAAGAAAGAAAGAAAACCTATTTCATAACGATGCTGAGTGTTCTACATGAGGGCTGTCATTTTATTTGGCAACTTCAAGACTGCTGCCTTGGCAAACAGAAGCGGATGCTGGGCTATGTGATTTGCATTACATGGATCTCTGCTCAATTATGATTTGCAATCTGGCTAATCTGTCACCCATTCACTACAAATCAAATACATGTGTGCAAAATTGGTCCAAGACAGGGAGGCCACAACTAATGAACAAAAGTAAAACTGATGTTGTGGAGAATAGGAGAGCTGTTCCAAGTGGAAACAGAAGCATTGTTAAGCCCTTATAGATGATCTCCACTCTATCATTAAAAATCTGAATTCCTCTTTAGAAATTAATTAAGCAATTTTGCAGTTTGCTACTGGAAGCCAAACAACACTGTTACTATTCTATAAAAATTAGTCATGTAATTGAACCAAATAATTTTTGCAGGGGTCCTCATTACCCTCACAATGTCCACAGACCTCTTCATCCTTGGTTCTGCATCGGTGCCCCAGAGAATGAGTCCAGGAAGGCAACACCCAGCACTGTGGTTAAGTTGTTCTTTTTTTGTGGATAGAGTGTAAAACTCAAGGTCATGACCATTTGCCTTCATTAAAAATCCCACAGAATTTTTGAGATAGAATAGGGATATTCACTCTCTCTGGTGTTCTGGATAACTTCCAAACGGATAATTGCTTTCTGCCTATAAAAGTGACCTCCCTACCTTTGGAATTGGCTAGGATCTTTATTTTTTTTATTTTACTCACATCTGTTTTGAGACTGGTGATAATTTCTCCAGAAACTTATTATACCTTCTGTTTTTGGGATGAGATTTTGCAAATATCTCTGCTACCCTGAGGATCTTCCTTGGACCCAGAAGTTTTCAGTTTTTATGTTGTGTAATCACACCTCTGCCTTTTATTAGTAAATTTTCCAGAATTTGGGGGGAATATATCTACCATTTTCTTATTAGTAATTAATTGGTGGGACATCTCTACTATTTTCTTGAATTTGTTCCTTTTTTGGATTTTATTACATTGCATGCATATATACATGTTCACTGTCCTACAACTCTCTTCATAACTTTTTAAATACATATGTAGGGATGCCAGGATCAATGGATATGCAAATATTCTATCACAATAGGTTGTTCTTTTCTCTTCCATTTGTTTTATATTTCTGTAAAATATATTTGCCTGTCTTTATACATGCAATTCTTCACCACAGTTTATATTATCTCCTACCAATATCTAGTTTTTATCTGAACATCTTTTAAACTTCTGATCTCTGAAGATCAGAAATCTCAAAAGAATAATGTTGTCACCATGTATCCTCTGATAGATGATTTTTTAATCAAGTGGATTTTTTGCCCCTGGATTTATTTTACATAACTGTGGGAACCAAGGGAAAAGCCTTTGGGAAATTCACCTGAAGGGTGAATGTTATTTACTAAAAAAAGTAAATTGAAGGCTGGTTCCAAAACAGGAAAAGATTTAAGTCTCCCTTTTCCAAGTAATTTTCTCCTTTATTGTAACCTTTCTTGCACTCAAGTCTTAGAGAACAACTTTTATTCTAAGAAGTCTGGATTCATAGATTAGTAAGCCTTAAGAAATAATTTCTTCTATTGACTAGGGAGACTTCATGATCAAAAAAGATGCCACAAATATATTGCCAGATCCAGTGTTGAGCAGGTAGATTCTTTTTTGAATGGAACTCTCCCCATATGCCTCAAATCAAAGTAGTTAGGTTTTCTCGCTTAAAAATCCAGTCCTATAGATGTCTGGCATCAGTTTTGGAGTAACAGTCAAACATTGAAAGCCCATTAAGTGTACTTGCATCAGTCTTTAATTGATAAAAATAGAGAAATTAACTTGAAATTTGTGGGTCATTGTCACATAATAAAATCTGAGAAGAATCTAAGTATCATTTTGATTCTTCCTACTACTCCGAAAAATTTTTTTCATCAAAATTTTTATCTGGTGCTATTAACTTTTTGAAAAAAATATTTTTGCTATTCTTCCTAAAGTTATATCTCTTTTGAACTTCATTACAGTTTTTCTTTTGTTCCTAGGCAAGACTCTTCTATATATACATGATCATGTAAAAGATGGGACTTGTCATTTCCTGTGGCATAAAATAACATTCTACATTGAATCTTGTCTACTTAGAAAGCCTGGCAGCTGTAGTACAGAAGGAAGAAATTGAGGTACAAAAGTTGTCAGAAATGATATTTACACAATAGTTCATGTCATCCAATTAATCAATACAAGCATGTAAAATTGGATGGTACATTAGAAGAAGAAGTGTGGCTTGTGAAGGTTATTTTGAAGAGAGGTGAATACAGCTTGTGACCTGGTGCTCCACATGAGAAGATGAATACAGTAAAAAGGAAATCAAGTTAATTCCATGGTAGTTGCCAGTCTAGATTAGACTACTGATTCATAAATTTTGGATATCTTCCCATAGCAACAGAAGCTATTCTAAGAGTTTATCCAGAAACCATAGTTCTTTTATCAGAGTCCAAGCCAAGTGAACAATGCAAATAAAAGTGGATTGCAAAAGACTTAAGAGATCACTGAGAAATGGAAAGCTAAAACAATGAAAGTTTAGTTTTTTGAATAATCAATTATACCACACCTTTTGAATATGTAAAGTACATATAATATACATTAATAATCATATAACTTAATTAAGTTATGTTTTATTGGCCATAAAAGAAAATCTTAAAGCTCTTATGGCTATTATAAACATATATGCCTTTTAAGAAAAGTGACTTTAAAAATATTTTTGTACATATTTTATAATACCATATAAATTAATAATTGGGTATCAATATAGGAACATACCATAAGTATAAAGAACATATCTTTAATTTAATAGAAGAAATGTCTAATAGCACAGAAAAAAGTTACATATATCATGCAAGCACTAAGTAAAATAAAACTAGTTCAGCTAAGCCAATACCAGGCCAAGTACACTTTAAGTTCAACAGACCTACAAGAAACAAAGAGACATATTCCATGATAATAAAAGGGTCAACTCACAAGAAAGATATCACAATGTATAATACATGCTCCTAATATCAGAGCTTTAAAGTACATGAAGCAAAAATAGAACTAAATATAATAGAAAATCCTTGACACATAAGAGGGATTTGAAAATAAACCTTTCTTCATAGCTGATAGTACACACAAACACAAAATTGGAAAACACACAGAAGATCTAAACAAGATTAATGAATTTACCCTAATTGTCATATAAGGAATGCTAAACCCAAAATGACTGAATAAATATTTTTTCAAGTGTACATGCAATATTTACCAAGATAATAGTATGTTTAATCTTAAAATAAGGCCCCAAAATTTTCAAAGCTTTGAAATCATTTCAAAACATTTTATTTGACCAGTGAGAAGTATGCCAGAAATCCATTAAAAATTAATATATCCAACATTTGGAAATAAAGTAATATATTCCAAAATATATAATGAGTAGATGATTCTACAAAAGAAGTTATAAATTAAATTAAACTAAAGAATAGTAAAAATAAAATATGTGAAAACTAATAAGATATAGTAAAAAAAGAGAAACCTATAATACCAACTGCATAAATTAGAAACTTAAAAGAAAATAACTTAATCATCTAAAAATTCCATCTTAAGGAATTCACAAAAACAATAACAACAGAAACTGACAATAAACCTAAAGAAAGTATAATAATATAATTTAAAAAAAGATATGAATTAAATAGAAAACACACATAAACAACAACACAATATTTGTGTCCTTGGACAGTAAGAATGAACATGATATGCTTCTTTTAAGACTTACTAAGGAAAAATAAAAAAGAAAGAATATATTCCTAATTTCACCAAAGAAAAGTAGAATATCAAGTTAAAGATCCTAAATGTAATAAAATAATAAGAAATAGATATTATAAATAATTTTTGTAAGTAAATTTAAAAATATATTTCATTTATTATTTTCAGAGAGAGGGGAAAGGAGAGAGGCAGAGAGGGAGAGAGACATCAGTGTATGGTTGGCCTTCACCTGCCTCCAGCTATGGAGCTGGCTGGAGACATGGCTTGCAACCTAGTTATGTTGCCCTGGCTGGGAATCGAACCAGTGACCTTTGGGTTCACAGGCCAGTGCCTATCCACTAAGCCACCAGACAGGGCTAAAGTTAAACATAAAAATGAAAACAAATACAACTTAGCAAAACAACATATTAAGTGGAAAATATAAATAGTCATATCTATTAAAGATATTATTAAACACTCATATCTAATCAATGGAAAGATGCAAATTAAAACCACAATGACATGTCATCTCATGCCTGCCAGAATGGCCATCATCAATAAATTAACAAACAAGTGCTGGAAAGGATGTGGAGAAAAGGGAACCCTAGTGATCTGTTAGTGGGAATATAAGCTGGTACAGCCCCTATGGAAAACAGTATGAAGTTTATTCAAAATATTAAAAATGGAACAGCCTTTTGACCAAGTGATTACACTTCTGGGAATGTATCCTAAGCAACCCTTAATACAAATTTGAAAAAATATATACACACTTCTATGTTCATAGCATTATTTACAATGGTCAAAATCTGGAAGCAGCTCAAGTAACCATTAGTAGATGAGTGCATAAAACAGCTGTGTACATTTATAGAATGGAATATTACTAAGTTGTAAAAAAGCAAGAAATCTTATTACTTGTGACAGGATGCATGGACCTGAAGAGTATTATGCTCAGTGAAATAAGCCAGCCAGAAAGATAATTACCATATGATCTCACTTGCATGTAAAATCTGATGAACAAAATAAAAACGGAGGCATGGACACATAGAACAGACTGACAGGGAAGTTGGGGACTAGATGAAAGTAAGTGAAGGAATTAGCCCAAGAACATATATGCATGACCCATGGGCAACAGTGTGGTGATGGACAGAGGGCAAGGGAGCACAGGGCTGTGTAGAGGTGAACAAAGGGTGGGGAAAATGGGAACATCTGTAATACTGTCAATAAATAAATTAAAATGTAAGAAAAAACATAAACAGACCATCTGTATTATAAACATAGATGCAAAAATGTTTAAAAAGAATATTAAGAAATCATATTATTTAATATATAAAATAGTTATACCCTGGTCAACATAAGCTTGTTTCAAGAATGCTATAATAGGTCTAACATTGGAAAATGATTTCAACTCAACCTCATTACCAGAAAGAAGAAAAAAATGTATTATTGAGCACATCAATAATCTATTCATGATAAAAGTAGGAATAGAGAGAAACTTTAATCTGATAAAGAACATTTATAAAACTCCTGAAATACACATGAAACTCAATAGTGACTGTAACAGCTTTCTTACTGAGACTTAGAAGAAGGTTAAGATGCTAGTAACCCATTTTTATTCATACTTATACTGAACCTTCTAGCCAGCACAATAAAGCCACCAATAAAATAAAATAATGAATGAATAAATAAATAAATAAATCACATATGGCTTTGAAAGAAAAAAATAAAATTTTTAAATGGAAAATGGAAAATTTAAAAATATACTGGTAATTATTAAAATTAATAAATGTATTTAGCAGTTATAATTTATGTAATTAATATCCAAATATCAATTTTATTTTTATCTATTAGCTGTATGTAGAAAATAAAATTTGAAATGTATGCCTATTATAAATAAATCAAATAACCAAAATAGGAGTAAACTAATGAATGAAGTTAGATTTGTTTAGAGAATTCTACTAGAATATTTCAAAACATTATTCAAGAAAGTAAATAAATTGAGGAATATACTTTGTTCTCAGATTAGAATACTCACTCTTAAAATTATATCTATTTTCTTTTTTTAACTGCATATAGTTTTAGTGTAATTCTAACCAGAAGATTGGTCATTTTTTTGGTCAGAATTTAACAAGTGTACATATGAAAATCAAAGGGCCAAGCCAAAACAAACCAGGAAAAAATTTCTAGAGGACTGACTTACATATTATAAATTAAAATGTCATAATTAAAATACTGTAGAATTGATACAGACCCATATACATATAATCACCTAGTATATGACAAAGGCGTTGCTCCATTGTGAAGACTAGTCTTTTCAATAAATGGTGAACAAACAATTAGATGTTCACATGAAAAAAAGTGAAACTTGATTCCCATCTGTCATATTACACACATACAAGGGGAAAAACAAAAACTACAAAATTATCTTGTGGAGGGCAGGCCCCTTGTAGCGCAGGTTTCCCCACTAGGTGAGCGTTCTCAGAACCCCTCTGTATCAGTGTACCAGCTGACATTGCGAGAAGCTGCATTTGGCCTCAGCAAAATTTTTGGAAGACTTGTTCAAGTGTTTGCCCATTTCATGAAGGGTGATTTACAAGCACACCTGCCCGTACCATGCCGAATGTTCAGCAGTTTTTGAACAAAAATGTCATGAGCCCCTGTGCCCCACCCTCCCTATTCACTTGATCTCACCCCTGGGTGAAAAAAGTCCTCAAGGGGAAACGTTAGCAAATGTAGAAGAGGTGAGACAAACAAACAAAAACAGTAGCAGCGACACTAAAAGGCATCAAAATTGGTGAGTTCAAAAACTGTTTTAAACAGTGGCAAGAACTTGATAGATGTATTGTATCAAATGGAGAGTATTTTCTAAGATGGTTGCAGTTTAAACATGTAAGAATAAATACACAATTTTTTTGTAAATAAATTTCAGGCTTTTGGGGGTTCCCCTTCATATAAATTAGTTAGATTGAAAATAAATGTGAAAGTTAAAAACTATCACAGGCCAGCTTATAAAAAAAATAGAAATCATCCCTGGCTGGTGGTTCAGTGGATAGGTGCCAGCCTGTGAACCCAAAGGTCACTGGTTCGATTTCCAGCCAGGGCACATAACCAGGTTGCAAGTCAGGTCTCCAGCCAGGTCTGTAGCTGGAGGCAGGTGAAAGCAACCACACATTGATGTTTCTCTCCCTCTCTGCCTCTCTTCCTTCCCCTCTCTCTGGAAATAATAAATAAAATAAATTAGTAAAAATATATATATAAGTCAAGGTTGCAAACCAAGTCTCCAGTCAGGTCTGTAGCTGGAGGCAGTTGTAAAGCAACCATACATTGATGTATCTCTCCCTCTCTGCCTCTCTCTCTTCCCCTCTTTTAAAATATAATAAAATAAATCTTTAAAAATAGAAATTTACAATAAAATATTTAAAAACAAATTTGACTATCAAAATTTGAAAAATAAAGTAAATAATAGAAATGTATTTCTCAGAAAGTTCTGTAGTTTCAATGTCCAAATCAGGGTACCAGTATGGTTAGGTTCTTTTAAGAGCCCTCTTTCAGGTTGCAGATTGCTGACCTTTCCTTGCATTTTCACATAGTGGAAGCATCAGGGAGCTCTGGTGGAACTCATGACCTAAGCACCTCCTGAAGGCCTCAGCTTCTAATATCATCATATTGGGCATTAGGATTTCAACATATGAATTTTGAGAGGACAACCATTCAGACCTTAGCAACATATGTATAGTAATATACCCATGACCTTGGTGTATGTAAAACTTTTTTCTGATGTATGGAAAAATTACTGACTATAAAAAGGACAAAAATTGATAAGTTGGACTATAGCAAAAATGAGAAATTTTATTTATCGAAATACACCATAAAGAAAATTAAAAGACATAGTTATGTTGGGAAAAGATATTTTTTAAATATACACATAAACAAATAAAAACCAAAGGCTCATAGAGTGTAAAATGTATCCCTATGAATTAATAATTTAAAAAATAGAAAAAAAATAGCAAAATATTTGTTTAACCAAGCATTCTTATAAAATCACATTCAACCTGCCAACTTAGAAATGCAACTCATGCTCTAGCTGGCAACTTAGCTGGTTGGATCATTGTCCCATACACTGAAAGGTTGCTATTCAGTTCCTGGTCAGGGCACTTATCGGGTTTACAGGTTCTATCACCAGTTTGGGATTATATGGGAGACAACATATTGATGTTTCTTCCTCACATCAATCTCTCTCTTTCTCTCTGTTCCTCTCCCTGTGTTTTTCTTTTCTCTCTCTCCTCCTCCCTCTTTCCTTCCCTACCTCCCTCCCTTTCTCTCGAAAATCAATAAACATATCCTCAGGTGAGGAATAAAAAAATTAAAAATAAATGTGACTCACCTATAAATATGTATAGATGAAATAATGTGATATCTGAAATTTGCTTCAAAATAAGCCAGTGAGATGAGGGTCAGAAGGGTTCAAATAAAAATTAAAAAAAAAAAAAGAGTGACAATGAGCTGATGATTTACAGCTGAGTTTTGTGTGTAAAAATATTCCCTGATAAATATTAAAGAAAAAAAATTTATTTAAGGAAAATCAGGACATAGCTGAAATGGTTCTAAGATAATGCTGCAATGCTCTGTGGAAACATCACTATATTCAGAGTTAGAAGCACTGGAGCCCTGAGTAGCCATACTGTAAAAAAGTTGAAATTATTTTTTATTCCTAAACTTTAATATTGAATGTTATTTGAGGCCATCTCTATTTTTTGCCTAATTAAAGACCTACAGGTGTTGAATAACGTCATTAAGGAGAACTGTTTGCTCACTCATTTTAGTATACATTAATTTAGTGTTTGTATGCCGTGACCAAATATGAAGTATCTGCACAACATGACTTTATTCTTTAGGTTCTTTTAAGACATGGCTGATCAAAATAACAAGGGGTGTGTGTGTGTGTGTGTGTGTGTGTGTGTGTGTGTGTGTCTATAGCAAACTTGTACTGACTCTTTTGGCTCTTTAATTGTTTACTAACTTTTGATTATTGTGAATGTGTTGTGTGTGTAGTATAGAAGCTAAAAGGACAAATCAGCTATGTTTATTCAACTAGAACAATCGAAACAAAAAGCAGGTTCTTTCCCTGTCATATTCTCAGGAAAATAAATACCCTAGTGCAATTAACTAAATTACATTGGTTACAATTGCAGCTTTAACCTTAACACAAAAGCATTTGTAATTAATTGTATTAAGATAAAATGTGAGATGATGTAAAATTAATATTTTGTAATTAAAAAATAATTTTCTCCTTTAATAGACATGTAAATTCTTAGGGTCTGTATTTTATAAAATTTTGTATCCTTCTAAATGTTGCCTATAAATATCTTACTTGATAAATACCTTACTTAAATTGATGGTATATGTTTGCATATTATTTGGAAAAAAGTATATTATAATATCCAGTAACTTATGTTTAAGCATACAAAACATACTTGATATTTGTAAGACTCATGTTGTACATTCATAGCAACAGAAACAATTTTATATTTCTAAATTCATTATTAAGTATGAACATTTCTTTGCTTATGCTTACTTCATAAAAATTTTCAGTTTGAGATTGAAATATACTGAATTTCAATTTTTAATTCATTATATTTCCTATTCCAAAGTTTATGTTTCTCTTCACTAAGCTGAAAACTTGCAAGTATCAACTGACTAAACATTTGCTAATGAGAATTGGAAGACAATCGAAGTGTATTCTATTGATTAAATGTACTTTAATTGGCATCCATAATTTGATTTGAGTATTACTCAATCTTAAAAGATCCATTTTTAGGAAGCTAAAAATTAAATGTCTGGGAGAATAGTAGCATTTAGGTTAAATCTAGTTTTTAAACAGAATGATTTGATTTATTTGTCATTTACCTTGTTAAATTACAGGCACAAGAAATTGGGTTCTAATATAATTCTATTACTAAAGTTGTGGATGGGGGAAAACAAAAAAAAAAATGGTCCTCTAAAAATGTTTACATTCTAATTCCCAGAAGATATTATATTGCATGGACAGGGGAATTAAGGTAATAGATAAAATTATGCTTTCTAAACAGGTGATTTGAAATTGGGATCTTTCATTATCTAGTTTGGTCCAATATACTCACAAGAACTGTAAAAGATGAAAAATAGTAGGGAAAAGTCATTTCAGAGAGATAAAATGGAAAATAGTCCTGTTTGGATATTGCTGGCTATATTTAGAAAAGGAAGATCAATTTGAAGTTTGTTCTTGTCATCCTCTTTTTAAAATTTTTATACTTAACATACTCTCAGTAGTCCAGTTATTAAAAATCTCACCAGCATGTTTACATATACACACACTATAAGAGAGTATAGAAAAATTTCTAGACAGGAAACTGCTGTGGACTTAATTGTGCCCCACCTTCCTCCCACTGGAACTTGTTAGTTGAAACTCTAACTCCCAATGTGACTGTATTTGGAATAAGAAAATAATTAAGATTAAATAAGGTCACAAGGATGGGGCCTTGATAGAATTAGTGCCCTGTTAAAAGAGCCACCAGAGAGCTCATTCTCTCCCTCTAGGCTGTAAGGACACAGGGAGAAAGAGGCTGCCTGCAGGTCAGGAGCAGGGTTCTTTAGAGCCCAACTATGTCAGGACCCTGATGTTAGACTTCTAGCCTCCAGAACTGTGGGAAAATAAATACCCTGTTATTTAAGCCACCCAGTCTATGGTTTTTTGTTAAGGTAGCCCAAACAGGCTAATGCAGGGACATAAAGAGTTGAGTGAGCAATACAACTCAAATTTTTTAGGAAAAAATTCTCAGATTTGCATTCTTATGGTAGATCTCATATTCCTTAAAGGCTTGATCAGCTTCAGGCCTCAGTTTCTTCCAGCTCCAGCTTGCATAATGGTGGGTCAGTATTCCATAGCCACAGATTGTTATGATGGCCATCATAATGTTAGTTTTCACCTTCCTACTGGTCCTTTTTTAGGTTTCCTGAAGTTGCTTCAACACTCTAGCTTGCATGGTACATTCTCTTTGCTTCTTTTGGGAGCTCCATCACCATTATTTGCATGTCATTCATAAGTCAAAAACTATTGATGTTAACAAGGGCACAAAATAAATATGAAAGCACTTACACCAGAATAAACAGAAATCATTGCATCCCACACTCTAGCATGTGGCATTCTAAGTGGCTGATGATGTTTTCTGTATGCACAGTTCACATTGGTTCATATGTATGAATTTTCCAGAAGATATCCAGCCATGTAATGTGAAAAATAGAGACATTTATTAAAGAAGATACAAGAAACATTGTACATAGGAAAATGATATCTCAGTTCCCTTCAGAGTAAGTACCTTGGGACATCACAGAGATCTTTGTAGATTGCATCCTGTACACATTCAACATTCTCAGGTGTTCTGCTTATTGCAGGCCTTCCAGAACATGGATCACTTTCAGTAGAGTCTAGATCATCTTTGAAGCATTTGTGCTATACTTTCATTTGCGCTATACTTTTATTTGTGCTATACTCCTTGCATCACCCCAAAAACCTTCTAAATCATCTGAATAGTTTCCTTAGAGGAAAGTTCAAGCTTATTGCAAAATTTGATGCAAATTCGTTGTTCTACTCTCTCATTTTTAATGCAATGGCCACACAGTACACATGCTCACTCAATGGCATCTACCACCCCCACTGATTAGTATAGGGAGGTTGTCATTGTTCATGCATGTGCATTCCAGTCCACTCTCTTTGGCTGCCAGGTTACATGGATGTTGTGCAAACCATGCTCATTATATTAACTGTGGCTAGACTTTTCTGGTCAGACCTTTTGTATGTGTGTGTGTTCATATTACATTTAAATATATATGTATATGTATGTATGTGTATATATTTCTCACATATATATGTGAGAGAAAAAAAAAGACATCCTCTTTTTAAAGATTTTATTTAGTAATTTTAGAGAGAGGGGTAGGGAAAGAGGCAAACAGAGAGACATCAATGTATATGGTTGCCTTTCACCTCCAGCCATGGACCTGGCTGGAGACCTGGCTTGCAACCTGATTATGTGTCCTGACTGGGAATCGAACCATTGACCTTTGGTTTCCCAGGCTGGTGCCTATTCACCAGCTACCAACCAGGGTGAAATTTATCTTTTTTTAACATACAATAATGAATTATTACATTATGTGGAACTTTATTAAATGAGGTGTAGATGTAACACCTAGATGTGAGTTTGATTTTTTCCTGTTTTTTGGATCCATTAGTGTTTATTTTATAATTGTCTTTAGTTATGATTCCATGAAAGGAAAAGAATGCATTTTTTATGACTCAAGCTTTAGTAATTTTCTTAGCCCATTAGTTACCTCTTTTATACTATGTATTGGTTCATTAACATTCATAGGCCACGAAGCCCATGCATGGTGTGTAGTATGGCACAAATGGTGCAGGGTGTTAAGTAGTACTTGCTCTTTCTCTAATCACTCGCAGCAAATGTGAAGAACTCCAGGTTTTGTCCATAGTCTACAAATATCACTAAGGCATGATGGGCTAATGATTTGTTCAGTACACTACATGCCCTATTTTTTATCTCCTATTCTAGCTTTAACTTCACAAATGATCACTTCTATGCTACTTCTATGTAACAGCATAGTGTTAGAAGGATGGGGACTTACCACATAAATGCTAGAAAAGAAAATCTTTGAAACAGAGTAAGAGACAAAATTTTGTGCACTCCTGGAAGATATATAGAAGACTGTGGTTATTGAGATCTCTGATTTTTTTCAAATACTTTTATGGTGTTAATTATGTCTCTTAAAGATTTTATTAAATGTTAAAATACAGGTTCCATTAGCCTTTGCTAAAGATTATTCAGCCACACACAGAAATCAGAGTAGATTTGATTTATTATTTTTAGAGAGAAGGGAAGGGAGAGAGGTGGAGGGAGAGAGACATCAATTTATGGTTGCCTTTCACCTGCTTCCAGATACAGACCTGACTGGAGACCTGGCTTGCAACCTGGTTATAGCCCTGGCTGGGAATCAAACCAGTGATCTTTGGGTTCTCAGCCTGGTGCCTTATCCACTGTGCCACCAGCCAGGGCAGAAATCAGAGTAGAAATTTGGTTTCCTTAGATCTGGAGACCATTCTTATATGGGATGGGAATTTAGAATTCACTTACCACCTAAGGGGTTCCTGCTGTGCAATAGTGGATGTGGATTTGAGGGAGGGTGGGGGTGAATGGGGTGAAATGAATGATGTAGAGATGACAGTTTGTTCCATCCCTCTATCATCCTAAAATTCTTAACAACTTCATATTCAGATATACTGATTGCCACCAAAAAAAAAAAAAAAAAAATCTGTAGAAAAATCTGGCTTGATCTTATCCAGCAGGGCCACTACCTCTTATTACCTTAGTTACCTCAGCAAGTTAGCAAAAACAGCAATTAAGACAATAAGTACTTTTATTACCCCACTGTCATACAATTGTTCTTGTCACATAATTGTTCAGGATCAATTATCAGGATCCCTGCCTCCTAGGACATGTCTGTTTATAGACCAGTCAGGTAACAACTATAACTGCAACATTAACCACTCTCTTTCTCTCTCTCTCTCTCTCCATCGCCCTTCAATTTAAGCTGTTTCCAAAACTGCCTTTCTTCCCTAGCAGTGTCTTTATTACTGTTTCGCTTTCCAAATTCAATAAAATAAACCAGGAAAAAATAATGGATTAGTGTTGGCCAGAGTACAGTGTAGGAGATTTAAAAACATAGAAGAGAGAGACACTCTTCTTGCGTAAGCAGCATCAGAGGAAGCGACTTCAAAGAAACCTCATTTAGTGCATGTTCCACATTTATTTGGATGTTTAATTTCTGGGAATCTGTACATCATAGGTTAACTCTATCATGCATATTCCTACCAATAAAATCTTAACAAGATTTGTTTGCTGTTTTTTCAGAAAGTAAAATAAATTTTCATGCCATTCAACATGAGTTGATGCTTGTTTTTTAATTTTCTTTATACTTCAAGCTTCAAGTTTTATTGGAACTTTAGTAATTACATGCTTATGAGTATATCAAGTTCCATAACTCCCTTCTCTAGAGATACTTATTTGCTAATACTACCTATAAACATAAGAAATAAACAAAATGATCCTTGAATAATAAAAATAGCTCCTTAAGGACAGTACACTAAAATGTATGCTTATTTTATATCATAAAAATGTAACTTAGATCGTCTCCCAGAGCCTATTTAATTCTATTTCACACACAGCCTTAATAAGTTCAATTATCTGGTAGAAAAGCTCATAGATACTATAACCAGTAATTTAGAAATGGAAGGATTCTGAAGGGATATACATTGATAGTAAGAAGAAGTAATAACTGAAAATCTAAAAAGGGGAGAGAAGTAGAAATTTGTGAAAATTATACACAGGGTATGAAAAATATGAATTTCCTGAGTTATTTATTATATAAAACACACTTACAACCTAGTTAGGTTGTTCATGTATACAATAAATATCTGTAAGGAGAAAAATAAGTGTGAACATCTTTAGGAATAGATGTGATAATAGATAACACTAACATTATACTCCCTTTCTGCCATCCACACCATAAGCTTTTCTCCTGTATTAATTTATTTAATTCTCAATGTAGGAAGTGGATATTATTGTTATACTCATTTTACATATAGGAAACAGGAACATCCGAAGGTTAAGGAAGTTGTCAGACACACAGTGATGACTAGAGCTCATTTTTTTAACTATCATTTATTTATTTACTTATTTTTAAAGATCTTATTATTTTCAGAGAGAGGGGAAGGGAGAGAGGCGGGGAAGGGAGAGAGGCAGAGATGGAGAGAAACATCAATGTATGGTTTGCCTTTCACCTGCCTCCAGCTAAGGACCTGGCTGGAGACCTGGCTTGCAATCTGGTTATGTGCCCTGGCTGGAGAATCAAACCAGAGACCTTTGGGTTCCCAGGCTGACGCCTTATCCACTGTGTCACCAGCCAGGGCTTAGAGCTCATTTTGAATTGGCTCCTGAACACTGGAGACATTGCAATATACTTGCTCCTGAAAATCCAATTGACTTGAAAATAAGTGTACTTCTGGCTGTAAAAATATTTTCAAAATAGGTACTTGAGTCAGACTGCTATTTGTCTCCTAAAATCAGTTCCTTCCTTCTTACTTGCTGGGCACATGCTACCCATCTTTAGACAACATTATTTTTTTTTAGTTTTCTTTGTAGCTAGATGTCTTTCCAATGGAAAGTGAGCTGCAATGATATATGTAACTCAGATTTCACAAGATCAAAAGATATCTTGCCCTGGCTGGTAGCACAGTGGTTAAGGCACCAGCCTGCGAACCCAAAGGTCGCAGGTTCGATTCCCCAGCCAGGGCATATAACCAGGTTGCAAACCAGGTCTCCAGTCAGGTCTGTGGCTGGAGGCAGGTGAAACGCAACCATACATTGATTCTCTCCCTCTCTGCCTCTCTCCCTTCCTCTCTCTCTGGAAATAATAAATAAAATCTTTAAAAAAAAAAAAAAGATATCTTGTGTCCTACATACTCCCTTAGGGTTTCCTGTGGGTGGTCACATGCAGGTAAATGGCAGCCCAGCTTTAACTATGTAGCCAAGAGCCACAGGAGAAACAAGATAAAAGTTATTTGGGTACCTAAATGACCTCTTGGAACAGAATTATTTTGCAGTTGTGGTATAATAAAAAAACATATTTGGCCCCGGCTAGTGTAGCTCAGTGGACTGAGGGCTGGCCTACGAACCAAGGGGTTGAGGTTCGATTCCGGGTCAGGGCACATGGCTGGGTTTTGGGCCAGAGGCAACCACACATTGATGTTTCTCATCCTGTCTTTCTCCCTGCCCACCCCTTCCTTCTCCTCTCTCTTTAAAAAACAAACAAAACAAAACAAAAAAAACACACACACATTGATACACACAAACACAAACAAACAAAAACCTATTTGGTCTTTGTTCTTGGTTTCTGGCACAATGATTCTAATACATTTGGAATTTTCTGAGCAATAAAAGTGAGAGAAGTGCCTTTTATTCTAATAAGGTGATTCTTGGCAGGCCCTTAGATAGCTGCCTGCTGGGGACTTAGAGCCAGAAAGACCAAGGTTTGATTAGAAGCTTAGAACTTCAGTCCCATTCCTCACCCTCCAAGGAGGGGTAGGGCCTAGAGATTGAGTTAATAATAAGCAGTCAATAGTTCAATTGACTATACCTAGTCAATAAAACCCTCTGAAAGATAGGGTTTGGAGAGCTCCCAGGCTTGGGGACACACTAGTGTACCGGGAGGGTAGCACACCCCAAGTCCCTGGGACAGTAGCCCTTGTACTCTGGACACTTATGAACCTTGGCCTATGTACATCTTCACCTGGCTGTTCATTTGTATCCTTTACAACAAACTATAATAGTAAATATAGCATTTTTCTGACTTTCGTGAATTAATCTGGCAAATTATCAAACCTGGGGAAGAGGTTATGAGAACTTATCACTTTGTAGAAGCATCAGACAGAAGTGTGGACAACCTGGGGGCCTGATATTTGTGACTAGCACCTGAAGTGACAACTGTCTTATGAGACTGAGCCCTTAACCTGTGAAGTCTGCCCTTAGCTCCAGTTAGTGTCAGAATTGAATTTAATTGTAAGACAGCTGATTGGTGTCAATAATGGGAGCTTTGGTTGATGTGGGAAAAATAACTAACAGCAGCCTAGGCCAATTATCTCTATATTTTTAGGGGTCTTTCTTACACAATCTTAATCAGTTTCTTATCTAATTCAGACATAAGAATGCAGTGATGGCTCCATTGAAATAAGTATGTGCTCTATCTTGGATAGAATAATTTTATAGAAAGTGTTGTGATGCTATGTAAATTATTTGAAAAGCAGGACAGAGATTAGTTTTAGACTAACCTAGGACTTAGTTCTAGACTTATTATAGTCTTCCTTTTGCAGTATTTATTGAGCATACACCATGTATCTTATTATGTATTGAGGGTATAAAAATAACACACTCCCTTTCTCTAAAGAGGAAAGCAATAAAAGCAGCAGGTATAATATAAAAGTGTAATGATAGCCCTGGCTGGTAGCACAGTGGATAAGGTGCCAGCCCGCGAACCCAAAGGTCGCAGGTTCGATTCCCCAGCCAGGGCACATAACCAGGTTGCAAACCAGATCTCCAGTCAGGTCTGTGGCTGGAGGCAGGTGAAACGCAACCATACATTAATATCTCTCTCCCTCTCTGCTTCTCTCCCTTCCACTTTTTCTAAAAATAATGAAATAAAATCTTTAAAAAAATAAAATAAATTGCATGCTATTCTAAGTAGCATGATAAAAATCTTTTTAAAAAAGTATAATGATAAAAGCATCATAGTGGAGAAAAAGTTTCTAAGAGATAGTAAAGGATGGAGAGCCTAAAATTGCAAGTAAGGAAAAGGAGACAGAACACAATGACTTCCCAAGAGACCTGATACTGAATTAAATGTTTAAGAATGAATAAAAGTTCACTGTGTAGAAAAGCAAGGGAAAAGATATTCTGGGCAAAAGTAGCAACATCATTTATAAAACCAAGAGACATAAATTAGCATGAGATAATGACTGGGCAGAAGTCTTTTTTTTTTTTTTTTTTTTAATCGTTGGAACATAAAATAGAAGAGCACTGAAGAGATTATATGGGAGAGGTGCTGAAGAGTCTGGACTTCATGCTGAAAACAATTGAAAACAATGCTGAGGACATTGGCATTCTTAACTGGGCACATGGTAATATCTATTTATTATATTTAATATATACCTTAACCTATGTTCTCTGCCAGATAAAAGGATACATAAAACTGAAACATGGTGTCTGTCTTCAAGATGTTCACAATTTAGCCCTGGCTGGTGTGGCTTGGTAGATTGAGCACCAACCTTCGAACCAAGAAATCACACTGGTTCAATTCCCAGTCAGGGCATGTGCCTGGGTTGCAAGCTCAGTCCCCAGTTGGGGGCATGCAAGAGGCAACCACACATTGATGTTTCTCTTCCTCTCTCTCTCCCTCCCTTCCCCTCTTTCTAAAAATAACTAAATAAAATCTTTTAAAAATCACTAAAGTTCATAATTTATTAGGAAACCACATAAATAAAAAACAGCAGTGCCTAGTGATAAATGTTACCAGGAAGGCAAATACAGTGTGGTTGCATTATGGATAAGAATAGAATGTGAGAAATTATGAAGATGAGAAAGAGGATAGTTCATTTGAGGAACTTTAGGTAGTTTAATAGTCATGCACTGGGGAAAATAGCATCAACCACAGAGAATGAGGCTGGGGAATGGTTAGGGGCTGGATCAGGAAGGCTGCTTTGCTGTGGTAAAGAGATTGGTTTTTATTCAGAAATAAAGCAGAGAATGTGGAAAGTGACATCTAGGAAGTAGAGACAATAGGAGTAATGAGGAAGGAAAGGAATGAGGGTGGACAGTCTCAAGTATCTCAAGAAATAACTGGACGATGGGGTCTTTATCTGAGGTAGGGAATAAAAGGGACAGAGTCAATTCGGGAACAGAGAAAGAGGAAGCCACTGAGTAGATGTCCATTTAAGGACTTGCCCTGCCCACAGCCCTTTAGGAGAAAGGCAGCCTATTTTATTACCCAGTACTCTGCTCATAGTTGAGGTAACTGGAATAAGGATCTAACTGAAGAGTAGTCAATTCACTGTCAAGCCAGCCAGCAGTGATATGTCTTGGCATAAAAGAATTGTCCCAATAATAAAGTCCTTAGCATCAACTGATCTGTAAGGTGCCAAAGCATAAATAGAAGACTGTGATAGACCATGGTGAGCCATGAACAAATCAAAGTTGGAGTAAGTTATTGTGCATAAAGCAGTAGAGATTCCCAGGGGATGCCATGCCAGCTCCCAACAGAGATGGGAGAGAAATGCTCATGCAATGTATCCTGCTGTTGATGGCTCTCCATATCCATACTGTATAAAATACTCACTTTCCCTTTGGGCAATATCAGTAATTCTCTGTGGCTTATAAATAAAAACAACAACAAAAAATCTAATTGCATACCAACTAGCTGTGTGCCTCTCTCATTTTTGGAAGAGCTTTTAAATATGAGGTTTAAAAATCCTTAAAGCCCTGGATGATGTAGCTCAGTGGATTGATTGCCAACTTGCAAACCAAAGGGTCACCAGTTTGATTCTAAGTTAGGATACATGCCTGGATTTTGGGCTGGATTCTCAAGTAGGGGTGTGCAAGAGGCAATGACACACTGATGTTTCTCTCCCTCCCTTCACCTCTCTGACAAGTAAATAAATGAAATATTTTTTAAAAAATTCCTTTAGCCCTGGCTCGTGGCACAGTGGATAAGGCACCAGCCTGAGAACCCAAAGGTCGTTGGTTCGATTCCCCAGCCAGGGCACATATAACCAGGTTGTGAGCCAGGTTTCCAGCTAGGTCTATAGCTGGAGGCAGGTGAAAGGCAACCATACATTGATGTTTCTCTCTCCTTCTCTGCCTCTCTCCCTTCCCTTGTCTATGAAAATAATAAATAAAATGTTTATAAAAAATATGTCATGCTATAATTTTTTTTAAAAATTCCTTTAGAGAGATGACATGATAGAGTACATAGAAAACCCTACAGGCTTCATCAAAAAATACTCAACATATTTTAAATTTAGCAAATTCAAAGTCAAGATTCAAAAATTAAAGGCATTTTTTTGGTATACTAACAATGAAATATTAGAAACAAAAACTAAGGGACAATATCCCATTGACTATAGCAACAAGAAAAATGAAGTACCTAAGAATAAACTTAACCAAGGAGGTAAAAGACCTACTAAAAGAAAACTACAGAATAGTGAAGAAAGAAATTAAGGAAGACACAAATAAATGGAAGCATATACTATGTTCATGGGTTGGAAGAATTAACATTAAAATATTTATGCTACCTAAAGCAATCTATAAATTCAATGCAATCCCTATTAAAATACCAATGACGTATTTTTTTTAATATTTTATTTATTATTTTTAGAGAGAGGGGAAAGAAGAGAGGCAGAGAAGGAGAAAGACATCAATGTATGGTTGCCTTTCAACTGCCTCCAGCTACGGATCTGGCTAGAGACCTGGCTTGCAATCTTGTTATGTGACCTGGCGGGGAATCAAACCAGAGACCTTTGGGTTTGCAGGCCAGTGTCTTATCCACTGTGCCACCAGCGCCAGGGCCCAATGACAAATTTCACAGATCTAGAACAGATATTTCAAAAATTTATATGAAACAATAAATGATCCTGAACAGTCTCAGCAATTTTGAGGAAGAAGAACAAAGTAGGAGGAATCATAATACCTGATATCATACTGCTTTATCAGGCCACTATGATCAAAACAGCCTGGCATAAGAATAGACATATAAATCAATGGAGCAGAATAGAGAGTCCAGAAATAACTCCAAATCTCTATGGTCAATTAATATTTGACAAAAGGGGCAGGAGCATAAAGTGGAGTAAAAATAACCTCTTTAATAAACATTGTTGGAAGATATGGACAGGTATGTGCAAAAAGAAAAAGAAAATGAAATTAGACCACCAACTTACACCATACATCAGAATAAACTCATGATGGATAAAGGAGTTAAATATAAGTTGTGACTCTATAAAAGTCCTGGAGAAAAATAAAGGCAGTAAAATTTCAGATATCTCACACAACAATATTTTTGCCCATATATCTCCTACGGCAAGGGAAATAAAGGAAAAAATAAACAAATGAACTATGTCAAGTTAAAAAGCTTCTGCATGGCTAAAGGAAACTTCAGCAAAATGAAAAGGGAACAAATTGTATGGGAAAACATATTTGCCAATGATACCTCAGACCACTGTTTGATCTCCAAAATATATCAAGAACCCATATGACTCAATACCAGGGAGACAGGCAACCCAATTAAAAATGAGGAAAGGACATGAATAAACACTCCTCCAAGGAGGACATACATAGCCATATCAGTAACCATCAGAGAGATGCAAATTAAATCCTCAATAAGATACCACCTCATACCTGTCAGAATGGCCATCATCAACAAATCAACAAACAACAAGTGCTGGTGAGGATGTGCAGAAAAGGAAATCCTAGTGCATTGTTGATGGGAATGCAAACTATTGCAGTTACTATGGAAAAATGTGTGGAATTTCCTCAAAAAAACTAAAAATGGAACTGCTTTCTTACCCAGTAATTCCACTGCTGGAACCCTACCTGAAGAATACTGAAATACCAGTTTCAAAAGAACCTATGCACCCCAAGGTTCATAGAAGCACTATTTATAATAACCAAGAGCTGGAACAGCCTAACTGTCCATCAGTGGATAAGTGGGTCAAAAAACTGTGGTACATTTACACAATGGATACTACATAGCAGAAAGCAAGAACTCTTACTTTTTGTGAAGCACATATGGAACTAAAGAGTATATTATTCTAATTGAAGTAAACCACATGGTGAAAGTTCCATGCATTCTCACTTAACACAGGAGACTAATGAACATGAAAAACAAATGAGCAAAATAGAACAGAGACATAGAAAGAAGAAATAAGCTGAGTAACTAGAGGGTGGGGGAGGAGATAATGGGAGAAAGAATTCAAAGAACAAGTATAAAGGACCCATGGACATGGCAAGAGGGTGGAGATTGAGTGCGGGAGTGGGTGGAAAGGGTTGGCGGGGCAGAGGAGAGCAGTGGGGGAATATGGGCCAATTGTAATTGAACAACAATAAAATAAAATTTTTTAAAAAGAAAGAAAAGAAAAAGGAAAACAAAAAAGAATGCTGTTTAACCAAAATGTGAATAATTAGCCTGAGAAGTCTTTGTTCTTGGTTAACTCAAACTTAAGAAAGCAGAGATTTGAGCCATGGCTGTGTTTAAGACATTGTAGTTTCTTTATTTCTGATTCCCTTGGTAAATTAGATTATGTAAACTTATAGGGAAATTTTTATTTCGGTTTATATTTTTAACAATAATAGTAATAATAATAATGGCACCACACTCTTATATAGCATTTCTTATGTGCTGAGTCTTTTTTTGTGTTGAGTTATTTTCTTCTTTTTTTTAATTATTTAATTTTATTTATTAGTGTTGTATTATGATTGTTTCCTTTTTCCCCCATTGCTCTCCCCTGCCCCATCCTCCCTACCACCCTACCACAGTCAACCATCATTTTCCTCTTTTTTTTTATCCTGTGTCTCTTGTTTCTTTCTGCACATCTGTTTGTTTTGTTCATTAGTTTCCTGTGTTAAGTGAGAACATACAGTATTTATCTTTTGCCGCCTGATTTATTTCACTAAGCATCCATGTTCCATCCATGATATTACAAATGGTAGGAGTTCCCTCTTTCTTTCTGCTGCATAATACTCTACTGTGTAAATGTACTGCAGCTTTTTGATCCATTCATCCACTGAAGGACACTTAGGTTGTTTCCAGCATTTGACTATTGTAAATAGTGCTGCTATGAACATAGGGGTGCATAGGTTCTTCTGAATTGGTGTTTCAGGGTTCTTCGGGTATAATCCTAGCAGTGGAATTGTTGGGTCGTAAGGTAGTTCTATTCTTAGCTTTTAGAGGAAATTCCATACTGTTTTCTACACTGGCTGCACCAGTCTGCATTCCCACCAGCAATGCACCAGGGTTTCCTTTTCTCCACATCCTCACCAGCACTTGTTGTTTGTTGACCCGTTGATGATGGCCATTCTGACAGGTGTGAGATGGTACCTCATTGCAGTTCTAATTTGCATCTCTCAACATCTAGTGATGTTGAGCATCCTTTCATATGCCTATGAGCCCTTTGTATGTATCCCTTGGAGAAGTGTCTGTTTGGGTCCTTTTCCCATTTTTTAATTGGGTTGGCTGTCTCCCTGGTGTTGAGTCATATTAGTTCTTTTATATATTTTGGAGATCAAACCTTTGTCTGAGGTGTCATTGGCAAATACGTTTTCCCTTATGGCTGGTTCCCTTTTCATTTTGTTGATGTTTTCTTTAGCTGAGCAGAAACTTTTTAGTTGCTGTAGTCCCATTTGTTTACTTGTTCCTTTATTCCCCTTGCCCTGGGAGAGATATCAATGAAAATGCTGTAGCATGTGATATCTGCAATTTTTTTGCCTATGTTTTCATCTAGACATTTATGGTGGTATTGCTTATGTTTAAGTATTTTACCCATTTTGAATTTAACCTGGTGTATGGTGTAGTAAGTTAGTGATCTAGTTTCATTTTTTTTGTATGTGCCTGTCCAGTTCTCCCAACACCACTTGTTGAAGAGGCTATTTGCACTCCATTTTATGTTCCTTCCCTCTTTGTCAAATATTAGTTGCCCATAGAGTCCTAGGTTTATTTCTGGCTCTCCATTCTGTTCCATTGATCTGTTTGTGCTTGTGTCAGTACCAGACTGTTTTGATTACTATGGCTTTGTAATATAGTTTTATATTTGATATTGTGATTCCTCCTACTTCATTCTTCTTTCTCAAGATCGCTGTAGCTATTTGGGGTTGTCTTTGATTCCATATAATTTTTTAAAATATTTGTTCTAAGTCCTTGAAATATGACATTGATATTTTAATAGGGGTTGCATTGAATCTATAGATGGCTTTGGGTAGTGTGGCCATTTTTAGGATGTTAATTCTTTCTATTCATGAACATGGTATATACTTCCATTTATTTGTACCTTCCTTAATTTCTTTCTTCAGTGTTCTGTAGTTTTCTGAGTATAGGTCTTTTATCTTCTTGGTTAAATTTATTCCTAAGTACTTTATTTATTTATTTATTTATTTATTTATTTATTTATTTATTTCTATAGTAAATGATATTTTTTTCTAGTTTCTTTCTCTGATGTTTCATTGTTGGTGTATAATAATGCCTTTGATTTCTGGATATTGACTTTGTATCCAGCTATTTCACCAAATTCAGTTATTAGATGTTGTAGTTTTTTAGTGGAATCTATAGGTTTTTCTATGTGTACACTATCATATTATCTGCAAATAATGACAGTTTTACTTCCACCTTTTCAATTTGGTTGCCTTTGATTCATTTTTCTTATCTGATCACTGTGGCTAGAACTTCCAAAACTATGTTGAATAGAAGTGGAGAGAATGGACACCCTTGCCTTGTTCCTGATCTTAAGAGAAAGGCTTTCAGCTTTTGCCCATTTAATATGATGTTAGCTACAAGTTTCTCATATATGGCCTTTATTATGTTGAGATATGCTCCCTCTATTCCCACCTTGCTGAGCATTTTTATAATAAAAGGGTACTGTATTTTATCAAATGCTTTTTCAGCATCTATTGACATAATCATATGTTTTTTGTCTTTCAGTTTGTTTATGTGGTGCATTACATTTATTGATTTGAGAATATTGTACCATCCTTGAATCCCTGGGATACTGGGATACCATTGGATCATGGTATATGATTTTTTGAATATATTGCTGGATCTGGTTTGCCAATATTTCCTTGAGAATTTAGCATCTATGGTCATCAGAGATATTGGCCTGTAGTTTTCTTTCTTAATTGCATCTTGACCTGGTTTGGGGATTAGAATGATATATACTAGCCTCATAGAAAGAGTTTGGGAATCATCCCTCTTCCTGGATTTTTTTGGAATATGTTGAGAAAAATAGGAGTTAGTTCTTCTCTAAATGTTTGATAAAATTCACCTATGTAGCCATCTGGTCTGGGACTTGTGCACTAGGAGTTTTTTGATTACTGCTCAATTTCAATGGTTGTTACTGTCCATTCAGGCTTTCTGCTTCTTCTGGATTCAGTTTTGGTAGATTATACATTTCCAGAAATTTGTCCATTTCACCCAAGATGTCATATTTCTTATCATATAGCTGTTTCTTTTGTAGTAACTTTTTATAATCCTTTGTATTTCTGTGGTATCAATTTTGATTTCTACTCTGTTGTTTCTAATTTTATTTATTTGGGTTCTCTCTCTCTCTCTCTCTCTCTCTCTCTCTCTCTCTCTCTCTCTCTCATGAGTCTAGATAAAGGTTTGTAAATTTTGTATATTTTTTCAAAGTACCAGCTTCTGGGTTTATTGATCCTTTGAATTGTACTTTTGTCTCTATGTCATTTAGTTATGCTCTGATCTTGATTATTTCCTTCCTCTATTTGCTCTGGTCTTTGTTGTTACTCCTCTGGTTCTTTCAGCTTTATGGTTAGGTTGTTTGTATAAGCTTCTTCTAACATTTTTAGGTAGGCCTGTATTATTATCAACTTCTCTCTTAGGACTGCTTTTTTGTGTGTCCCACAAGTTTTGGGCTGTTGTGTATTCATTTTCTTTTGCTTCCAGACACTTTTTGGTTTCTTCTTTGATCTCATTGTTAACCCATTTATTACTTAATACCATGTTATTCAGTTTCCATGAAATATAATGTTTTGGGTTTTTTCCCTTGAGTTTGGTTTCCAGTTTCAAGCCATTATGATCTGAGAAGATGCTTGGTATGATTTCAATTTTCTTGTATTTGTGGAGGCTTGTCTTGTGTCCTACCATGTGGTCTATCTCTCAGAAATTTCCATGTGCATTTGAAAAGAATGTGTATTTTGCTTTTTGGAGTGGAAACTTCTGCATATGTCAGTTAAGTCCATTACCTCTAAAGTGTTGTTCAATGCTGCAATACCCTTTGTGTTTCTTATTTTTTGTTTTCACTTGGAAGATCTATCCATTGTTGATAATGAAATATTAAACTCCCCTGCTATCACTGTGTTGCTGTCTATAGCTTCCTTGAAGTCCTCCAAGATTTTCCTTATATATTTGGGTGCTCCTATGTTAGGTGCATATATATTTACAAGGGTTATATCTTCTGGATGGATTGTTCCCTTAAATATTATGAAATGTATTTTTTATCTCTTTTTATGATCTTCATTGTAAAATCTGTTTTGTCGGATATAAGTATTGCTATCTCAGACTTTTTTTCATGTCCATTTGCTTAAAATATATTTTTCTACCCCTTCACTTTCAGTCTGTTTTGATCTGTTATTCTGAGGTGGGTCTCTTGTAGACAGCATATATGTGGGTCTGTTTTGTTATCCATTCAGCTACCCTATATCTTGGTGCATTTGATCCATTTATATTTCAGGTTATTATTGACAGTTACTTATTGATTGACATTTTCCCCCTTTGTTTCTGTATTCTCTCATTTCTCTCTGTGTTTCTTCATCTTTTTAAAGCAGGCCCTTTAGCATCTCTTGCAATGCTGGTTTGGTGGAGACATATTCTTTGAGCCTTCTTTCATCTGGGAAACTCATTATTTCACCTTCCATTTTGAATGAGAGCCTTGCTGGGTAGAGTATACTTGGTTGCAGGCCTTTGTTTTTCATTACTTGGAGTACTTTTTGCCATTTCCTTCTGGCTTATAGTGTTTCTGTTGAGAAGTCACTTCATAACCTTATTGGAGCTCCCCTTACATGTTATTAGCTCTTTTTCTCTTGATGTGTTTAGGATTCTCTCCTTGTCTTTGAAATTTGCCATTTTAGTGAGTATGTGTCTTGGAATGGGTCTATTTGGGTTCATCTTCATTGAGACCCTCTGAGCTTCCTGAATTTGAGTGATGTTTTTGCTCATCAAGTTAGGGAAGTTTTCTGTCATTACTTTTTCAAACAGGTTTTCTATCCCTTGCTTCTCTCCCTTCTGGATCCCTATGATATGGATATTTTTTGTGTTTCATGTTGTCCTGCAGCTCTCTTAAGACCTCTTCATTCTTTTTTAGTCTTTTAAAATTTTTTTGCACTATCTGGTATTTTTTTCCATATTGTCCTCCAATTCTCTGATCTGGTCCTCTGCTTACTCTAACTTGCTTTGGGTTCCTTCTATTGTGTTCTTCAGTACAGAAATTATATTCTTCATTTCCTCCTGGTTCTTACTGATGGTTTATATGTCCTTTTAATGCTGGTGTACTTCTTAGTCAGTTCATTATAGTTGCCCTGGAGTTCTTTGTAGTTTTCTTTGAGCTCATTGAGCTCATTGAGCTTTCTTATAACCATTTCTTTGAATTCCTGTCTGATAATTTATTAGTTTCTATTTCATTTCACAGTCTTTCTGTGGATTCTTCCTTTCCTTTTGGTGATGAGCTGCTTCTTTTTCTTCCCATTTTAGGTGTCTTTTATTGCTTGTTTTTGTTTCTTGAATTAATCTGCTATGACTCCCTGATTTCATGGAGTGCCACTCTATGGTAGGAGACCTATGGACTTCAGTGTTGCAACCTCCTAGATTTCCTCAACTTGTTGCTCTTGGGGTGCTCCTTATGTCATTAACTTGGGTTGTCTGGTTGTATTTTGGATTTGGTTTATGTGTTGCTCCTTAATGAGTTTTTCACTCCAGCTGACTGATTGAGAGACACTCCTACCATGTCTTATATACTGTTATTGAGTTGCTCCTAAAACAGGGCTTCATAGTTCATGTAGCTCTTGGTGTAACTCAGGTGCTCGAGATTAGCAGAAATCCATTTCCTGAGTCTGCCCCTTTTCCTTGATCTAGTCTCTCTGCAGTCTACAGTCAGGCTAATCACCTTGGGAGGGCAGGGCCTAGCATTTTGGAGTCTGTCACAGTCAGGGCTGATTCCCAATGCTATGCCCCCAGGAGGCGGAGCCTCCAGCAGCTCCACAGCACTGGTTCACCAAGAGGAGGCAGTGGTCCCTCTCTTCACCAGAGGTTCTTCAAAGCTGACTCCAGGCTCCAAGGGTGGTTATGTGCTGCCATTGTCTGCATGGGCTCAAGGCAGGCTCCCAGCACTGGCAACATGCTGCTGTTTGGGCATGCAGCCCCTTCTCCTCTCATATGAGTTCTGCAAGGCAGGCTCTGGGTTTTGAGGGCAGTGACATGCTCTGTGCTCTTCCTTTCATATTGAGTCCTTTTTTGAGAACTCAGCAAATATTGTCATGAATCTGTACAACAGCAATTGAGATAGATACAGTTATTAGTCTGCATTACAGAAGTTCAGCGAGCTTAAGTATCTTGATCAAGGCCACCTAGCTAGTACATGTGAAAAAGTAAGATGTGAATTTAATAAATCTGTATCTAGAATCCTTGCTCCTAAACTACCATCAAACACTAACCATATCACACTCCACAGCCAATGAGTAATGAACTTGTGCCCAGAATTAATTCACTCTCCCTCTCTTGAAATCTGACCTTTGATTACTCTGGATTGATTGATTATGCCAGTATTTTATACCTCCTTACCTTCCAATGAACTGCCTCCTAACTGGAACCTTGACATTTAAGAGAAGATAAAATTCTTTTGTTGCTTGGTTTGTTTTTTTTCATAAAGAACTTCACATCTAATTCTGACCTAATCCTTGTACTCAGTGTTGATAATTTAAATAACTGTTCTGTGACTGTTCATAGAAACCTAATTTAAAATGTGTAGTTTGAAAATTAATTAATCACCCATTTACTGAAATTCACAGCATCTGCCATCATCCCTCTCCTTATCCCCAAGGTAATGTTGCCAGGTCATGAGCAGCCTTCTTCCTCTATATTCCCCAAATGCCTTCTAAATTGTTTCCACCTTAAAAGCAGTCCCAGATATTCTTTACCTCTGTCCTAGGCTTTTATAATGGCCTCTAGCTTCTCTCCAGACCTAGAACCTTTCCACAAACCTCTGCACAGTGAAACCATAGGTCTTGCTCAGAATCTTTGCATGGCTTTGCTGGTCTATAGAAGTAAGTGCTGAATCAATTTAGAATTAGTCTTCACCCAGGCTCCAACTTAGTTGTACTATTTTCTGGTGCACAAAAATACTTCATTCGCTAGACAAATTCATAAAGGCAGAAAGTAGGGGCTTAGTGGAGGGGGAAGTGGGAGTTAGAGCATAATGGTCACAGAGTTCTGTTTAGGGTGAGATAGAAGCATTGTGATGAGGATATTTTGGAAACAGTAGTGATTGCTGCACATTATGAATGTATTTAGTACCATGAATTATGCACTTAAAAATGGTTCAAATGTAAAATTTTATGACATATTTTACCACAATAAAATATTCAAAAAGGTATACCAAGTTCTAGCCCAACTAGACCAATCATTCTTTCCTCTCTGAACCCCACCACCCTCCTGTTTGCTTCACCCAAGGCATAAAAACTATTGCATCTACATAGTCAACCTTTTCTTGAACCTTGTGAGCTTTCCTGCCTTATTCTTCTGATCAGTGACCTATTAGAATAAAAATTTAATAATGTGAAAAACTTACTTAGAAGCATGTTTCCTTTCAGCAAATTTTCTTTAACTAATGAATAAGACCTTTGGTCTGCTGTTATACAAGTAATGATGGGGGTTGAGAGGAGGCTGGTGATTGCTCTGCTCAGTGCAAATTAAAAATGTGTGGCCCTTGTTGAGGGTGAAGCTACTTTCTTCTTCCACATCCTGGATGAATTGTGCAAGTGATCTGTTCAGGCATGGCACCAGGGAACTGGGGTGGGTGGTAGAAAACCTACTCAGGGAGATGAGGTGAGGTGAGGCAAGGCACTACTTCTTTGCCTCATTGGACTTGTTTTACAAAATATAAATCCAAATATAACCTTCTTAAGATGTTCAAGACAGAAATTTGAAAGCATTAAAACCCAAGCAGCAGCCCTACCTAGATAGAGAAGGGAGGACATAAGTGAGTAAAATGAATATTTGTTTAAAGTTCTGATTTCTTTTTCAACACAAGGAAATCTTATTTATCACTTAGGTTTTGAAATAAACACATTTAATGCATTATTTTCCCTAAAGATCATTTCTTTTCTTTACAGAATCCTAGGAAATTACCACTATTGCTAAAAAACAAACAAAACCAATAAAAATAAAATGAAAATAGTAATAGAGCTATTATAAAAGTCGTATTGTAAAACAGAAGTATTTATAAATTCATATAATGTAGGAGATAATTCTGAGAATTAACCATCTTGATGTTAATGGCTAATTTCTTTCTTTTTTTAAAAGATTTTATTTATTATCTCTAGAGAGAGAGGGAGGAAGAGAGGCAGAGAGGGAGAGAGACATCAATGTATGGTTGCCGTTCACCTGCCTCCAGCTATGGACCTGGCTGAGGGCCTGGCTTGCAACCTGGTTTTGTGCCCTGGCTGGGGAATCAAACCAGCGACTTCTGGGTTCATAGGATGGTGCTTTATCTATTGTGCCACTAGCCAGGGCTAATGGCTCAATTCTTAATGCCTCTATCTTTAGGAAAGTGTTCTTTACCAGTGTGAGAACAGAGGACTGTAATTTATAAGCACATATAAGTATGTATATCCTATAGGCCAGGTTTTATTATAACACATGGAAACTTGAAACTCATGAATAAAGAGGTAACCAAAAACTGTGGCCTTTGAACCCCAAATACACTTAAGCCTTGAGAAACAGTCTCAGAACTTGTTTTTGCTCCTTTCTTATCAAGCAGCTATTTTTGAAGAAGCAATAAAAAACATGCTTTGTTTTGTTCTTTTTTCTAAAGGAAACAGGGGAGTTCCCAGGTTTCTAGAAGTATGCTTCTATTCCTAATCATGCAGAAAACTCTTGGAAGAGATGGTTGTTAGACTAACCAATTGTTTTGTTTTTAGAAGTGTTCAAGAAAATGTGCTTTTATTCATAACATTTTTCACTGAAGCAGCAAGTTTCTCAAACAAAGCTCCTGTTTAATAGGAGAGGGGTAGGAAAGGAAAATAAAGCTCAAGTACGGAAAGGTGAGGGTAACTTCAAAATCACAGAAGTCCAGGAGAATGACACAGTGGACAAAAGGGACAAAATACCCCATAGTGAGCTTTTGACACCCTTAGGGTAACTCAGAAGAAGGTCTTTATTATTCAAGAGAAAAATTAAAAAAAAAATTTTTTTTTCCCCAGCAATGATGAGGGCAGGTCATTGAGCCAGAAGGAGCTTGTGCAACTACAGTGTGCCATGTCTTGGTTCTCACAGAAGTGTTCTCTCCTCTAATGAATAAGCAGTGGAACAATTTGCCTGCTATTCTGTAGAGTCATGTTGCAATCCCCATAAATGGTACTCAGGACAGCACCTGTCTGTGGTCACCAATCTGCACTCTCTTATGTTAGCATCAGGGAGGCTGCTCAAAACTGGTGACTTGCAATGTAAAGGAAAAGATAGAATTTATTATTCAGCTGAAATGTTGCCCTTATATCCCCATGTGATAATGGAGTTCTGTTTTCCTATATGTGTCTTCAAAAGGCAAAGCTAATTGCCACAGCACTAAGTTAGTGCAGGGCCCACTTGTACTCTCTTGATGTTTAATTGCAGGGAAAGTGTCCCCTGGACACCAGCCAGGGCTTTTTTATGAATCCAAACCAGGCTGCATTTAGCGTGGCCTCTGCCTCACTGGCACTGGGGTGCTATACTCTTATTCACTGTGCCAGACCCAAAAGCTGTGTGCAATTTTCTGCTCTGCCTCATAAGGATGATTTAATCATTGTTATGTGTAGCTCATGGTTCATTTAATTGCTACTAATGTTAATGCATTATAATACATATGGTAATACTCATGGCACTGGCTTAGGGGACCTTTGAGTTATTTAGTGTCAGCCCATTTCATTGGCTCATATCAGGCTCGGGAAGGTTTGCCCCTTCACAGAGCACTCAGCAGTCATGAATTCTTACAATGCTCTAAGGTGGGAGGAGGATTATATTCATAGTGGAAGCAGTAGTACTAGAAGAATAGTATTTCCCAGCACCTTTCTATGTGTATAGCCTTCTTTGACATTCTTTTCCAAACAAAAAATCCAGTTCCTTGCTAGACATCAAATTTCTATTTTCTCAAGTCCTCAGGGGGGTGAATTCTTTGCATTGGCCCCCTGCTGCCCTGGACACTCCAATGCTCAGGAGACATTTTCTTCCCTGAAGCATTTGCAAGCATGACTATCATACCATCATCTTACCTAGAAGGATCTCAATCTCTCAGATATTACCTCTGACCACAGCATTCCCTACTTTGGTTTATTTGAAAAGTTACTCTAGAGATAATCATATATATATATATATATATATATATATATATATATATATGGTATGTGGTCTAGAAGAAGTTGCACTCCTAAAAATCATCTTCTTCTCTTTTGTTGAGCAGAATTGGAAGGTAAAAACCATTTTCAATGTTGCTGAAACATAAAAGGATGACTTAATCACTTTGAAATATCATCTACAAAATAGATAAGTGTGTAGATGTAATGACAACACAAGCAGTTAGTTGTAAACAATAATGGCATTAAAGTCCAAGTGTCTTTTTATTATCTGTAAATCAGGGTGGGGCATGTGAATTTAGTAGGTACATAGAATAGATGAAAAGTGTGATGGATGTGACATATTGGAATTAATATTTTCTTCTTTCATTTATTAGCACTGCTTCCTGCAGGAGATGATATTTCAAGGCCTGTTTGAGTGATGAAGAAAGGGGAATTTGTCAGGGAGGATCTGAAGTTTTTTGAGAGAAAGCAATTTGCCCAAGGTTACTTAACTAGCCAGTGTCAGAGTAGGAAATTAAACACCAAAAAGAAATGAATGCTTCTACAGTGTGTTTCTTATAAGAGCATCTTCAAGCTGATGTCAAGAATATTCTCCAGGAGATAGACAATTATGGTGACCTTTGTGAAATTACACATTGTGACTCAGAGAAAAGAGACTTAGAGATATTTTGGCTAAGAAATCTAGGGCAAATCTAAAACTCCTTGTTCTATTATCCATAAAAATTTCTTCCATATCTCTATTGAACCTAGAGCAAGACAAAAATACCCTCTGAAAAGATGAAATCTTATTTTACTCACCCCTTCATCTGAGGAGTATAACCCTCATTGTCCTCTTGAAAATAGGAATCACACATGAATGTAAACATTCACAGCTGAATGTCTGTCAGGGATCTCTCCAAAATAATTACCCTGAGTAATAATAAAATAAAGCAAGAAGCTTGCCTGATCACATAAATGCCAAACCATGGAGAAATTTCTTTTGATTAGTTAAATCATCTGGACCTATAAATTTACCTTCGTTATGATCAGATCTCTGCCCTTCCCAGTCCCTGGCCATTCTCTGACCTGCTTATTCTTCTGTTTTGTGCTGTTTTGTTTCAAGCATCCCTATTTGAAGTAATATTACTTTTTAAAAATTATTATTATTCTCTCTTCTCCCACTGGAGTGTAAGCTCTATGTGGCATAAACTATCTAGCTCACTGCTGCAACCATAGCATTTATAATAAAACTAAGCACATAAGTAACATTCAAAAAATACTTGCCAAACAAATATATATGTCTAAAAAATGCCATAAAGTATTCAAAATATTTTTTTTTCTCCAATTGACAATGAAACACTGGAAAAATGTGAAATTACTAAACAAAAACTGAAGGTGAACAAGTGTCATTTTCCATGATACAATGTTTTACCGTATTAAATACTACATGTTACATATAGTGAGCAGTGGATGTGCAGGATTCAACCTGAATAATTATACATATATGGAGGCTTCATTTGCAACACCAAAAATCTGGAGCTTATGCATTAGAATCATTGATAGAAGATACTTAACAATTCATTTTTTTAAACATGTGTTTTATTTTAGAATAAAAGGTGTCCACATGAGAAATGAAACAGTTCCTTAAGAGACAGTGTGACTACTTTGTAAAAGCTAACATGAATGTTAAAATGCAGTTGGAGCTGCCATCTCAGAACTGCCTTATATGTCTTACTGCTCAAATCTTTGGAATGTTAAAAAGAAAAAAATAACACTTGAAATAAGCTTAAAGCAGCCTTATATTCCAAACAACTGATTGCAAAAAAGCAAGAAAGCAGAAATGACTACTGGGCTGAAAATTACAAACATTTTTTAGAATTAACATCATTATGTTAGTTTATCTGCATCAATAGAAATTTCTTTTTATTCATATAATTGCTCCTCTTCCTTTTCTCATAAATTCCCCTCTTGCTTTTATCTCTCAGGAACACTATTTGCATTTCCTGTTAAATCAGTGCTTCCTGAATAGTCATTCTCAAATAAAGGCTTGATGCCTCTCACTTTAGCCTTTTATTGATAGGTTAACAACAGAATTGGCCACAGGATTAGATCTTAAATCTGCTACTCACTGAGCCAGTAAACTTGGGTAACTAATCCACACTGAGATTTCATTTCCTCTTCAGTGAACTGGATAAAATAATATTCACCTCATGGGAATGTTGTGAATATTATAATAAAAATTATCAGATAGTACTTATGTGTTATTGATATGTTATATATCATCATCATCATCATCATCATCATCATCTTAATAATGTAGTTGAAGCCTGAGGCCTGAGAATAGTAAACAGTTAACTGATTCTTGCTCGTACCCAGTCCACCCTACGTAACTTGTCTACTTCCAAAATCCTCTGCCTCCCAATCTGTGCTGCCCAAAGTGCCATATTTTCACATGAAATTAGAAATTATTAAGAATTCCAAGATGTGGAGAACAGAACATTGAACCAAGCACTTCTAAGCCATTCTAAATACACAGGGCTCATTACCATAGATTAAGTTCCACTGCCTAGTCACATTCCTGTGGTAACTGCTACATGCTACTGATTCATTTCTCACTGCCTCTTCTTCAGTGCTTAATGCCTTCCTTTCCTGGAGGTTCTATGCAAATCTCTAGCCATGGCCAGTTCTATGATTCTCTTCTAGAGTTCCATTTTTTCTCTATTTCATATTTTCTGTTCCCAGAGTTCTAACTAGGGCTTCATAGTGCCTGGGGTAGTTCAGTTATCAGGTCTGCCAGGTACATATTTCTCAAGAAATTGTAAAATTGCTGGAATATTTTAAAACATATTTTGCCTCATAACTTTGTATATGGTATAAGCAGCAGAAAGATAATACTAAAGCAATTTGTAAAACAGAAGAAAAAGTAGGTAATATATACCACAAGTTTAGAGCCTGAAATATTTAAGGCAGAATTAGATTCAAATCCCAGCCCTATTAATTCTTATCTACAAGTTATTTAACCTTTCTGAACCTCAATTTTCTCTTCTAAAAATGGGATAATAATATTGTTCACCTCAGAGATTTTTGTGTGGATTCAATAATAACAAAAATTTTAAGGCACTTGGCACAATAAATAACAAGCTATCAGAAACGTTTACTATAGTTATTAAATCATGAGGTTGCCATATTCAGACAAAATGTGTGTTGGAAACCAGAGGAGGAAGAAAGTGAGTGCTTAGGCAACAAGGGAAGAATTCCTGCTGTAAGAAAGACATCAGCCAGGTCTTCCCTCCATCTCCACCATTATATTCTTATTAAATAACTATCACCATTCCCTCCAACTGTCAGAATACAGTTTCTACTCTTGACCCTCTAGAATCCATTCTTTGTTATTAGCCAGTGTAATATTTTAAGAAAACATATTGTTTCATGCCCTCTTCCTCTTTGTAAGCATTCAGTGGTATCCTAGGATGTCCGTAATCCAAAACACTGACCATGGCTCAGAAGCCCTGGCATAACCTGATCCTGTCTACCTCTCAGATTCTGTCTCTTACTCTTCTCCATTTTGCATGATGCACTCACAATTTTTAAGTTCCACTGGACATCCTTCTGTTTCCCAGATAACTCAGGTTAGTTCCTGACTCAAAGTCCTTGTACTCATAGTTCTTTCTGCCTAGAACGTTTTTATCCCAGAGCTCCACATGGCTAGCTCCTTCTAGGTTTTGCCCATGTCACCTTCCTGAGAACCTTCCTTGAAAATTTTATCTAACTGAATTTATTTCAGCTGCTTTCTACTATATCTTTTTTAAAATTATAGCTGAAATTATATTACTCATTTCCTTGCTTGCTCATTATGTCTCTGCCTATTAGAACAAAAGTTTCATAGAGGAAAGCCAAGCTAATTTTGTTCAGCTCTGTATTCCAAGATGTAGTAAATAGATACTGAAGAAATTAATAAATCCCAGAGCTTGAACAGGTGGAGGGGATGCAGATAGGACATCCCCTATGTGTGATATACAGGACAGTGGAACTGAGTGTGGCATGAAAAAAGGGAGTGAGGAGACTTCAGTGAGCTTTTTGCAGCTCTATGTTGAAGCTACCACTCTCCCAGGTCCATAGTGAAATCCTTCAGATCAGGGACCTGGATCTCCATCAGCTTTGTGATCTAGCACAATTTGTAGTGTATGTTTTCAGTAAATAAGTATTGAAATTAATTAGTTGATTTCTCTTAAATAATATAAAATTTGCATTAATGGCTTTAATCTTAAGCCCAGGGGAGATTTCTTTCCCTTTTCCCCTTATTAGAGGAAAGTCCTTTTCATGAATTACCAGCAAGAATTGTGTCCAAAAGCAGGTCAAGTGCTATAGTGTAAACAAGCTCTGGATTTATTTTGTCACTGGGGTAGTATCTAAGAAATGGATCAACTGAGGTTTATGATGATGATTGAAGTGAAGATCCTCTAAGTTATGTATGTCTGAAGGTGACCTTTAAATTTATTTTTTTATAAAAGCTTAAAAGTGTGGCTATCTGGGCCCTGCCCATGTGGCTAAGTTGGTTGGAGCATCATCCTGTGCACTTAAAGTTTGCAGGTTCCCTCCCCAGTCAGGGCACATACCAAGGTTGTGGGTTCAATTACCAGTCAGGGCAAGTACAGGAGGCAACCAATTGATGTTTCTTTCTCATCTCTCTGTCTGTCTCTCCCTTCTTCTATCTCTAAAACCAATAAACATATCATTGAGTGAAGATTTTTTTTTAACTTTTATTTTTATCTTTCAACTTTGATTAGCATTTAATATTTTATAATAGTTTCAGTTATACAGCACCAGAATAGTGGCTAGATATTTATTATTTACATATTTTTAACCTTATTTTTATTGTTGACACTATTACAAATGTCCTCATCTTCCCCTCTCCTCCTTTTGCCCACTGACCAGGTAGTTCAGTAGGTTGGGATATCATCCCAATGTGACAAAGTTGCAAATTTGATCCCTGGTCAGGGGGTTTCCTGGGTAGTGCAGGCCACAGTCAGCCCCAGCTTATGATCTACCCAGAACCACCCTGCATGAGCTATAAAGCAATCTGATATGCCTGCTACTAGTGCTGAGCTTGGAGATTCCCAGGTAAAGTCAAGCTGCTGCTAGTGAAGGCCAGGGGCCATTTAGCAAGAGGTACAGGGGCTTGGGTTTAATGAGGCTGGCTGTTGCTTCTTTGACAACTTTTAGGAAGCTGTGAAGCATGAGCAAAGATCAGCCACAGATATGGAAAAACCACAGTTACCAGCTTCGGTGGGCCTATAAATTGAGTGGACCAGAGCCTCAGGGGATCTCTAGGGTGGGACAAACAGTGTTAGCTAAGTTGATGGAGTCTCAGATTTGGCACTCATTTGGTAACTCCGTGGCTCTGTGGCAGGAAAGCTCAGAAAAAGGACCAGGGCCTCTGCCCACCTTTCTGTCTGAGAGAAAGCTGTCTCCCAGTTTCCGCCTCGATGTCAGACACTTCAGTTCCTTTCTGTATGCCTCTAGTGCCTTTCAAGCTACTACCCTGGTGCTGGAGCTCAGAGGGAGTGAGTTTGAGTAAGGCCTTGTGTGAGTTCTTTAAGGGAAACGCTTTGAGGCTTCAGCAGTTTCTTCCACTGACTCAATCCCCACTGTTTTTTGCAGCCAGAAGTTGTGGGGACTTATTTTCCTGGCACTGGAACCCTGTGCTGGATGACCTGGTATGGGACTGAGACTCCTTGCTCCTGACATAGCCTTCCCGAATTTCTATCTATCACATGTGGATGCTGGACCTGCCTCTTCCACATCTTTGCCCCTCCTACCAGTCTGAATAAATATGTGGGGTTTTTTGGAAGATTTTTTAAAGTGCCCATCTGGAGTCAAAGGGACCTCAGCTTTGGCTATACATGTCAACAGTGAAGATGAAAATTCAGTGTCCCCACCTTCAGCAAGTGAGGCACTCCATGCAGTCTCAGTCCCCAAGAGTTCAAAATGCGCTCAAAGGCTTCCTTGGCATTTCAAATTGTGGAAACATTTGATATCAATGTATTTATGTCACACACAATGCTTTCATAGCTGAAGTCACTCTCATTTTCTCTAAGGGAATATAAGGGCATGGATTGAGAATTGGAAGTAAAAGGGTAAGTGGCTATTGTTTGTAAAAAGGAGTGCAACAGGTGCCACCATGTTAAATAGAAGTTAAATTCAGGTCACAACAAACACTCATGGAGGAGTAGATAATGTAAATGTGGCTGCCCACATAAGCTTGAATCTCATTGACAAAGTGGACAGAGTCCTTTTTTTTCCCTTCAAAATTCATAGTAGCTTTTTTTCCTGAGTGTGTTTGGTTACTTAGTAAATCTCAAGTCTCAGTTTAAATAAATTAAGACATATGTGTGGACAGAGGGGAGGAAAAAGAAGATGGATGTAATACAATAACAATTAAAAAAAAAAAGAACACGCACACACACACACACAAAAGACATGTGCGAACATGTCTATGTGTTTGTGTGTTGTAGGTATCTTATTTTGAGTCTGAGCTTAAGTGCGGTAATGAAAAGAGGAAGCATGGAGGAGCAGCTTCTTCTCTTTCTCACTGACTTAATGGAAGAGGGAGAGGTCTGAAGAGGGTCAACTGGATGCAAAATGAGACTAGATCTTTGGCCATGAATATAATTCTGCTACTTAGGTCTGTTGTAGTATCTACAATGCATAAAAAAGAAAATAAAATGAAGCAGAAAAGTGCTGATACCTTCGAACAATGACATTTAAGACTCAGGTCAAAGATAACTGGGTCTAGATCAGGCTATGTCATAATGTGAAACCAGTCAATCCCCAACCTATCTGGAGGACTTAGTTCAATCATTATTTAAACATGGGAGGAAGAATGATGAATCTGTTCCTGAGAACCTTCCTACAGTGTTCCAGGTACTAATATAGGTGTCTGGAAGAAGACAGATCACTGATAACTAGGGGTGATGAATGAACCAGAATGATAAACAGGCCCTTGTCAATAACATAGCCCAGAGAAAGTTTTGGGTATAAAAGTATATTACTATAGCAGTATTCACTACTAGAAGTAACTTTATTTTTAATAATTTATTAAAACGTGCCTGTTCCAGACACGAAAAATTTGGAGATTGACATCTGAACACACGTAGGGGTGAGTCAAGATGACCCATGACTGAACCAGATTCAGAACCAAAGAATGTTGTAAGTTTAAAGCACACAATCTCACTCTTTTTACTGGGATATAATTGACATTTAACATTACATTAATTTCAGCTGTGCAACAAGATGATTCAACATCTGTATATATTATGAAGTGAGCTTTATGATAACTCTGGTTAACATCCATCACATTTAGTTTTAATTTTTTCTTATAAGAAGTGTTAATTTTACTCTTAACAACTTTAAAATATGCAATACTATATTGTTAACTGTAGTCACTGTACTACACATTACTGCCCTATGACTTATTTTATAACTAGATATTTGTGCTTGGTGACCCCTATCATTCATTTCACTAACCCCATACATAGCAGATAGAAAGTGAGTGTAGACAGCTGATCAGTTCAGAAGACTGGGTCATTGACTGAGTCTCTACTCACTTGCTGATATCTTTTACCAACCTTTATTCTCATGTTAAATAAAGATTAATTGGACATTCCCTGTGTTCATGATATGTTAAATCCTGATCTCAAAAGCTGTAATATATGGTAGAGAAATCCTTGTAAGTATTACAGCAATTATAATCCATATGAAGGATAGGGTCATAGAAGTAGCAAGGGCAGACTTAGGCCTCCTGAGCAGTATCACAGAGTAAAATTCTGTAACTTTTTGTGGTGAAAGAGTTGAGTTCTAAGAGAAGTGAATAATGAAAACCTGAATAAGAAATCCTTCTTGTAGGTCCTGGGATTAAGAAACATTTTTAAATTGGGGAGATATGAAAAAACAAAACAAAACAGTAATGAGGTAAAGAGAGCCTGACTACAGGTAACAAGGCAGAAAGGGAGCATGATAAAAAACACTGAGATGTCTGCTTTCTAGGGCATAGCTGAATGATTTTCTTTGAGCCCATGGATCATTAGTAAATGAAGCTAGCTGACTTCAAAGAAAATATCTGTGGCTAAAACTGGGTTTGAATTCTTACATGACACTTTTAAGTCTTTGATCTTGGAAAATTTAGGTAAACATTTTATTTGTCAAAAATAAGAATTAGCCATGGCTGGTGGCACAGTGGATAAGGTGCCAGTCTGTGAACACAAAGGTCACTGGTTCAATTCCCAGCCAGGGCACATAACCAGGTTGCAAGCCCGGTCTCCAGCCAGGTCCCTAGCTGGAGGCAGGTGAAAGACAACCATACATTGATGTCTTTCTCCCTTTCTGTCTCTCTCCTTTCCCCTGTCTCTAAAAATAATAAATAGAATCATTAAAAAATTATATTATTTAAGAATTTATTCTAAGGCTAAATGAGATCATGCAAGAAATAAAATAAGCCCTAACAAAAGGGCAGTTATTAATATATGTTGTGCAGTTATCTGGCTATGCATACATATTCTCATCATGTAAGGGAAACAAGACAAAACTTGCTTATCTTGATATTTTAAAAAATTTAAAAATTCAGGAGATTTGAAAACAGTGTAGTAGCTTAATCTATAAGAAAAATAAGCCAGAAGAAGTAGGAAATAAATAGCAACAGTAGCAAGGTCAAATAGAGGAATGAAAAGTTTTATCAGGCAGGTGTATAAGTAGCCTCGTATTTCATGTGGGCTAATTAGAGTGCTTGCAGATAAATGAGATACACAAGAATAATTTCCAAATATTCTTTCTTTGTTTAAGTAATGAAAAAAATAAGCTATTTGCTTGGTTACTTAAAAAGCTAGGGGGGATCCTGAGAAACAAAATGTCCATTTTCATTCTGGATTAATGATTCACTATCCAAGTGTGAAATTAGATAAATACACACTCCTTCATGCAGAGCTGAAATTTAAAATGCCCAGGGATTTTCTATAGTGTCACAGTGTTTCTGTTTTCTCCTTCTTCTCATGTGTCATAGCTTGTGGAATAGTGTCAAAATGGTTATTACTATGACCAAGAAAAAAAAAAAAGAGAGAGAAAATAGAGAGGTTTTATCATTCACCAAAGCATAGTGCAGACCACTTCCAAAACTCTGCTTCCCTGATAAAGCAGATAAAAGACAAAAAATAAATTCTAGTACAAAGCAAGTTGACCTTCCGTTTAGCAATTCTTAAAAGTATCTCACACAAACCTCTATTAAAAGAGGGAGTGTATCCTTATTTTCTGACTCATCTTCACTTTTCTAGCATTATTTAGTGCAGCAACTGATTTAAACATATATACCTGTGTGTCTTGGAAACATGACAAGCACTGTGTCCTCAAGAAATTTTTAAACAAAAATACTATACAAAGCATTTGTCATAGAGAAAATAGTTACAATTGTGTGTCAAATTTTATGCACAGTTGCTATAATTTGTTTTGTCAAAGGGCTTTATAACTAACTTCCAGGAATTTAATAATGCAGCTAGATACTTCTTATCCCTTGAGAGGGAGGAGAATGTAGCACTCCCAGACTATGCAGTACATTTCACTCCCAGACTATGTAGTACATTTCACCAGAAAACTGTGTTTATCAAGGCACCACAATTTGATATGGCATTCATAGTAGACTTCTGGTTCATATGGTGCAATGACAAAATCCTACATGCTCAATCTAAGTGAAGAAGGTAAGGCATTTCTTTCCTGGATACAGAATCAAATCCTTTGAGATCTGTTGGAATTTAATAATAAACATTTACAGTCCTTACTGGTTCAATATTCAATTTGACATATTTATGTAAAACCAACACTGCCCAGCTGTTTTCCAGTAAGGTTGGGAGGCAAAACAATATTGGAGAAGACCCCACAAAGACCTGACATTTCAGCAAATTTGAAGGGACACATTAGATGACCTAGAAAATGCCGTTCCAGCAAATTCAAGAACAGACATCTCCAGGTCAGAAGGAATAGTCTGGCATCTGGACAGCATATAGGTACTACTGGCCACCCCTGCTCTTCCAACAGGGTTGACACACTGGGAAGCATCCAACTTGGTTGAAAAGGTTGGTAGACAAATCAAGGTTTTATAGCTCATCAATTTAAAGGGTCAAAATGCATTGCTTATTGAATTTTCAACTTCCAAAAAGGGATTTTTCTCAAGAAAAAGCTGTCAGCTCATGTATTGTATTTCAAAGTTCTCAACAAATACATGTTTGTCTTGACCTCAGTTCTCAACAGGACTGGTGTGAATGCCATAATTTTTACTTTTCTTCAGGGAAATAAAGAAGGTAAAGAATAATAAGTAAAGTGACATGGAGTACTTTCTGAGTTGCTATCAAAATTATATTCTTGTTTCAACCCATTATTACTGACCCAATATACACCCAAACACAAACATACACATAATAATTATCTTCAGAACATTACTTAGGTTTCACATTTCAAAACCCTCTTCTCTCTTTCTGGATCTAATACACTTAGATAAAGAAGTAGCTCATTCACAAATCAACCAGTAAAAAATTGACTTATTGAACAAGCCTAGAAGCAAACATCTTGATAAAGAAAATATCAGATAGCATTTTTGGTAGCTTGAAGATATCTCACCCTAAATTACAAACCAAAAGGCATAACATTATGCCAATCAGAAATCTTTATAGCCTGTGGGTTCCCATGATAACTATTATTTCCATTCTGTGGGAAAGAGCTAGGAGAGGAGTTCAGTCATACAATCAAATAATCATATGTATTTCAAACACTGGCTAAAGTCAGTTTAGCAATCAATATTTTTGATGAGTCAAAATTTTATTGAAGATGGTACTGCTCTCTATTAGATTTTATTTTAGTGCCAAAAAGTAAACATCATATGCTGAAATTATATACTTTACTCTTTGTCACCATACATCATTTACCGTGTCATCTCAGTCTGGAGAGGAAAATGAGGATGTTCAACTTGAAAAACATCTACTTGAAATTTTTTAGCAATTAAAAATAATCTCTTTTAAAATATAGTTTTAATGCCACATCTAATTAAAATGCTGAATTAATTTGGAAATACTGCAGTCAAATCCTGTTGCAAGTACATCTTTACTTGCAACAGGGCATAATTCTATTTATTTATTTTTATTCTTTAAAAAAATTTTAATCTTTATTGTATGTTTTCTTATTACCATGTAGTTCCCTTATACTCTATTTCCTCAGCAATCACCACACTGTTGTCCATGTCCATGAGTCCTTCGTTTTTTTTGCTCTATCCCTTCAACCTCTAACCTCCTCTCCAATCACTAATTGCCATCTGCTCTTTATCTTTAAGTCTGTCTCTGTTTTGCTTGTTAGTTCAGTTTTTTCATTAGTCCACATACGAGTGAAATCATGTTATTTACTTTTCTCTGAGTGGTTTCTTTCACTTAGTATAATATTCCCCAGGTTCATCTATATTGTTGCATATGGTAAAATTTCCCTTTTCATGGCCAAGTAGTATTCCATTGTGTAAAAATATGCTATAGTTGCCTTATCCACTCATCTACTAATGAGCACAAGGGCTGCTTCCATATTGTGGCAATTATAAATAATAATGCTTCAATGAATATAGGTGTGCTTATGTTCTTTCAAATTAGTGTTTTAGGTTCCTTCAGAACTATACCCAGAAGTGGGATCACTGGGGCCAAAAGCAGATTCGTTTTTAATTTTTTGAGTTAATTCCATACTTTTTTGCACAGTGGCTGCACCAATTTGCATTCCCACCAACATTGCACTAGGGTTCCCCTTTCTCCACATCCTCACCAGCACTTGTTGTTAGTTGCTTTATTGGTGATGGCCATTCTGACAGGTGTGAGAGATGGTATCTCATTATGGTCTTAATTTATATTTCTCTGATGATTACTGACACTGAGCATCTTTCATGTCTATAGGCCATCTTTATGTCCTCTTTGGAGAAGTGTCTATCAGGTCTTTTGCCCATTTTTTATTTGAGATATTTGGGATTTTTTGGTGCTGATCTTTGTAAGTATTTTATACATTTTGGATATTAACCTATTATCAGATGTACTGGTGAATATATTTTCCCATTCTATAGGTTTTCTTTTTATTTTGTTTATGATTTCCTTTGTTGTACAAAAACATTTTAGTTTGACATAGTCCAATTTGTTTGTTTTATTTTTTGTTTTCCTTTCCTGGGGAGATATATCCAATAAAATTTTTCTGCAAGCAATGTCCATAATTTTACTGCTTATGTTTTCTTCTAGCATTTTTATAGTTTCTGGTCTAACATTTAAGTCTTTTATCCACTTTGAATTTATTATTGTGTATGGTGTAAGAGGCTGGTCTAGTTTCATTATTCTGCATATATCTGTCTGATTTTACCAACACAATTTATTGAATAAACTATCTTTAGCCCACTATATGTGCTTGCTTCCTCTATCAAATTTAAATTGGCTAAATAGGTATGGGTTTATTTCTGAGCTCTCTATTTTGTTCTGTTAATCTATGTGTCTATTTTTATGCCAGTACCAGGCTGTTTTGATCACTATGACCTTGTAATATAGTTTGATGTTAGGTCTTCGACTTTATTTACCTTTCCCAGGATTGCTGTTGTTATGCAGGGCCTTTTGTGATTCCATATACATTTTTGAAATATTTGGCCTAGTTTTGTGAAATATGTCATTGGAATCTTAATGGGAATGGCATTGAATGTTGGCCTCAGAAATTAAGTTGGGGAGCCTTCCCTCCTCTTGAATTTAATGAAATAGTTTGAGAAGGAGAAGTGTTAGTTCTTCTTGGAATATTTGGTAGAATTCACTTGGGCCATCTGGTCCAAGGCTTTTATTTGTTTTTATTAGTTTTATTTTTATTACTGCTTCAATTTCATTAGGTATAATAATCTGCCTATTCAGATTCTCCAATTCTTCCTGATTTAGTTTTGAAGATGGTATGTTTCTAGGAGTTTATACATTTCACCCAGGTTGTCAAGTTTTTTGGCATATATTTGTCCATAACATTTTCTTACAATCCTTGGCAATTCTTTGGTGTCAGTTGTTATTTCTCCCTTTTTGTTTCTGGTTTTATTTATTTGGGTCCTGTCTTTTTTTTTTTTTCTTGAAGAGCCTGGTTAAAGGCATGTCAATCTTGTTTATCTTTTCAAGAAAACAGCTCTTGAATTAATTGACATTTTGTATCATTTTTAGAGTCTTGTTCATTTATTTCTGCTCTGATATTTATTATTTACCTCCGTCTACTCATTTTGGGCTTTGTTTGTTGCTCTTTTTCAAGTTATTTTAAGTGTGATGTTAGATTGAGTTGTTTTCTTATTTTTTTTAGATAGGCCTGTAATGCTATGAATCTCTTAGGATTGTTTTCCCTGTGTCCCACAAATTTTGGGTTTTTGTGTCCTAATTTTCATTTGTTTCAAGGTAACTTTTGATTTTTTCCCTGATCTCATTGATAACCCATTCACTGTTTAATAACATGTTATTTAGCTCCCATGTCCTTGCATGTTTTTCAATGTTCTTGTGATTGATTTCTAGTGTCATAGTATTGTTGTCAGAGAAGTTGCTTGATGTGATTTGAATCTTCTTAAATTTATTGAAACTTATTTTGTGTTCTAACATGTGATCTATTCTGGAAAACATTCCATGTGCACTTGAAAAGTATGTATATTCTGCTGCATTGGAGTGAAATACTCTGAAGATATCAATTAAAACCATTTGATCTAGTGTGTTGTTTAAGACCACTGTCACCTTGCTGTTCTTTGCCTGGAAGATCTATCCATTGAAGTCAATGGGGTGTTAAAATTCCCTACTATAACTGTATTTCAATTGATCTCTCCCTTTATATCCATCAAAATTTGCTTTACATATGTAGGTGATCCTATGTTGAGTACATAAAGATTCAGTAGGGTTGTATCCTCCTGTTGTATTGTCCTATTTATCAGTATGTAGTGTCCTTCTTTGCCTCTTACTATAGACCTAGTTTTTTTGTTTTGTTTTTTTTTTTTTTAATTTTATTGTTGTTGTATTACATTCATCCCCTTTTTGCTCCCCTCTGTTTAGACCTAGTTTTAAAGTCTATTTTGTTGAATGTAAGTGCTGCTACCCCAGCTTTTTTTTCTTTTGCATTTGCATAAAATATTTTTTCCAACCCTTTAGTTTTAGTCTGTGTGTACCTTTCAATTTGAGATGGGTCTCAAATTATTTTCTTATCCACTCAGCTATTCTCCATCTTTTAGTTGGAGCATTTAAGCAATTTTCATTGAAGGTGATTAATGATAGATACATATGTAATGCCAATATTAAACTGTTTTCCTCTTTTTTTTCCTTCTCTTTCTCTTCTTCTTAAAGCAAACTTTATAACATTTGTTGCAGTACTGTTTTAGTGTTATCAAACTCCCTTAGCTTTTACTTGTTGAAAAAGCTCCTTATTTCTCCTTTGACTTTAAATAATAACTTTGCTGCGTAAAGTAGCATTGATTGTAGGTCCTTGCTTTCCATCACCATGAATATTTCACACCACTCCCCTCTGGCCTAAAATGTTTGTTGAGTAATCAGATAATAGTCTAATTGGTACTCCCTTGTAGGTAACTACATGATTTTCTCTTGTGGCTTTTAGGATTCTTTCCATGTCTTTAAGTCTTATCATTTTAATTATGATTTATCTCAGTGTCAGCCTCTTTGGGTCCAACTTGTTTGGGATTCTCTGAGGTTCTTAGAGGTTCTGTGACTTTTTCCTTCACCAAATTAGGGAAGTGTTAAATAGTTTCTCAATCCCTTGCTCAATCTCTTCTCTTTCTGGTATTCTCATAATGTGTATGTTATCATGCTTAATGTTGTCTAAAATGTTGTTAAGATCTCTTTTTACATTTTTTTTTCCTTTTGCTTCTCTGCCTGCGGTTTTCTTCTACTTTATCTCCCAAAACACTGATTCTATCCTCTACTTCATCTAAGCTGCTGTTTATTCCTTCTGGTGTATTTTTATTTTAGATATTGCATTCTTTATTTCTGACTGATCTTTTTTTTTTTTTTTTTTTTTTTTTTTTTTTTTTTTTTTTTTTTTTTTTTTTTTTTTTTTTTTTTTTTTTTTTTTTTTTTTTTTTTTTTTTTTTTTTTTTTTTTTTTTTTTTTTTTTTTTTTTTTTTTTTTTTTTTTTTTTTTTTTTTTTTTTATGGCTTCTATGTCTTTTTTCATACTGTTGAGTATCCTTATGATCATTACTCTAAACTCATTATCTGATAAATTGCTTACCTCCATTTCATCTAGTACTTCTGTAAAACTCACCTATTATTTTATTTGGGGTTTGTTTCTTTGTCTAAACATTTTGGATGCTTTGTATTTTCTGCTTTAGCTATTAAACTAATCAGTTGTGTAAACTAATCAGTTGTTAATCTAACCATGCTGTAACCAGCAGTTTGGCTTAAATACCACTTGTTGGGGCAGAGTAATTACTGCAGGTGGGGGTATTGCTTCCTTTCAGGTTGATGCCATTCAGAAAGGATTGCTTTTTCTGGGAGTAATGGCTCCTTCAGTATGGGGAATGACTTAACACAGAGATCCTGGTAGCTGTTCCTTCAGTTTTCTTCCCTGACTCTCCTTTAGCATCTCTAGTCCACTCTGCCCTTTCTTTGCTTGTGTCCAGGGTAAGTGGCTACAAGTGAAATTTTGTGTGTAGGTCGTCCTTTAAGAGGCTCTCTGCATCTCCAGTCTCCAGTGTCTCTTCCAGGCAGACAGAAACCATGATGCTTTCTGCCTTCTACTTCTCAGGGGGCATTCCCTGGCTGCTGAAATATCCCTTCAGAACTTCAACTGCCTCCTGTGGGAGGCCAGCCAGTCCTCTTGCACCTCCTCTATACTCCTTACCAATCTCTTGCGGTGAAGTGCTTTTGACTGTCTTGTGGGGGACCCCTAACTTTCAGAGATCCCTTGGTACCATGGATGAAATGGATGCTTCCCAGGCAGCTTGTGCTAGAGGAAAGAAGGCTGGCAAATGTCTGATAGACAAATGCCTTAATTGCCTGACTCTAAAGGTTTTTATTGACTACACAAAGTTCAGGGTGCATGTACATGCCATAAATCATTACCACAGAAGACCATCCTATAGAAAAGGAATTGTTATTAAGAACTCCAGGTGGCCCATAGAATTTTAGGGAGGATGAGATTACTCGTGGGTTAAGGTTTAACATCTGCTGTGGGTGCAATATACAAGTCAAGGAAGTTTAGGTAACAGGCAGTCTTCAAAAATGTTCTCAAGGTCAGATTCGCATCAGGGCTCCCTGGCTACAGCATTGAGGCCTGTATGCACCCAGCTTTCCTGGCTTTCTGGTCAGGTCTTACAGGCTCGGCTTGGCCTGCATGGGGCTCCATGCCCTGACACTTTCCCAGAGGGACTCCCTACACTGTCTGTGATTAAAAGGCTTCCCTACATCTTGTGTTTAGTTGGTTATTCTGTATTATTTATTATTTACTTGTAATTCCAGATTGGTCCTGGGGGGGGGGGAGATTAGTGTAGCTTCTACTTAGTACTCCACCATCTTGGATCCTGAGAATATTAAATTAATGAATTAAGTGACTGGCCAACTGGTCCATTTCCCAATGCTCTCATGGAGAGCTGTTAGAACTCCACTGACTGATGTTCAAATACTGTATAAATAAATACATAAATAACAATTTCTGGATGATTTCATTTGGATCATTCCTCTTGATATTTGACAATTTATTTGTTGACCAACTTTCTACTATTGGCAGAGCCCTTGATATTAAAATATATTCATCTACTAATCATGTATGTCTTTAAAAAAGAAAAAAATTACTAGTTATATAGCCTACTAAAATATACAGCCTCAATCTTCTAGAAATATCTCACTTACTTGATTGATGTATTTCTTCCCCAACCCAAACCTCTTATTGATGCTATTGTGGTTCATGTTTTTCCTCTTGTCTCCAGAAGGAAGAAATCTCAGTTTTTGTCCATTTTCATTCCTCTCTAAACCCAAATAAGAAAGTGTTTTGGTCTCTGAGTGAGTGTGAGTGTGAGTGTGTGTGAGTGTGTGTGTGTTGAGATGCATTGGAATTACCTTGGGAATTTTCAATTCTAGCCCTCAAAACAGGTTTTGAGTAACAAGATAATAGACTGTATGTGGTCTTTAAAAATATTAAATTAGTCTTATCTTTAAAAAGTATGGAATCATCCTATTTTAGAGTCCCTAAGAGGATTCTGTGTAATACTGGTTAATTAAGTCCAGTTTAATAAAAATAGAAAGGAATTTGGTGGGTCACAGAATTTCAGGAAATAGTCACTATTTTCTTCTCATGGAAATTTCAAATGCAATATTACCATACCAAAAGATAAAACATCCTAGCATCAAAAAAGTAACTTTACATTTGTTTACTCCAAAGTCTCCTGCACTTATTTGGTAAATAAAATATTTTAAAGTATGTCATCTATAAAGGTGAAAAGGTAGTTTTCAACACCCTTTAGAAATGTTGTTTAGACACTGTTACTCATTTTGTGTGTTTGAAAATTCCCTAGATTATGAGGTGCATAGCATGCTATAGGGAAAACAGTATAGAATTTATACAGACAGACCTGTGTTTGAACTGCATTTTTGGAACCAAGGCAATGGTCCCTGTTGCTGAGTTTGGCATGGAATGTGCAAAGTCAGCAGAACCCATTATATTCAGGTGTTGAACATTTTAGTCTAGACCTTGAAATTAAGCATTTTAGCCAGGAACATGATACACTGATGACCATAGGCCTTGTTTCCATATTCTGGTACTGAGTTAAAAGACCACCATTAAAAAAAAGTATCTGTCCACATTTCTTGATGACATTGGCAAGTCTAATGTCAAAGTTGAATTTTGTATGATTTTTGAGAAAATAAAAATTAAAATAAATAAAAACAATTAAAATGAAATATAATAATTTTGGTGCATTAAATAATTTAGAAGACTTCATACCTGTTATATCTAAAATACAAAGTCTTTATTAGTCCAAAAACAAAACATCACTAATTAAAGTAAAAACCAGAAGGACCTAAAGAGAGAGTAAACAACAGAATACATACATAGAGCTGAAACATACATGTACAATTATAAATTGGCTGAGATTCAGACAGGTGAGAAGAGAATAAGGGGTCCTGATGCCAATTAGAAATATGACACAGAAAATCATGCCCTCCAGCTCCTTTCATGCTCCTCACCACTTTCTTATGAAATTTAATATTCAGGCAATTTCTGAAAATTTATGCTAGATCAGAGGCACCAAATCTCAAAATACAAATCCTGCCTCTGTGTTATTACAGATGGCTTCTTCTGTATTATGAAACAGTTTTACTAGATATACATCATTAAACTTTAATAAAAATATCATTAATGAAACTACACTGGGATTCTCAAAGTTGTACTCAGTATTGACATTTCATCTAGGGATGTATTTGTTATTATTATTACCCCACAGAAACTACTTTTGCAAAATACAGAATATCCAATATGTTGAGGAAAAATAAAATTGAGTTTGATGCCTATCTAACACACTTAGAGTTCCAATTATTTTTCACATTTATTATTGCTTTTTAATAATTAAAACAAGTGTGAAAAAAGGACAGTAAATAAATTCATATGTAAATATGAACAGTAATACCAAAAGATTATTAAACTTGTTATACTATTTATATCTGCATTTTATAGAAATTAAAAAAATAGTCAAGGTTAAGGTAACTACTTCAACTTTTAAAACTCTGAGAAATTTCATTGCCATTTTTGGCAAATAATAGCTTTACTTAGAATTATTAAGTCTGATGGATAATAATGCAAACATTACAATATTATTCAAATACTTGGGATTTGCACACTCTGAGATCATAATGTATGCATCCATTTTCACTACTTAATAGTGTGATTTACTATCATTTATTTATTTTCATATATTACAAGAAACCAGAAATGGGAGCCATTCATCGGAATTAAATGTAACTACTTAAATAAAAACAAAAAACCAAAAACTAAAACTCCAGGCTTTATGGTAAGTTTCAAAGTTGCTTCCTTTCATATATGTGTTTTTACATATAATTTAGGTTGATCTTTGGGAATGTTAACATTTTCATTCATTTATAAAACATTTATTGGCCAACTATGTAGCAGTCAATTCATTGGACACTGGGGATAATGGGTGCATATTTAAAAAGGCAAGATTCGGGAGGGGGACAGAGGGGAGCAAAAAAGGGATGGATGTAATACAACAACAATAAAATTTTAAAAAATAATAAATAAAATAAAAAGTCAAGATTCTTGTTTTCAATTATTTTATTGAATTTACATTCCAGTGTGAACTGGAGGTGGGAGAGATGGTGAGAGAGATGATATAAACTAAAACAGATAAATAGGCAAACTAAGTGTAAAAATGTAAATTACAACAAGATAAAACAGACTGGTCTGAAAGGGAAGGATTGAGGGGGTTACTGTGAAATTCCGAAAGCTCTTACCGAAGAAAATAAATTTAAGCTGGAATTTGAAAAATGAGGATAAATCAGTAACTTGAAGAGATAAAAGAAAATTCTCGCTGCAATGTTACAGCGATTAAAACGTCCCTGTGAAAGAGAGGTTTGGTTTCTCCAAGAAACAATCAAAAGGCCACAAGCCTTGATTCTGATGAGTGAGGGACAGTGAGTGATATGAGGCCAGATAAAGTGCTGCATTGCACCAAGGGGGAAGGAAGTATGTGGGATTGGCCTGCCCTGAAGGGCATTGTTTAAATTGCTGGTGCATAATAATGAAAAGCAGATTGACTGTTAGTTGATTCCGTTGTTAAATTTTGAACAGATCAGCCCTGGCTGGTAGCACAGTGGTTAAGGTGCCGGCCTGCGAACCCAAAGGTTGCAGGTTCAATTCCCCAGCCAGGGCACATAACCAGGTTGCAAACCAGGTCTCCAGCCAGGTCTGTGGCTGGAGGCAGGTGAAACACAACCATACATTGATGTCTCGCTCCCTCTCTGCCTCTTTCCCTTCCCCTCTTTCTAAAAAATAATGAAATAAAATCTTAAAAAAAAAAAAAAAAAAAAAAATTTTGAACAGATCATACAGGCCCTTGCTACTTGCACTTGGTGGGGGTGGGGTAGACTACAGTGCCTCCCCAACATTCACACACACAAACTATTGACAAACTACTACTGAGCTAGGTGCGACCCAAGCTTGGATAGGGCAGAGGTGCTAAGTCTTAGCTTAGGGGTTAGAGGTGGGTTCACATCTTTGTTTTATGTGGCCTTAATAAGGCTTTGGACAGTAAACTGAAATATTTTTCAATATTCAAAAATGGAAAGATTTTATATAAAACTGTACATTTCAATTTCCCCTTGAAAAATAAAATCTGGAAACACTAACACCACGAAAATCACACCATTTAGATAGGAAGTCATTTTTCATTGTGGACCTTAAAAATAAATGTACCTGTTAAGAAGGGCTCATGGTTGCTGATTGGGTTCAAGTTTGAAAACAGAGCCTGCTAAACAGGAACGTCTCACGAAAGCCGCACTTCCAGGGACAAGCCTGCACTGAACTGTGAAACCTGACCTGCACTGAATGGCTTCTATACTGAATGTCTGCTTGGCCCAATTCCTGCCTTCTGAGACAACCCTTATAAAGGACTTCCTTGATCATATTTTAATTAATAGGACTGAGACATACCCTGTCCATTTAGATCCGTACAACTCTTTCCCCAATTAGTATCTGCACTAACCAATCAGGGTAATTTCAGTCTGATTGATCAAGTACTTTGTGGACCAATCAAACTGTGAGAATTTGGAGTCATCATTTGCATTAGAAGGGAGCCATCAGGGATCAGGGTGAGGACTTCTCACTACAGGTCAGCTCTCGTGTGGCTCAGAAAGCACACTTGCAGTTTCCACCCACGACTGTGTTTCCCTGCCTGGAGTCAGAACACTGAAATTGTCTTGCCAGAGCAGGATACACACGCAACACCGAAGCAGAGCAGAGCAGCGGGGCAGCACCGCAGTAGAGAGAGCTAGTGCAGTGGAGCAGAGCTCTAATGCCGCACCGGGGCTGCAATACTGGGGCCCCCTTGCCTGAGCCTGCGTGCAGCCTTGCTGTATCACAGTAGAGCTGTGCCATTATTGAACTGTCTCAGAGTAGAGTGTAATAACTGAAATGTTACACAGCTATGCCGTATCACAAGTGAACTGTTTTCCTGGAATAAATTATCTCCGCTCACTGCGTTGCAAATTGGTTCTCCTATTGGCTTTGAATTGATAACAACAACCCTGGGTTATCAACTTTGCTACTTTACACTCACTACTACGTATTTTATGATGTTTCAATTCCATTGTACTTCGCTTATTCTTATTACCTTCTGGACCTCCTAGACTCTTGGTTCTGTCGTACAACTGAGAAAGCACAAGACCCACTTGTTCAATGTCTGTGTTAAACAGGGATATATTATCTGATTTTTAAAAATCAGTCTGGTTGTTGTGAGGAAGACAAATTATTTATAGATGGGCAGAAGTGGGTCCAGAGAAACTACTTAAGAAGACAATAGAATATCCAAAAAATGGTAGCTTGGAGGAGAGGAGGGGCAATGGAGATGAAGAGAAGTGGATGGGACGATAAATAGGACTTTCTGGTGGAGTTGATGGTGTTGAGACATAACTAAGAGGAAAAAGCATTAAATATGACTAGGTTTCTGATGTGACAATTTTGGCTTGCTAATATTAGTTAAAATGGGCAGGAATACAAGAAGCTTAAAAAGTTTGTTAAAGGTAATATACTTTATTATCTTTATATTTGATGTTTTGGAAATAGTCATGAAGAGTTAAGAATTTGTTAAATGTTATCAATTAAAAAGAATCAATACCTACAGATCTAGCAATTTTTTTTTTCCTTTCAGGACTGTCTCTTAATAGCAAAACTGATTGTTTACCTTTTCAAACATTGATTCTTCTCTTTTCTTTGTAACCAAAATATCTAGTTTCTCATGATACAGCTGCCCTTTTATGTTTACAGTTAGGAAAGTGTCTTTTAGGGCACAGGTTATAGTGATGCTGTTAATTAATTAATGAGGCCTGATGCAGGGTACATATTATTAAATTATTATATTACATATTATTAAATTATTTTTCTTTACTTGTATGAATAACTTGTATTGTGCTGGAATATATTGTACTTCATGTAATTATCTCAAAAGTGTTGCTGATAATATTTTGTTTCTACATAATACTATTTAATAATGTTAACTAGCTACTTAATTACTGAATCAAAGTAAACCAAACATGTTGAAATAGTTAGGGTTTTGTGGGTTATTTTTTGTTGGTTTGTTTTTTTTTTTTGTTTTTGTTTTTTAAGGATTTTACATCCTGCCATTACTTAAAAAAGCTGTGAACTCTAGAAAGATGTTCTTGAGGATCCGAAGCTAAAAGTCCTGAGGAAAGTCACATATGTGCCACTAAGAGGCAGAGACAAATGGAAGTAACTAACTGAAGGAACCTAGAATATGAACTTCTTTTCTTTCTAGGTGTGGAATTTGTAGTGCAACAGTGGTTACCCTTTTGTTAAAGATCACATGAATGAGTGGGGAGTTTATAGAACTTTCTGTGTTATTTTGCTAGGGCTGCCATAACAAAGTACCATAAACTTACTTATGTGACTTAATAGAAATTAACGTCTCTTGGTTCTGGAGACTACATGCCTGAGCTCATGTTGCCAGAAGGGCCATGATCTCTCTGAAATCATTAGGTAAGAATCTAAACCTCTCTCCTCAAAAAGGCCCTACCCTGTTTCTAACAAGATACTGAGGTGCTTTTCAGAGACAATGGCCCAAACCACAAGTCATGCAGCCAAATCATATATAAAAAAAGAGCATTTTGACCTCTAGCCATATCTGGAACCAAATTCTTGCCTCTTCCAAACCGCACCCCAGAACCAAAGGACTGAGACATGACCAGGGCTTTGACTGGAACTCTTTCAGAAATGAAAGGTTCATTGTCTAAGAAGATCCACGGCTGAAGCATCTTACCATATCTTACCACAAGTGGACAAATTCCAAGACCTGCCGATCGAAACCTGCCCTGCTAGTGCTTCTACATTCTAGCCTTTCCTTCTCTACTCACTTAAGTTCACCCCAAATCCTATATTGACTTTGCAATAAAACCTTTTCTTTTCTCAAAATGGCAATGATATAGTATTGGCTTCTATGTAGGTTAGACAGCACATCTTTGCTCAGTAACACTGGCTTCTGTCAATTCCTTTGGTTGTGGCAGCATAACTTCAATATTCACAAGGTGGTTTCTTCCCATGTGTCCAAATTTTTCTTTTTCACAAGGGTACCTGTCATATCATATAGGGGTCCAGCTGATTTCAGTATGAGCTTATCTTAACTAATTACATCTATAATCACACCATTTCAAATAAGGTCATATCCTGAGATTCTTAGAATTAGGACATTAAAATGTGAATTTGGGGAGCAGCACACATCAATCCAAAATACCGTCCTTATCAGTGGATGATCCAGAGCCCACCTGGTCGGATAAGTGGTGCAATGGAGCTTCTCTATGTTAAGTGACCCTTCAACATTGCCACTCACCTATAGTTATAGGAGATTATAAAGGATGACAAAAAAGAAATACACCTGGCATAATGATAGGCAATAATACTTTAGAGAGAGATTAAATAAAAAAGTAAAATCTAGAGAGGAAAACAAGAGGATGAAGGTAGTAACACATATAGAGAAAAAGAAGATAACATTGTAGAAAACCACATTCCCTTTCTTTCTTCCATTTATAAGGAGTGCAGAGACAGTGAAGCTCATAGCCAAAGATAACCCATAAATGACAGAAACATCTGTCAATTCTGGGTAGATTAAAAAAAATGATACCCTTGAGGGGAGTTCTGGAAAAAGAACCATCTCTCAAAAATTAAAATTACCCATTGACACGGTAAAAGACATCTATACTTTGGGATGATGGTATTAATTTATAAATCTGTTCCAATATATTAATTGTTGCATATTTTGCTAATTAAATTGTTATTCAGGTAGTCTTTCTAGAAAGCACTAGCATGACTATCTTATATTTTACTTATTACTAGGAGTGGTGATAAAATGAGGTGTGTGACAACAATAGCATAGACAATGTGTAGAAATATTTATTGATATAGTTATTGCATTTCAAATTCAAAGGGTGATATTTTCTGATTTGAATTAGTTTCCCATTGTTGCTATAACAAATTATCACACACTTACTGGCTCAAGATAACACAAATTTATTATCTTATAGTTGTGTAGGTCAGAAGTCCAAGATGGGCTAAAATCCCCTGTAAGGTGTCAAAGGGGCTGTATTCCTGTCTGACAAGCAACTCCAGAGACGAATTCCTTTCCTTTTCTTTTAGAATCTCTAGAGGCTGACCACATTCCTTAGCTCATGGCTCCCTTCCTCCATTTCTAAAGCCAGAAACACTGCATCCCTCTGATTATTCTTTTTAGTCATATTTTTTTCTGACCACAACTGAATAATTTCTTTGCTTTTAATGACTAATGTGATTAAATTGCTCCCATATAAATAAGCTAGTTTCCTCCTCCCATCTCAAGATATTGTAACCTTATTCACAGTTGCAAAGCCTCTTATGACATTTAAGGTAATATATTTACAGATTCTAGAATATGTGGAAATCTTTAGGTTATTATTCTTCCTATCTCATGACCATTTGCTCCTATTTAAGAGCTACATTCAGTCAAGAAATCACAGTTTATCGATATATTAACTACAGTGGGTACATGTTTAATATATCATTGTTGACCAACTTTAGAGAATGTATGAATGCATAACTCTTACAAAATAATTCATAAGTATCCCAACTAGTGAATATGATGACAGTATAGTGTGTCAATTCTTAAGCTACATAGGTTCAACTCAGTAAATGAAAAACACCTACATTCACTGAGATGACTTCAATAAAGCATTCCTTAGAAGCCAAATCAAAATTATTTTTCCTTATGGTAAAGGAAAGGGTAAAATAAATGGTTAAAATAAATACAAACTAGGGGTTGGTGGAGGAACAGGGGAATAAATAGAGCACAGAGGAATTTTAGAGCATTGAAATTATTCAGTATGATATTATAGTGGTGGATAACTGTCATTATACCTTTATCAAAACCTATAAAATGTGTGAAACCAATGATCCCTAGTGTCAGCTATTGACTTTGGGTGATAGTGATATGCCAGTCAATGTAGGTTCAAAGACTGTAACAAGTGTACCCCTCAGTGGAGGATGCTGATAGTGAAAGAGGCTATGTGTTGGAGCAGGGAGTATATGGGAACTTAGTACTTTCCATTTAATATTTCTCTGAACCCAAAGCTTCTTGAAAAATTATTTCTATTAAACGTTAATGAGTACATACAAAGAATCAAATCAAACATGCATTGAAGCATAAAAATATATAATTATTTAGAGTATGACTTCAAAAAAAGAGCTATCAGACTAATATATCATTGTATCGATTCATCTAAAGCACCATATCCAACTTATCTTTGATTTGGGATGGAAATAGAAGTGTCCAGAATAATAGTCTATATGTATGGAGATAGCTAAAATAATAGGAAAAAGAAATGAACAGGGAGTTAGTGGACTTGGGTTCTAGTTTTGAGATGGTCACTAACCATTACCATGGTTACAATGCTTGTTTCTTAAACTTTTTGGATCACAGCTTTCTTGTCTATAAATAAGCACAGAAAACAATTTTTAAGATAATATTTGCAATTAAGTTTCATGAATGAAAGGCCACAAGTTTACATAATTATCATTACCATTACTAATGGAAATTTCTGGATATGTTAGAAGGGGCAGGGTGTTGGAGAGATAGGCAGAACAACCAGAGAAAATATGGGAGGCAGTATGTTCTACTTGATGTTGGGAAAAAAATTTTTGAGCCAAAAAGAAATGGGTTTTCAGATTGCAAGCCTGGTCTCCAGATAGGTCCGTAGCTGGAGGCAGATGGAAGGCAATCATACATTGATGTCTCTCTCCCTGTCTGCCTCTCTCCCTTCCCCTTTCTCTAAAAATAATTAGTAAAAAATATTTTTAAAAAATAAATGGGTTTTTATTTTCACTCACCAAGTTAAACATTGTGTTCTCTTTGGGTAAGCTACTGATTCTCTGTTTTTCATCTATATAGTTTGGATAGTAAAAATGACCTCAGTAATTTGCCATTAAAGACACATAAGCAAATATATGGGAAAAACTTATATATTTCAAATAACTATTAATAACTATTATATATTTGCTAATTTTAATTGACTGCCTATTATTTGTCAGGTGCTGTTTTAAATGGATTTTGTTTGTAAAGTTTCTTATTCTGAATATCAACCTAGAAAAGTGGGGTTATTTTTAGCCCATTGAATAGATGCGGAAACTGAAACAGTTATATAACTTGCGTAGGTCCACAAAAGCTGACTTAGAAGAATCAGGGTTGGGTACTGAGCTCTTATTGTCCCACATTAGGTTTTTAACCAGGTTGCCGTGATTCTCCTTCCCCACAGTTTCCATCTCTTTTTCTATCCAATCCTTCCCCAAATAATGATTTAGGGAGTTAACAAATTAACAACACATAATTATTTTATTATTGTAGCTAATTCTACCTTATGGAATCCACTCTATACACCTCCCATTTTTTGAAAAATAAAATGCTTCAGTGTATAAGGTATTATTTTGTTAATTATTATTACTTCATCAACATGACATATATGTGAATTCCTTTCTAAATTACATTATTAATGTAATGTGAACTTGCTGGGTTATAGCTTTTAAGAGTTGAAAAAAACCCTGGCTGTCAGCTAAATCTAATCTGTACTGAATATAGATGAGTATACCAAGATAGAAAACTAAAGTGGCATGTACAGGTTCAAAGAACTAATAGAAAAATTACTCCCCATAATGCATTCTTTTCTTATTAATATTTTCAGTGCATTAAATACTTGTCAATACTGACACATTTTCAAATTGTGTTATGTGTACAAAGTAAGTCAAGAACATATACCTTTAGTATACTTTAAAAAAGAGACTGTAGCCTTGGCTGGTGGCACAGTGGATAAAGTGCAGGCCTGTGAACCCAAAGATTGCTGGTTTAGTTCCTCAGCCAGGGCACATAACCAGGTTTTAAGCCAGGTCTCCAGCGAGATCAGTAACTGGAGGCAAGTGAAAGGAAGCCATACATTGATGTCTCTCTCCCTCTCTGCCTCTCTCCCTACTCTTCTATCTAAAAATAATAAATAAAATCCTAAAAAAGAGAGAGAGAGAGAGAGAGAGAGAGAGAGAGAGAGAGAGAGAGAGACTGTAACATCCTCTGGCTGACAAAATATCCATTTTTTCCACATTTGCCACAGTTTAATGATGAATCAATGGCAATGTTCATTTTGTAGCTTATAATCATGAAGAACTGAGAGAGTTCCAGCACGATGGCAGAAGAGTAAGTGGAGCTACACCAATTTCCTCCTAGATAGCATCTGGAATTACTTTTCTGGAGAAAAAGTCAGCTGGAATTGTTAGCAGAACACCAGCAGGAAAGAAGTCCTACGACCATGGACAGAACAGAAGAGGACACTTCATCACAATGTGACTGCTAGGAATCATGGAAATGCGAGAGATCTGGCTGGGCCCCCACTGGAAGCAGCAGCTGAAGAGACAGCTGGGGGACCCAGCTGAAATAGGTGGGTTCTGGTCCCCAAGCTGGGTGTCCCAGCCTACATCAACATGGCAGAGAGTAGAGCAGCACCCAGTTGAGAAGGGTGGAAAGCGTGGGGTTCACTGGCCTGAGAGAGCACTGGAGGTAGAGAACTACTAAGGTGACCACAGTGAAAATACATTGGCACCCACCTACCCTGGGATCCAGCAGGGAGAAGGCAGAGAGGACTGGAGAGAGACACTTGGGGAGAGTTTGCGGCATTGGCTTGGAGGAAAGAAGTGAGGAGGCAGCTGTGGGGGTTCATGTGCTGACTCATCGCCCACACCACAGCAGATGGCACTGTGCCAAGTGGCCTCCCTATGAGAGCCCTCATAGCGCTGACCACTGGAAGCAATCTGCCCCGCCCAGCAGTGCCTGAGCCTGGTGCCTGGTCACAATTCTTTGATTTACATTTGAATAAAACTCTCCTGCCCTGCCCTGTCTGAGCACAGATACAATTGTTGGCACCTGAAGAGATATTGTTTGCCCAGCAGCACCTGGGCCTGGAGGCTGAGTACAAACCCTACCATTTACAGCTGGGTCAGTCAGTCAGCCCCCACACAGTGACTTGGGAGCCTGGTGGCTGATTATAGATTCATTGGTTCACAACTGAGTTGGTCTGCCTTTCCCAGTGGCCCCTGTGCCTAGCGGATGATCACAAACTCATTGGATTACAATGGAATCTTTTAGTCTAGCCCAGTGCCACCTGAGCCTGGTGGCTAATAACCAATTCATTGGATTACAGTTTAACCTTGCTGTCTAACCCAGCAGCTCCTGAGCCTGGTGGCTGATCACCGATTTACTGGATTACAATAGGATTTTGCTGTCTATACCAGCTGCACCTGAGACTGGGGACTTATCACAGATCAATTGGTTTACATCCGAATCTGTCCCACCAGGCTGTACTTAAGCTGGTGGCTGATTCATCGGATTACAATTGAATCTCTCTGTCTAGTCCAGTAGGGCCTGAGTTTGGTAGAGGGTTCATTGATTTACAACTAAATTGGTCTGTCTCCCCAAGCAGCATCTCAGCCTGGTAGTGGATCACAGTTTGATAGGATTACAACTAAATCAATCCTTCCAGCCTAACAGTTCCTTCACCTGGCAGCTGATCACATTTGGACTGAATTACAATGGAAACCAAAAATGGGGAGAAAAAGAAATAATTCATCACCAAAAGGAAAGGAGGAATCCCCAGAAAGATCACTAAATGAAACAGAGGCAAGCAAACTGTAAGGTATGGAATTCAAAATAATGATGATAGAGAAGCTCAATGAGCTCAGTAAGCTCAAAGAAAACTGCAAACAACTCCAGGGAAGCTACAAGGAACTTATTGAGGACTACACCAGCATTAAAAAGACACAGAAACTATCAGTAAGAGCCAGGAGGAAATGAAGAATACAATTTCTGAATTGAAGAATACAAAAGAAGAAATCAACAGAAGGCTAGAGGAAGCAGAGGATCAGATAAACGAGCTAGAGGACAACATTGAAAAATATTCCAAGACAGTACAACAGAATGAAAAAAGACTGAACAAGAAGAACTTTTTAAGAGAGCTGAAGGACAGCATGAAACACAGTAATGTCAGTATCATAGGGATACCAGAAGGAGAAGAGAAACAAGGAATGAAAAACCTGTTCAAAAAAGTAATGAGAGAAAATTTCCCTAACATAATCAGTAAAAACATTACTCAAGTTCAGGAAACACAGAGGGTCCCAATGAGAATGAATCCAAACAGACCCACTCCAAGATGCATTATAATTATAATGGCAAATTTCAAAGACAAAGAGAATCCTGAAAACATCAAGAAAGAAACAGCAAATAACATAAGGAAACTTCAATAAGGTTATCAAATGATTACTCAACAGAAACGATACAAGCCAGAAGGGAATGGCAAAAAATATTCCAAGTAAGGAAAACAAAGGCCTGCAACCAAGAATACTTTACCTAGCAAGGCTCTCATTCAAAATGGAAACAGATATAAGGAGTTTCTCAGACAAAAGAAGACTAAAAGAATACATCTCTACCAAACCAGCATTGCAAGAAATGGTAAAGGGTCTGCTTTAAAACACTGAAAAAACAAAGAGAGACAGAGAGGAACACAGGTACAAAGTGAAAAAAAGGCAATAAAAAAGTATCAATCAATAATAACCTTAAGTGTAAATGGATTAAATGCACCAATCAAAAGACATAGGGTAACTGAATGGACAAGAAAACATGACTCACATATATGCTATCTTCAAGAGACCCACCTCAGAACAAAAGATTGACACAGATTGAAAGTGAAGGGATGGAAAAATATATATCAAGCAAATGGACATGAAAAAAAGGCTGGAGTACCAACACTTATTTCAGACAAAATAGATTTTATGATGAAGGCCATAAAAAGAGACAAAAAAGGACATTTCATAATACTTAAGGGTACAATCCATCAAGAAGATATAACTCTGGTAAATATACATGTAGCCAAAAAAGGAGCTCCAAAATATACAAGGAAAATCTTGGAGGACTTCAAGAAGGATAAGGACAGCAACATACTAATGGTAGGGGATTTTAATACCCCACTATCAACAATGGAAAGATCTTCCGAACAAAAAAAACACCAAAGATATTGTGGCATTGAAAAACATTCTAGAGGAAATGGATCTAACTGATATATACAGAAACTTTCGCCCCCCAAAAAGCAAAAATACACATTTTTTTCTCAAATGCACATGGAACATTCTTAAAGATAGACCACATGATAGGTCATAAGACAAGCCCCTACAAATATAGGAAAATTGAAATAATACCAAGCATCTTCTCAGATCACAATGGATTAAAACTAGAAACCAATCTCAAGGGAAAAAAACAAAAACTCACTAACTCATGGAGACTGAATAACATGCTATTAAGTAAGTAATGGGTTAACAATGAGATCAAAGATGAAATCAAAAAGTTTCTGGAAACAGATGACAATGAATACACAACAACCCAAAACCTATGGGACACAGCAAAGGCAGTCCTCAGAGGGAAATTCTTAGTAAGAAAGGCCTACCTAAAAAAGATAGAAGTTTATACAAACAACCTAACCATAAAGCTGCAAGAACTAGAGGAGCAACAACAAACAAAGCCCAGAGCAAGGAGAAGGGTGGAAATCATCAAGAGCAAAGCAGAATTAAATAACTTAGAGACTAAAACTATAATTTGAAGAATCAATAAATTCAGGAGCTGGTTCTTGAAAAAATAAACAAAATTGACAAGTCTTTATCCAGACTCACCAAGAAAAAGAGAGGATCCAAATAAACAGAATCAGAAATGATAGAGGAGAAATCACAATTGATACTTCAGAAATACAAAGGAATGTAAGAAATTACTACAAACAACTATATGACAAGAATTATGACAACCCGGGTGAAATGGACACATTTCTGGAAATGTATCATCTACCAAAACTGAATCCAGAAGAAGCAAAAATCCTGAATAGACCAATAACAACTAGGGAAATTGAAGAAGTCATCAAAAATCTGCCAAAGCACAAGAGACCTGGACCAAATGGCTACACAGGTGAATTTTACCAAACATTTAGAGAACTAGCTCCTATCCTTCTCAACCTATTCCAAAAAAATCCAACAAGAGGGAAGACTCCCAAACTCTTTCTATGAGGCCAATATTATTTTAATCCCAAAACCAGGTCAAGACACAACTAAGAAAGAAAGCTACAGGCCAACATCTCAGATGAACACAGATGCTAAAATTCTCAACAAAATATTGGCCAACAGGATCCAGCAATACATTTAAAAGATCATACACCATGATCAAGTGTGTTTCATCCCAGGAATGCAAGGATGGTACAACATTTGCAAATCAATAAATGTAATATACCACATCAACAAAATGAAAGAGAAAAATGATACGATCATATCAATAGATGCTCAATAAGTATTTGATAAAGTACAGCAGCCATTAATGATAAAAACCCTCAGCAAAATGGGAATAGAGGGAGCATACCTTGACATCATAAAGGCCATATATGAGAAACCTGAAGCCAACATTATACTCAATGGGCAAAAAGTAAAAGTTTTCCCCCTAAGATCAGGAATAAGACAAGGCTGTCCACTTTCTCCACTTCTGTTCAACATCATTTTGGAAGTTCTAGCCATAGCTACCAGAGAAGAAAAAGGAATCAAAGGTATCCAAATTGGAAAGGAGGAAGTAAAACTGTCATTATATGCAGGTGACATGATAGTGTACATACAAAACCTAATAGACTCCACCAGAAACTTACTTGACCTAATAAGCAAATTTAGCAAAATAGCTGAATATAAAGTCAATATCCAGAAATCAAAAGCATTTTTGTATACCATTACGAAACATCAGAGATAGATGCAAGAGAACAAATCCCTTTTACCATAGCAACAAGAAAAATAAAGTACTTAGGAATAAACTTAACCAAAGAAGTAAAATACCTGTACTCAGAAAACTACAGAACATTGAAGAAAGAAATTAAGGAAGATACAAATAAATGGCAGCGTATACTATGTTCATGAATGGGAAGAAGTAACATCATTAAAATGTCCATACTACCCAAAGCAATCTATAGATTCAATGAAATCCCAATTAAAATACCAATGACATACTGCACAGAGATAGAAAAAATACTGTAAAAATTTATATGGAGCCAAACACACTCACGAATAGCCACTGCAATCTTGAGATAGAAGAACAAGGTAGGAGGAATCACGATACTGGACATCAAACTATACTACAAGGCTATTGTCATCAAAACAGTCTGGTACTGGCATAAGAACAGACATATAGATCAGTGGAACAGAATAGAGAGCCCAGAAATAAACCTAGGACTCTATGGTCACTTAATATTTGACAAAGGGGGAAGGAATAGAAAATGGAGTTAAAACAGTCTCTTCAACAAGTGGTTGGGAGAATTAGACAGTGACATGCAAAAAAAAAATAAAACTAGACCACCAACCATACACCAGAATAAACTCAAGATGGATAAAGGACTTAAACATAAGCAGTGCCACCATAAAGGTCCTGGAGAAAAATATAGGCAGTAAAATTTTAGATATCTTACTCAGAAATATGTTTACTGAGAAAACCAAAATGGTGGAGGCATAAGTGGAGCTACACCAATCTCCTCCCAACACCAAAATGGAATTACAATTTAATTAGGGAAAATTCATCCAGAATAACCAATAGAACACCAACTGGAGAAAAGCCTTATTACCACCATGGACAGAACAGATGAGCCAATTCATCACAATGTGACTGGTAGGAGATGTGGAGATATGAGAGAGCTGGCAGGGCTCTCATGGGCCATAGCTGAAGGGACAGAGAAACATCTCAGGAGCCTGGGGCTCCACCTGAGAAGGATAGGATCTAAACCCCCAACTGGGCTTTCTAGCCTACAGCAACAAAGCTGAGAGTAAACAGCATCCAGCTGTAAAAAGCAAAAAGCCACCTGGTTTAGCAGCCTTGACAGAGAAACTGAATTCTTAAAGGGGCTACCCATAAAAATACAGAGGCACCCACCCACCCTGTGCTCCAGCAGAGAAAAGGTAGAGTGGACTAGAGAAGCTTGGGGAAAATTTGTGGCAGTGGCTTTAAGGGGCAAGTTGAGGGAGCAGCCCATGAATCCAGTGCAGACCCATCCCGTATACAGCCAGCAAACCATTCTTCTCCAAAGGGCAGGAAGCCTGAGGGGTAGCCACAGCCCCACCCATAGGACTTAATCCGTTCCACCCAGCAGTGCCTAAACTTGACCTCAGATCACATGTTGATTGGATTAACAGCTGAATTCATCTGTCCCACCCAGAGTTGCCTAAAACTAACCACTGATCACAGACCGATTGGATTAACAACTAGAGGAGACAAAGACTGAATCTCTGGTTGACTCCAACTGACTGACTAGGCCCAGCCTGGAACACAAGCTGAGGTTACCAAGAACAGATCCAGGAAGTATAAACAGTGCACCTCTACACCACAGAAGGTCACACCACTAAGACAGTAAGTCAAAGCAGACCAATCTAAGAAGCAGAAACAAACAAGAGCCATCCAAAATGGAGAGACAGAGAAATAATCCCTCAACAATTGTAAAGGAGGAATCCCCAGGAAGAGTGTAAAATGAAATAGAGGTAAGCATCCTATCAGACATGGAATTAAAAATAATGATAAAAAATCTCAATGAGCTCAGCGAGTTAAAAACAACAAACAAACAAACAAAAAACTACAAACAACTCCAGGGGAACTATGAAGAACTCTAGGAAAACTACAAGGAACTTACTGAAAACTACACCAGCATTAGAAAGGACATAGAAATCATCAATAAGAGCCAGGAAGAAATGAAGAATACCATTTCTGAATTGAAGAACACAGTAGAAGGAATCAAAAGCAGGCTAGAGAAAGCAGAGGATTGGATCATCAAGCTGGATGTCAATGGAGAAAAAATTCCCAGGCAGTGCAAAAAAGTGAAAAAAGACTGAAAAAGAATGAAGAGGCTTTAAGAGAGCTGCAGGACAACATAAAATGTAATAACATCCGTACCATAGAAATACCAGGAGAAGAGGAAGAGCAAGGAATAGGAAACCTATTTGAAAAAGTAATTACAGAAAACTTCCCTAACTTTAGGAGAGAAAATGTCATGCAAACTCAGGAAATACAAAGGATCCCAAGGAAGATGACAAAACAGGCCCACTCCAAGACACATCATCAGGAAAATGGCAAATTTCAAAGACAAAGAGAGAATCCTAAAAGAAGCAAGAAAGAAACAGCTAATAACATACAAGGGGGCTCCCATAAGATTATCAACTGATTTCTCAACAGAAACAAACAAGCCAGAAGGGAATGGCAAAAAATATTTCAAGCGATGAAAAACAAAGGCCTGCAATCAAGAATACTCTACCTAGCAAGGTTCTCATTCAAAATGGAAGGTGAAATAAGGAGTTTCCCAGACAAAAGAAGTCTTAAAGAATACATCTCCACCAAACCAGAATTGCAAGGGATGCTAAAGGATCTGCTTTAAGAAGATGAAGAAACAGAGAGGCAGGAACACAGGTACAAAGGTAAATGGATTACATGCACCAATCAAAAGACATAGGGCAGCTGAATGGACAAAAACCAACTTTAACTTATGAATGCTTAAAGTGATCTTGTTATAAATAGATTTTAATAAATAAGGTACAATTTTGTATATTATTTGTATCTGCATTATTGCAGGTTAGGTTTTCTTAGATTGGAATCATTTCACAATATGGGAAAATCAGGTTACTTGCAATAACTCAGAAAAATCTAATTCAGTTAACAAAGAAGAAAAACCTAAGAAAATGTGGATGTGCATTATACAGAAGACATGCTATCTTTCTTATTCACTGTTACAAAATATGTGCTAATTTGTGGGTGTGTAATATATAGATTTTGTTAGCAATTTATGTTTAAAATAGCAACTAACTGCTCACAGGAGTGTTGTGAAATCAGTCAATCTTTAGGTTAGAAAAGATGCTGAGAATGAAGACCAATTTGGATGGAAGTTGCAAACTACTAAACTCTGTGATTCGAGTACAAAGACAATATATATTCTCATATTAGCATGTAAATTAGATGAGATTCCTTTCAACTAAATTGTGGAAATATACATTTCCAGTTATGAAGGCCCCAGTTATAAAGGGGATGCTTGGGAAAAGGAATTAATGGTATAGTAAACTTTATTATTGAAATGTGAACATACCTAATCTCTACCTCAACAGACTCTTCAAGAGTTCAGGGGTTAGTTTAGGAACTCATAGGAAGTCAACCACAAATTCAAAAAATGGCTAGAATATTATTCTACAAAATATTTAAATCCTAGGGATTTTTATTTTTTACCTCAACTTAGTAGACATAATAATTTCTATTCTGGGACCAGCTGAGCAGTGCAAGTGCCATTATTTCTGAAGGCTTCAACTTGTAAAACACATGTAGAAAAAAAACAGAGGTTATTGAAAAACGTAAGACCTGTGCACAGCCTAAGTAAAAAAAAGAAATAAATCTACTATTTAAGATAGTAAACTCCAAAAAGAATAAGTTGTAGTTTCAGTAGCTTAAAATAAAGTTGAGTTGTATTATGGGAATGGACAGGATCTGACTCAAAAACCAAATTCATTTATTACTATGGATTTGGCACTGTCTCGAGGACGACTTTCATAAAAGTGAGTTCTGCAATACACCATTTCTGTGATATATTTCACAAAAATAACATTACAGAGTAAAAGAAGTATTAAAGAAGAAAAATTGTTTAATTTTGCTACAATATATCTAAAACACTATCATTTAACATGTAATAATTATGTAAGCTATTGGCATATTTAAATTTTTTTGTATTAACTGTTCAAAATCCGGTCTTTAAATGTGTGTAAACATATGTATGGGTGTAAATGTATTTTTGCATGTGTTTGATAATATTGCAATTCATATTACTTAAAAGAGTAATTCTTTAAACAAATGAATTAAAGTAGGCAGTTAGGAATAATGGAAAGAAAACTTTGAATTAATATGATTTGAGAAGCTGACAGAAGGCAGTAATTAAATGGTGAATTGCATGGATGTGAAAGGAAAAGAATAAAAGTACACTTTAGTGGTTACAAAATAGATGGGGATATTAAGAAGAACAAAGGAAATAGAGAAGCCAAAGAACTTACATGCATGACTCACGGACATGAACTAAGGGGGGCATTGCTGGAGGAAATGGGATACTAGGTAGTGGGGGGCAAAAGAGGGAAAATTGGGACAACTCTAATAGCAAAATAAATAAAATATATTTTAAAAAAGAAATATGTTTACTGATACTTCCCCAAGGGGAAAGGAAATAAAAGAACAAACCAACAAATGGGACTATAGCAAACTGAAAAGTTTCTGTTCAGCTAAAGATAACACCAGCAAAATTCAAAGGGAACCAATAGTATGGGAAAACATATTTGCCAATGACACCTCAGACAAAGGTTTGATCTCCAAAATATATAAAGAACTTATGCAACTCAACACCAGGGAGACAGACAGCCCAATTAAAAAATGGGCAAAGGAGCTGAACAGACAACTCTCTGAGTAAAACATACAAAGGGCCCAGAGGTATATGAAATAATGCTCAACATCACTGGCCATCAGAGAGATGCAAATTAAAACCACAATAAGATACCACCTCACACCTGTCAGAATGGCAATCATCAACAAATCAACAAACAAGTGTTGACAAGGATGTGGGAAAAGGGAACCCTGGTGCACTATTGGTGGGAATGCAGGCTGGTGCAGCCACTATGGAAAAAAGTATGGAGTTTGCTTAAAAACTAAAAATTGAACTGTTTTTTGATTTAGCAATTCCACTACTAGGACTATACCAGAAGAACCCTGAAACACCAGTTCATAAGAACCTATGTACCCCTATGTTCATAGCAACACTATTTACAATAGCCAAATGTTGGAAACAGCCTAAGTGACCACCAGTGGATGATTGAATCAAAACACTTTGGTACATTTACACAATGGAGTACTACATAGCAGAAAGAAAGAGGGAACTCCTTACCTTTGCAACGACATGGTTGGAACTAGAAAGTATTATGCTTAGTGAAATAAGCCCGTTAGTGAAAGACAAATACCATATGATCTCACCCATTACAGGACAACAATGAACAAAACAAACAAACAAGCAAAACAGAACCAGATACATGAATACAATGAGTAGACCTTCAGTGGGCAGAGTGGAGAGGGAGAGGAGAGGAGGAGGCAAAGAAGGGGAGCAGTTTAGTCTAGGAACTAGTATGGAAGAACCATGGAGATGGACAATAAGTGGGATTGACTTTGTGGGGGAGTGGGTGGGTAGGGAAGGGGACAGAGGGGAGTAAAAAGGGTATGGATGTAATATCACAACAATAAAATTAAATTTAAAAAAGTGAACCAAAAAAATTAATAACTATTAATTATATTTTATGTTTTAATTCATACTTCATCTTTATTTAATTTTATTATGATTTTTACTAGCTCAGTCTCTCTCTGTATTATGTGAATGTGAAATTTTATTAAGAACTTAATTTTAGGGTTATTATTGCTTGTATTTCTGTTATCTTGTTTAATTTGAAGCTATAATTCTAATACTGAATAGTTTTATTTTATCAGTAATTTGTTCTTTTGATGCATGCTTTACACATAAAATCATTAAAATATATCTTTGAAAGGCTGACCTGAAGAATTCCAAACATAGCTGAATGTGTACAATTCTGAAATTTTTTCTTTCACTGTATTTGCTGAGGAGACTAAATAGTTGTCTCTGAATCAAACAATGTAATCTTTACCATCACCACACAAGGGAATTACATTCTTAATGTAACAAGGATGAAGATTCGCCAAACAAGTTTCTATATGTTGGTCACTTATGTACCTGTCCCCTCTTTCAAAAATCTACAAACAATTAATGTGGATAAGAACTAACTGCTGATTGTCAAATAGAGTTATAAAAATACATAGACACACAAAGACACACACACACACACACCAAAAGGAAAAATAAAAGGTGAGGTGTAGAGAGAGAGAATTACATTCTTTTAAATAAAACTGAACCTAATAGGTACTAAATGTCAAAATACACTTCAAACCCTTTAAAAATGCAACATCAACTATAACTAAGAAAGGTAATATTAAGATTTTCTTATGTCTCTTAAAGTAAAATAACTGACAACTCTACCCAGCATAGCTGCCGAAAATCTTAACCTGGAATTTCTAAGATCTCTTCAGTGTAAGCATTCCCTTAAGAAACCATTTAAAATGAGTTCCTTTGTGTATATGAGCCAATTTCTCCCATACAGTTAAAATAATTGTAAGCCATGGCATTAGCCACTATGTCCATCCATATATTGATTTGTGCTAGTATTGCTACATGTCAGCTTTCAAACACATGCTTTTCTCTAATATGCTTTGCTCTCAGTCATTTCAATCACATTCTATTTTGTTATGAGAAACCATAATACATTATTGGGAGACATGCATTCTAAAAAGATGAAATTGATTCTTAGGATAACAGAGCCTCTATCCACCACATTTTAGCATAAGCAGGTATTATGATCCACATTCCTTAGGACAGATGAAATCAATGAAAGTACCAATTTGGATGTGTATCTCAATGCTGCAGTGATAGTTTCCCATAAATACACAAAGAAAATAAAATTCATATAAATACAGCATTTAGGACTGCTCTTACAAAGGGAGGTGTGGGAAGGTAGCCAAGTTTTTCTTAACTCAAGTTCTGTACATTGTTTCAGTTAGCCTACTGAACATTCTTGGATAGGCATCATGTATACATATGGTGAGCTAGTATTTAACCAAGAAAGATACTTTACTATTCATAGCCCGCAGGCTCTCTGACAGCCTTTTAAAAACAATCTCTGAAGACCAGGCGGAATCTTTAATTGTGAACAAGTAAACATTACTCTGAATCATGTGAACAATTCAACAGATGAAATGAGACTGAGGTTTACTCTGCAGGTGGGTTAACAGCTGCTACCAAATACCTCTCCTTCCCCACATCTTGGAGCAGGCTTGCAGCAGATAGGCTAAATCATTTTCCCTGTCATGCAACCGCAAGAGCTAAAAAGTTCTGTTTCTCATGAAAAATGTGATTAATGCCAAAGCCTAGGCCCTTTGATTCTATAAGAGACAAAGCTTTTGATCCTTTCAAATGATGCTGTTTCACCTTATAAGATGTATTTATTTTTAATTTTATTTTTCTAACGTTGAAATCCCTGGAAAAATTAGCCTTCTAAATTGAATTGCCTGTAATTTTGCTATCAAGACAGCCCATCAAAGTGCTCTACAGAGGAGTGATTGAAAATGAGAAACAAGTGTCTAGCTCTCTGCAAAACTATATTGAACACAAAATTAGAATCACCCTGCTTTGCTTTGCCTGATCGCTTTCATTTGCATCTTGTGTACACACCACTGTCAAAATGCATATCCTTCTTACCCCATCTCTCCATCTCTCTAACATTATGTTAAGCCAGACAGCATCTCTAGGGCTGATCTTGCAATCAGTTTAATTTTCAAGGATCAAATCCCAACTGTACAAAGTGAACAAAATTCCAGGATGCTGTTGATTTTAAAAATCTATAAATATGTAATTGAGAGAAAGAGGAGAAAGAAAACCAGGGAATAAAAAAGGAAACCTGCAATTAATATATTGATATTTAAGGGCATCTTTGTGACTTTCAGAGTCCAATAAAGTGGGTAACTAATTCTCTTGGTTGTGCTATTCAGCCATAATTAGTTTTGCACCATCTTTCTAGTGCAGTAAAATTACTTGCTCAAATTTCACCTTGTTTTGAAAAACATTACTTTTCCCATTTCAATACTATAACAAAGATAATATAGAAAATAGTGTGTTATGATGTGCTGTCCTGTAACTCATAAGCTTCTTCTCAGGAATTTTATGTCAGTGTCAGCCCAGGTTGGTAAGACTGCTGCCACATTTGATGTGTGGTCTTCCTAGTGTTGTACTTTTACTACAGTGAGTGATAAGGTATAAAGTAAAAGTGAATACACTAAAGTAGTTTTCCAAGTAGGTAAAGACTCTCAGGTTACAGTTTTATAAGGTTGTTGGGCTTAGCTGATTTATGAGCACTTCTAGCTGGACAACTCTAATTTAACTTGTCTTTGTATTACAGGGATCTGTTTTTTGTTTTGTTTTGTTTTTTGTTTGTTTGTTTGTTTGTTTTTGCTTTTGTTTTTTTAATCATTGAGAGAATGAAAACCAAAGGAGTAATAGTGTAGTTCTTTAGTGTAGTTACTAAAATCAAAGGAGAAAGTCTTGTATCTTTTTCTAGTTACTCAAATTTTACATTCAAAGAATGTGAAAGTAGTATGGATAATGCAAAACATGAGATTATTCACAGGAATGTTATTAGAATTTCCTTTGCTGTATAGCTGTGTAACAATAGAAAAAAAATCACATGAAAGGGATAATTTCTAAAAATCAGATAACATTTTCTGTATGTGTTTATTATTTCAGTAAAAAAAAAGTTAAAAACAAACCAACAAATTATGTCATTCTAAATTACCCATGCTTTGTTTACTCTGCTTGTCTCTGCCTGGACTAAATGTACTTGTTACAGTTTCCGTTCTCTCATAAGCAGAATTTGGACATGCAATCAGTATGCAAGATTCTTATTAGGGAGTGCTCTTGGTCCTAAAATTTATGGGAAGGAATATTAGACTGAGAAAGAACTTTGTGACTCAGTCCCAACAAAGTTGTCAGCCAACCCCATAGGGAGTTTCTTAGTTGAAATGTATCATCAGAGTTGTCCTGAGTTAAAGGGGAGAGGTGTAAGCTTTTAACCTCCACGCTGATCAGTCATCAGCTATGGGATACCCCTGGAAGGAGGCACAACCTTAGGAAAAATAATTTGTTTTTGTTTATGTTTTTATTGGTGGCCATTTCAAGCAGGACTGTCAGCTAAGGGTCATCTTGCAGAACTCCTAGCAGTGGGAAGTGGGGGGTTGGCTAAGTCCTATTGCTCAAGTGGGTACTAGGAAAGAAAGCAATTCATGGCATTCACCAAGCACTTCTTGTTTTCAACAACATGAATTCCTACAGATTTTCTAAGACTCATGTAAAATATTATGTCTATGAAGATGTTCCTGATTTCTTATGTAGCATTAGTCATTCCTTTTTTATGCAACCACTGAATTCTATACAGACATGTATCATGAACCTCTAAAATATGCGTTACTCTATTTCTTTACATATTAGTCTTTCCTACTCTAGTCTAAGCTGTTTGAAAACAGAAGCCATGTCTTTTGAATTTTTGTCTCTTTATCACCTAGTTCAGGACCAAGTACATAGAATGTGCTCAATAAAAAGAACGATGAATGAAAAATGCAAAATAAAAAAAAGGATCCTAAATCTGCTAATACTACTAAAAAGCAATTTAGGTGGAAGACTAAAGGGATACCACAGGAATAATAAAGGGAGGGAAGTTTGCTTTTTGTGCATGAAAGAAAACCAGTGGGCCAAGTTACTTTCTAGGGGCTGTGTCATAGAAAGTAAAATAATAATTTGTTTGCTTGAATTGAGCAAAGTTAATGAAATCTTCTATATGCCAGGTAGTGCAGTGAGCAATGTAGAAGAATAAATATTCTAAAAGTAGCATAACAATGTCTACCTTCTAATAGAGAGATAAAGCAAGGAACAAATTAATATGATAGGTTTTATAAAACTCTGTTGAAATAAATGTAAACTCTCTCTTACAGGAGAGAGTTTAAGGAATAAGATACTTACTCCTTACAAGAGTTTAAGGAATAACAAGGTACAAGAATTAGAAGAGTCATCATGAAAATGATGGCATGTGAGTTTGGCTTTGAGTTAAGTCAAGCTGATATGGAAGACTCAGGGCAAAGATTCTTTACTGGCGGAAAGCCATAGTCAGTCACGGGCGAGGAGCAGCCCGGGAAGGGCATGCCCTGGTGTGAACTTTGTGCTGGGTGCCGAGGAAATGACAGCTGGAGGCTGTCAGCACTCACCTCAAGTCTTCTCTTTAAGGGTAGCTGAGAAGTGCATCTCATGGATATTACAGGTGGAGAAAAAATATTTCAGGAACAGGAAACATTGCTCAGGATATGGGGACATACAGATAAAATCTTTGATTGCAAACATGACTATGACCAATGAGCTAGCATTTGCCTCTATGCTAAGCAATAATGGCAAGAAACATTCTCTCATTGTCATTTTATTGATTTCCTTGCTCTCTTTTTGTCAGTTTGTTTATACTTTCACTTTTTTCTCTTGCACCAAAAAGCAGGTTCATGTGGCCAAAAGCCACCATGACTTTCTCACCAAGGTTGAGGAAAAAATAAACAAGGACATTTTTTTCCCTCAGAAATGATACTCAACTATAGAGTCTATGCCTTTCTTATTCTTTTTTTTTAATCCTTCTTTATACTTTATTTTTTTTTAAATTTCATTGTTGTTGTATTACAACCATCCCCTTTTTGCTCCCCTCTGTCCCCCTCCCCACCCACCCATTCCCCCCAAAGTCAATCCCTTTCTTATTCTTATAACTCATATGCTGTGATCCTCTCAGCAAATATGTGAAGCTCTCAGCCATTTTCATTGCATGTTCTTTTCCAACATGAAACATTTTTAGCACTGACAAAGAATAATTCCAAAATAGTTCACATATGGATATGTTGGTAAAATATTGGTTGCTGCATCTGTGTTCCAGTGTTTATCAACGCTCTACAGAAAATCAGGTTTTGACAGGTGATTTATGTGTTCCATTGGAAATAGCTGCTTTTCCTAAAAGACAACGAGAAGCACATGGAAGGATGTCCTAAATAATCTTTGTAAAAATGTCTTGGCAACAATTTACCTGTATAAGTTTCAAGTAACCTTGGTGATGCCTTGCTCTGGCAACCTGACCAGGAGCATACACTGTGTCTCGATTTTGTCATCTCTTTTAGCATCTTTTGAAAATGTGCTCTGGACTCTCAAAGCTGTGAAAATTCCTTTTAAGGGTACAATGATTACCAACTGTATTGATGGAATGAGAGACTTTGCTCCAATTACAGCTTCCTGCAACTTCAAAGGCTAACTTCTGGACTTGGCCCTTCTGTTATCTGTCAGTACCAGAATATGCTTTGAGATGGCAGACGTGCATTCCCTTAACATTCTTACATCATGAATCAGGGATGACTATACCTCACAACGCTAAAATATAGTCAGCAAGAAACCCAAATGAAGCAAGTGATTTCTGATTGGCATTTCATGGTGCCCAAGATGGCCCAGAACACAGAACGGAGGAAGTGAAGAGACAGGTCATAAGTTTCCCCAGAGGAAAGAAGGGTGCTGGAGTAGTGAGGTCTGAGTCACTATGTATAATCCATAAACACCAGGTTCACAACCTAAGTCCTCATTGAGCATTTCAACTCCTAAGCCTTCCTGACTGGGAAGTCAGGCAGAAATCAGCTCATGGTAGATGAGAGATGATGAAATAGATGAGTGTGTGAAAGGGCCAAGGTGGTTACCTGCATAAACATATTTTCCCCACATTGGCACATGTTAGATATACAGAACAACTTACATGCCAATAAGTGTATGGGGGTAGAGGTAGAAACTAAAAGGAGGAGATGACCCCCTAAACAAAATCTATATATTCTATAAGTTTACATCAAGAAGGTTTGTCTCTCTTTTTCTCTTTTTTTTTTGGCAGGGGTGTTCTTTTGTTTTCAACTTTTATGCTATTCCTTATCATTTCTTATAATAGTTAGCAAAAGAGAACCAAGTATATGAATACAGTGAATAGGCCTTCAGTGGTCAGGGGGAAAGGGGTTGGGGGAAGGGAGGAGGCAGAGACAAGAAAGGGGAGCAGCTTAGACAAGAACCTAGTATGGGGGAACCATGGACATGGACAACAGGTGGGATTGACTTTGGGGGGAATGGGTGGGTGGGGAGGGGGATGGAGGGGAGCAAAAAGGGGATGGATGTAAAACAACAACAATAAAATTAAAAAAAAAAGAATCTCAACAGTTAAGCTTGAATAAATGTGTCTGTGATAAATCTAACATATCAAAAATAACACAGGTGTGTTCTGTAATTTTAAGAGAAGGATGAATTAATTGTCCATTGTAAAGGCTGCATTTTTGTAGGTGCTCACACTCAGAGCTCACTGATGGATAAAGTCCTGCTAATTGTGTGGCATCCTATAGGAACTGGGTGAAAATAAACTATTTTCCAGACTTTTAATAGAGTTGTTATGAACTTATTTTCATGACTCTACCATAAAAAATAACATTGACAGAACAAAGAACTGAAACTAAATGGATTAAAGATTGTGAAAAGTTCCTGTGAAATAGTCATATTTCCTTTTTTATTTTGACTTTTTCCTCTTAAGATTTCCATGTATTATTTTCTTTGCCTTTTAAGTTTAACTCCTGCTGTCCTGAAGGGGTCTCTGCCTTTAGGAGTATCAAATTATTGGCTCTAGAATACAAAGTCCTATACAATAAAAGTTTCAACTTTGATATATTTTGAATATTCAGTCCTTCTCTTATTAATCACACAATTACTATTCCATGCTTTTACTTTCTTTGTTGAATGACTTATTATCTACCATTACTACCTTCACTGCTATTACTACCATCTCCCAAAATTTCTCTCTTTTTATCCTTGTGTAGATCTTTGTATGATTTTTATCTTGTCCATACTTCTAAATTCTTGAGGCTTTTGCAACAAAAGTAAAAAATTGATTCACTTTCAATTGAAAAGCAAATACATATCCCTATACTTGAATTTGCTATTTCTGGCTTTTTATAAACAGTTTCAGAATTAAGTTAAGGATATTAAATATTCTCCATCAGTAAAATTTTTTCATCTCTAACTCTGATACATATCAAGTTAGATATCAAGGAAGGGTACATTTCTTCTGACGCAGTGTACTTCTAAATGTTGAACTAAAAACTAAAGTAAAATAAAATGACAGTGGACTCAATCAGGAGTTTAGTAGAGGAATCAAGTGCCAACAGGATTCAGATAAAAGAGAGGTCAGTTCCGATGGGGAAGGTTAAGAAGAGTTTCCTAATGGAGCTCTGTTTTGGTTTGGGAACTGATAAATGGGTGTGCTTCCCGTGTGGGGCATTGTGGTGGTGGTGGTGGTGGTGGTGGGGATTCTTCCTCAGTTAGCTCCAGATTCTCTGAAGCTGCTGACAGGAATGGTACTTTCAGAAATAAGCTCAAGAACAGACATAAATCATAGTGGTGAGGAATGCTAACCAACAGCCCCATTCAGCATGCTCAGAAAAATAAATAAACCCTGTTGCTATAATGTACAAGTAACTTTTTATTACTGCAGTCAACTCATCTTAATTTAGGTTTATAATAAAATTAAATTGCATAGCCTTGGAAACTCATTATTTCCTTTTCCTTTGTTTTGGGGATTTTCTTCTTTTCCCTTTAAAAAATATTTTACCATACTATTAATTATTCTGAAATTTGACAAATATTATAATATAATTCCATTCATTCATTCACTTTGGCATATATGTATTGAGCACCTAATGTGTTTCTGATACATTCTGATAGAGGCATAGCTAGAGAAATGCTTGAAAAAGAACTATAAAATAACTATAATTTTAAAAAATGGTCTTTAGTGAAGTATTTATAAACTAAATAATGGTATTATACTTATATGACAAGATACATAAGTGTGTTATTTCTGAAACATCTTTGTTATAAAGTTGAAATTTTAGTCTTTGGTATTTAATAAATCTGTTTTATATATCTCTGATAAACCTAGGCAAATTGTTTTATCTTTCTTTTTCTTTATCAAAGAATATTGTTTGTTTGTTTTATCTTGGGACAAATAAAAGGAAAATGAGATCTTGAATTTTAAGGAAAAAAAAAACCACTTAGGGATTTCTTCTCTGATAACCTTGAGAAGATGGTAGTTTGGTGTATTGGAAACCAGTGTTTATAAGACTGATTTCAGCATCAGCATTATAGCCTTCTCTCAGTTACAAATTATTGGATTCCTGTGTCTAACACTTTTTACCTGAGATAATTGGAGGTAAACTACCTATTTCTTAGAATTGTTGCAAGCCTTTTAAAGTTAATGCATCAGCAAGATGGTATGTAACATGAAAATGGAATAATTCTTTAAAAAAATATTTTACTTATTATTTGCAGAGAGAGGGGAAGGGAGAGAGGCAGAGAGGGAGAGAAGCATCAATGTATGGTTGCCTTTCACCTGACTACAGCTACGGACCTGGCTGGAGACTTGGCTTGCAACCTGGTTATGTGCCTTGGCTGGGAATCGAACCAGCAACCCCTGGGTTTGCAGGCCGGTGCCTTATCCACTGTGTCAACAGCCAGGGCTGGAATAAGTCTTTACCTACCCCCTCAACACCTGCAACTCTAGTGCTCCTACATTGTCTGCTTACAAGACATGGTGTGGTTGAATCAAAGTAATGAGTAAATTTAAAAATCAAGAGGGGTGCTCACTGTATCCACCAAAAAGAAGTCATAAAAGACAAAGAAGAGCTGTGAAAATATGCCAAATTAAAAGAGACTGAAGAGACATGACACCTAGGGGCAATGCTGGTCTCTAGACAAACTCTTTTTTAGAGGGAGAAAAAATTTCTATAGATTATATAATCTGTTCAGCTGGCAAATTAAGAAACAAACAGTAGAGCAGCTTAAAGTATTGTATCATTACTTAGGATATTAAAGTTGAAACTGTACTGTTTATTCAAAGGAATATAGCTATTCTTAGCAAGTATACAAAAGTGTTTAGGATTAAACAACCATAATATATATACTGAAAAAAGTTTGTGGGTATGCTTGTGTGTATGAGAGTAAAAAAGCAGAGAGAAGATGATAAAACAAATAAAAATGGAAAGAATAAATAATAGTAGGTGAATCAAGATAAAGGATAAAATATTTTTGCTATTCTCATTCTTGCCACTTTTCTGTAACTTTGAAATAATTTACAAATAAAAAAATTATAATGAAAACAGAAAATAATTTTTCAGGAAACATGCATACACTAAAAAAAACACTAAAGGAATTCTTTCAAAAGTAGTAAATGATTTGAGATGAAATCATACACACACACACACACACACACACACACAACCTTCTTAAACTCATACAACTTCTACTTGAAACCACAAAAATGTAGGAAAGAATGAAGATCAATGGAAGAATAAACATGTGGGTAAATATAAAAGTATAAATGGCTGTATCAAATAATATAAGATTACTCAGAGTATTTCAAGGCAAAATTTTATTAAGTAGTATTATTCACATAGAATTAAAACACATGATAACATAAAAGGTGAAAATGAGTAAACGCTCATTTTGGTACATGAAATGGTAAAGTGATGCTTTATATAGAATTAATTGTGTTAAGAATAAATATTAAACCCTGGCTAGTGGCTCAGTGGATAAGGCACTGGCCTGTGAACCCAAAAGTTGCTGGTTCGATTCCCAGCCAGAGCACACAACCAGGTTGCAAGCTAAGTCTGCAGCCAGATCTGTAGCTGGAGGCAGGTGAAAGGTAACCATACATTGATGCTTCTCTCCCTCTCTCCCTTCCCCTCTCTAAAAATAATAAATAAAATATTTGAAAATAACTTTTTTAAGAAGAAGAAATATTAAATTATAACTTACGGTTGCCAACAAATAGAAGAAAAATATTATGTAATTAACAGGATAATAGAAGAGGTAAATAGGATGATAAAGCTGCTTGCTTAATGTGCAATACGGCAAAAACAAATTAAAATAACAGGTATGTCAAATATAAAATAAGTAGTACTGTGGTAGATGTAAAACCCTAATATCAGTAATTATATTACATAAAGATAAACATTAATTTTTCTTAGACCATTAATACGGTAGAACCTATTAATAGATTTAAAAAATATATTGAAATATTCCTTCATTCTTGGTATAAACTCTACTAGGCCATATTGTACTATTTCCTTACTTTCATGGTGTATTAGTATCTTTTTACTAATGTTAAGATTTTTATCCATTACAATTGTATACATTTTTCTATAAATCTTTTTTACTTTGCCTTTATTTTTGAAGGATATTTTTTCTGGGTATAGAATTCTATGCTGCTACTTCTTTCAGCATATTGGTGATCTCAAACCACTGCCTTCTTGCTGTCCTTGTTTTGGCTGAGCAGTTGTTCTTTTCATTGTGTCTCCTGTGGCAATACCATGTTTTTCATCTTACAATGATGTGCTTTCTATCCTCGCTGATTTTTACAGTTTATTCTCTGTCTTTGATTTCCTCAGCTATCCTATAATATACTTGTGATTTTCTTTGTATATATTGTGTTTATGGTTCATAAATCTTCTTGAATTTTGCATTTAGACCCTTCTTGGTGAATATTACTGCAAATATTGTTTGGCCCAATTTTTATCTTCTTATTTTGGGATCATACATTAACTTCCTTACTTTACTATTTGTTCCTTATGGTCTTTCATTTATACTGGAATATTTTACATAGACCTTTTTCTATTTTACTAACACTGTCCTCTGCTATGGCTAATACACTGGAAAAGCCATCTACTGACTTTCTACAGTTTCAATTACTACATTTTAAGTTAAGAACTTTCACTTGATGCTTTTTAAAAAACCAAATTCCCTGGTGCTATTTTTCATCTTTTTTTTTTTTTTTTTTTTGTAAAAATTATTAACCTAAGTTTTAGAAAAGCATATACCTGATCATTTTTAATCTGGTTCAGCTTTGGGTCTGTTTCTATTGTTGTGTAACCTTTTGTTTTTTGGAAATATTGTTCTATCTACTTTATTTTCTGCTAAAGTTAAACTTAATGCTTCATGTTCTCTATAAGAAATTACAGAGATTCTGTTTAATTTTAATGTTATATTCTTCCAAAGAGGATATACTTTATTTCTGACAAGTAATTAAAATAGAGAAAAATCATGGTAATTTCCATCTGAAATTGAGCTAATTTGAAACTTAATGATTTTTCTATTTCCTATTCATCTTACTTCCATGCTATATCTCTGAGAGTTTGGTGCACTTTCCACAGTACTTCTTCATTATGGATCATAAGTGTCATTGTTTTTTATCTCTGAATAGTCCCACTTGTCTTCTTAGCAGCTATGGTGCTTCTTTCTTTTCTTCATCTCTTATTCCATTTAAAAATCTCCAAATGTCTTGAACAACAATCATAAAATCCCTAGGTAATATCAGTTCTATTTTCTCTCCTAAACTTTGGTCTCTCAAACTTGGCTTTTTAAAAAGATCTGAACACTAGATTTTTGTCTCTCCAGTCACATGACTGTCAAGTCCCAGAACCTCGATATCTTGGTTGGGGCACCAGTTGTCAGGTCCCATGGGTTTGGGTGTAGGATTAGCAAGTAATGATGGTGGGAAGGCCTCTGGTCTGGTGGCAAAGAAGAACTTACACGAAGCCTTTAGGAGGGTTTGCATGCTTTATTGCAAGTGGCAGGCTAATGACCACATAGCAAGGCAACTTAGAGTGTTGGCATCCTCATTCACGGTTGGCCCACCCTTGTCATAGCTGCACTTAGGTAAGTGACCGCAGAGAGTCCAGATGTCTCTACATCCACTCTCCTGCTTCCATGAGGCTGGGTTCTGAGTGTGATGGCATTGCCATGCATGGTTTGTCCGCTCTCCTGCAACACATTGGTGTGCCGAGCTTACAGCAAGGTCAATCTTATAAACACATTGGAACAAAGGAGGCTCTATACACATTAGAACAAAGAGGCTGTATGCTCAAAAGTTACATATGGGGGTGACATCTGTCTTCTCAGGGTTGCTAAGTTGGTTACCCTTGGGGCTCAGGGTTCCAGATCTCTGGAAACAAGATTAGCCTCAAGGCTATCGAGCCAGCTGACCCAGAGGAAAGTCCAGCCATGAATAGACTAAGAAATTCCTCTGACCTGGCAATGACTCCACCAAAAATTTGATTCAATCTCTTATGTACTATTTTCTGCTAAGTTTTTTTCACATGGCACCTTACCTTCATACATCTCTTTCCAAATGTCTTCTTCTTATGAAGACAGTAGCTACATTAAATTAAGGATCACCCTACTCCATTGTGAACTCATCCTAACATAATTATATCTGTTATCAAATAAGGTCACATTCTGAGATACTGGGCATTAGGACTTTTATATATGAATTTGGGGTGGGGGCTGGGCACAATTCTGAGCTATACTCAGAGCTCTGAATTCCTCCAGGTCTGTTTACTTGGATAGGTCTCTAATGTCTTCAAACAGATGCTTTGCATTATTCCTCAACTTTCTTAACTGCTCTTGGCAGAATAATTGGCTTGCTATCAGTTAATCAATAATGTTCATAAGCGGAAGTCTCAGGTTTAATTTAAAATCAGTTATTAGTTATAGATATATCACATCCTCAAATTTCTCTATAAGCATTTTCCCAGTTGAAGGCAGGCAGAGTTTTGAGAACATCTTTTCAAGGTCTCATTTGTTTCCATTTTACTTGACAATTCTTTTACCACTTTTTAAGTTAGTTTGAGGTCTATACATGAGAGTTTTGCAACATGGTCACAGAGAAAGGAAGATGGCTAAATGATAGCCAGGATACATTTTCTTGTTAGGAGTGTAACTAAATGTTAAGGATATAGAGTGAATAACAGTTGGAGAGCTTTCCAAAATTCACTTCAGATCATGGGCGGCTAAAGATTTTGAAATAGTAGTTTGCAATTTTTATCATGATAGCTATAAAAAGTAAGCACTGTGAGCTGAAGTAGATGCAACAAAGACAACAAAGAAGGTCTAGTGTGTAACAAAAGGCTCCATTTTTGCATTATAAATCAGCAGTACCAGGGCTGTCAGACATAAATGACAGAATTACTGGATCCATCGGTTCCTTATTTTCATATTTTATTTGGTTGTATCATATAAGCCTTTTTTTGATTTGTTGTATTCAGAGAAAGTCATTGTAATACTCTTATTGTAGTTGCTTACAACAATTTTTCCCTTGTTTGAATAGATCCAGATGCCTTTCAAGAAGGTAGTCAAACATATATAATATTAACACTTGATATATTTTCTTTCCCATTTTCCTGGGATTTTGTATTCACTTGATTTATTGTTGTTTTACATTGAACAAAGCAGTGTATTGAAGTGCTTAAGAAGTCAGCTTTTGATCCTGCTACCTTCAAAATTTAACTATAACATTTAATGCTGAGTGAGCTTACAGGTAAACATCTTAGGGCTCTATGTTTTAACATAAAGGGATAATATATATCCTATAGATTTATTATAAAGATTGAAAAATATAATGTAAGTCAAGTTCTTGGTAGAATGTCTCTCATACATTAAATGGTCAAATAATGAAAAATTATTATCATTAATAAATTGCTATAGCTTTAATTACATTTCATACTATATTGCAAGATAAATCTTATGTTCCAGACATAGAAGCTTTCTTAGTCTCCAAATACACACACCCATACACATACATAAACATATATAGATATAGATTTATATATATATAATATGATTTACATATATGTATTTATGTACTTATTTATTTAACTTTGTTACATTTAATTTAATTTAGAAGAAAATCACAAGAAGCTCACCTTTGCTAAGAAAAATACTTTAATTGAAATGATTATAAACAAAAGGAGAATTTTTTAAAGCTTTAAGGATTGTCAGTATCCACAGAAGGAATGCTAGAGAAGCAGGATTCAAAAGTCATGCTGACAGAATATTTTACAATAAGTTTTTGGTTACAGTGACTTTATTGTGTGATTCATTTTTTACCAAAGTATATATTTTAAAATGTTTTATGATTTCTAATATTTGGTATACCATCAATAATGTATTATCTAAATATTCTTCTTTTATTTAACATTATTTAAGAGAAATGCTCAATCCTGAAATATTATATTTGCATCTTTCTTTATTCCAAAATGTGGATTTGAGTAAGGAATCCTTTAAAATAATGAAATAGAATGGTCTGAGTTTATATTAATAAATCCTCTGGGGACCACTTTTTCAATAAAAGTCATTTAATATACATAAGAATAAATCTAAGTGAAAACAATAAGTTAGTACCTCAAACAATTTCTTGTCTGTGATAATTATTTATAGACAAAGATATAGTTATATACTCACTCATCACTGATATACTTTAAACTCTTATGAATCTCTGACTTAAAATGTTGGCTTCAAACACTGTCTATATGATGTTCTCAGTTACCTGGGTAGGAAAAAATAAGGCATAGAAAGACAAGATTATCATCTAGGGATATTTCACTGATCAGTGATCAAACTGAATTTAGCTTCTTAGCTCCTACCTATTCCAGGAAGTTCTTGACATATATTAACATTTCTCTTTCAGTTTTGCCTGATAATAATACTAGTAATAGTAATGATAACTGTTTTAGGGAAGGTATAAAAGGATGTAATACAGACAGATATTCCTTAGATTTGTTTAGCTATGGATATTTCAAAACACACACACCTCTCTCATTTTTGTTCTCAACCTACTGAAATTCCTTTTATTATTAAAGTTTGTACCAACAATCTATTTAATAACTAAATTTTATTACTTATTCCTTATTATAGCTTATTGACTAGACCTAGCAAAATATAACATAGAAAAATCTATATGAAATTTGATGTCTATAGTATCATCAAAAGCAGGTACTATTTGACAAGATAGCTCCATCACTGATTTGAGACCAGACTTTTACCAGGTCTAGTGGGTCACAATGGAGACAAAAGAAGCAACAACAATTTTGTTCCACAAACTTGAGTACTAATAGTGAATACTATGTTAATAGCAAAACTCAAATGGGTCCTATCACTTCTGACAATTGAAAATAGCTAATTGGCAACAAAGATCTCTTTTGATGTACCAGTTTTCTTTTGACATTATTAAAGATGCATATTTAGCTCCCTTACTCACCTCTTATCTCATTCTCTCAATATAGCTGTGTATATATATATATATACTTTGTTATAATCATAAATATATGTATTTATTTATAAATCAATTATAACAAAACCAAGTAATGTCTGTGACCATATGTTTTACTTATATGCCTTCCTATTTTCCCTAAATTAATAATTTGTCCCTCTTTTGATTCTACATATTTGCTTTGGCTAAGTCCATCCTCTAGTAGATTTCTATTTTTTTTAAATTATTTTTTATTTATTTTATTTTAAAAAGATTTTATTTATTATTTTTAGAGAGAGGGGAAAAGAGAGAGACAAAGAAGAAGAGAGACATCAGTGTAATGTTGCCTTTCACCTGCCTCCAGCTATGGACCTGGCTGGAGACCTGGCTTGCAACATGGTTATGTGCCCTGGCTGGGAACTGAACCAGCAACCTTTGGGTTCACTGGTTGGCACCTTATCCACAGTGCCACCAGCCAGGGCTCTATTTGTTTGTCATTTTTTTTTGTTTTGTTTTTTTTAACCTGCAGAAGGTGACTTATTCATAAACACTGATTACTACAAATAGGAGACAAACATAGATAAGGGACAAAAAAAGAGCAGTTAAATTTATTGAGGTGACATTGGTCAATAAAATTATATAGTTTTCAGGGGGACAATTCTATAATTCTCAACTGTATTTTGTACTGTGTGTTCACCACCCTAAGTCAAGTATCCTTAAAGTACTATTTATCTCCCCTTTACCCTCTCCTACCCTCCCTTTATCCCATATTTTCTCTGGTAATTATCATGCTATTGTCTATGAAGTTTTATTTCACTTAATCCCTTCGTTGTTTTCACCCATACCCCTAATCCCTTTCCTCTGATAGCTATTAGTCTGTTCTCTGTATCTATGAGTTTGTTCAATTTTCATTGTTAGTTAATTTTGTTTATTAGATTCCGTATGTAAGTGAAATCATGTGATATTTGTCTTTTCTGACTTATTTCACTTAGTACAATACTTTCCAAGTCCATCCATGCTATCACAAAGGTTAATATTTCCTCTTTTTATGTCTGAGTTGTATTCCATTGTGTAAATGTCCCATAGATAATTTTTTTTACATTCACATAAATTTTGTAACTTTTTGGACATTGGAAGATCTATGTAATGGGAGCAGGTAGAAGAAAGAGTTGATGTGGGAAGAAATAGGGGAACTACAACAGCTGGGCTGGTTGGGTTGGGGGAGCTGCCAGGGTCAAGTATCCTCAAGTCCAAAAGAGCAATTTTCATCACCCATGATGTCCCTGGCCCAAGCTAAGGCAGTTTGGGCCATGTGCCTCAAGTCAGTATGGCTGCTTCCAAGGTGGCCCAGTGTGGTCTGATAGCAGTTCAGGGTAACTGTTCCCCTAGTTAAGTATGGCTACTTGATCATTCTCTGTAGCAAGTAGAAGCTTCCTGAGTGTATGATGTGCAGCAGGTCTGTTCCTCCAAGTCCTCCTCTTGGTTGGAAATGTAGTAGGCAAGTGGACTAGATCCTTCTATGACCCAGCCAAGGGAGTCTGAGCCTTCAGAGGCGAAGGGTAGAAGGAGACACTCAGTGCCTGACCCTGGGATTTTCCTATACCTACCTACAGCAGGTTCTCTTCAGGTGGGAAAGTGTGCCCTTTCAGGACCTTATTCTGGCTCTGTTTGGTCCCACATGGTCAGACCCTCATGCACACTGGTGTTCATGCCTAAGGGAGCAAGGGCTCAGGGCCAAGCCAGGACATAGTGACTAGCTGCTGAGAGGTCCCACTGGTAATGCTCCAAGATGCGCTGGCAGTCAGTTCTGGACCAGCTACTCAGGTGGAAGAAGTGGTCTTAAGACTCTGGATGGCAGAAACTACATCTCCCCCAGTGGTTCTTAGTGCCACTTGGCACTCCTGGTAGGTGACTCTATGTACACTTACCTCCTTCTGCAATTTATGGTTGGGAACAGTGGGTTTGCTGGCTCCAGGCACTTCCAAGGGGTGACTGTGCAGGGGTTCTCTTTTAGGCCTCTATGTTTTATCCACTCATCCACTGATGGACACTTGGGCTGCTTCTAAATCTTGGCTATTGTAAATACTGTTGCAATGAACATAGGGATCCTAATATTCTTTCAAATAAGTGGTTTGGGTTTCTTTGGGTTAATTCCAGAAGTGGAATTAGTGGGTCAAAAAACAGATCCATTTTTAATTTTTTGAGGTAATTTCATATTGATTTCCATCACGGCTGCACCAACCAGCATTCTCACCAACAGTGCATGAGGATTTTCTTTCTCAACATTCTCACCAACTGTTTGTTGATTTATTGGTGATAACCATTTTGACAGATATGAGGTGATAGCTAATTGTCATTTTAATTTGCATTTCTCTGTTAATTAGTGACATTGAACATCTTTTCATATGGTTATCTATATGCCCTCTTCGGATAAGTATCTATTCAGGTCCTTTGCCCATTTTTAAAATAGATTGTTTTTTTCTTGATGCTGAGTTTTGTAATTTTTTAATTAATTAAACAAAGCAATCTATAGATTCAAAGCAATTCTTTTTTTTTTTAAGATTTTATTCATTATTTCCAGAAAGAGAGGAAGAGAGAGAGGCAGAGAAAGAGAGAGGGAGAGGAACATCAATGTATGGTTGCCTTTCACCTGCTCCAGCCACAGACCTGGCTGGAGACCCGGCTTGCAACCTGGTTATGTGCCCTGGCTGGAGAATTGAAACAGCAACCTTTGCATTCACAGGCTGATGCCTTATCCACTGTGCTACCAGTCAGGGCTCAAAGCAATTCTTATTAAGATACCAATAGTGTACCTCACAGAACTAGAACAAATATTCCAAATATTTACATGGAACCACAAAAGACCCCAAATAGCCACAGCAGTCTTGAAAAAGAAAAACAAAGTTGGAGGGATTCTGCTACCTGACATCTAACTATACTTCAAGGTTATAGTAACCTAAACAACATGGTACTGGGATAAAAATAAACAAAATGTTCTTCATTCATGCTGTCACAAAGGCTAAAATTATCTTCTTTTTCAATGGCTGAGTAGTATTCTAGTGTGTAAACGTTCCATAGTTGTTTTATCCACTCATCTACCAATGAACACTTGGGATGATTTGAAATCTTATGCTATGTGAAATAAGCCAGTCAGAGAAAGACAAATACCATACAATTGCATTTATATGTGGAATCTAATGAACAAACTGAACTAACAAGCAAAAGAGACAGACTCTTGGATGGGGAGCAGGCTAATAGCTCTGGAGTGGGATGGGATTAAGGGATGGAGAAACTGAGCAACAAATAAAAAGGACTCATGGATATGGACAACAGTGTGGTGATTGTGGTGGGTAGGGGAGTAAGTGGAAATGGAAAAGGGTATAAAGTGGATAACAGTAATCAAAAAATATGATAAAATAGAAAAAAAAAACCCTAAAAACAGACATAGATCAATGAAACAAAATAGAGAGCTCAGAAATAAACACATGCCATTCTGGTCAATTAATATTTGACAAAGGAAGCAAGAACATACAATAAGGTAAAGATAGTCTAATCAATAAATAGTGTCTGTAAAATTGGACAGATACATGCAAAAGCATGAAACTAGACTACTTTCTTATACCATACACAAGAATAAAATCAGAATAAAAGACAAATGCTAGACTCAAAACAATAAAAATCCTAAAAGAAAACCTTGGTAGTAAAATCTCATACATTTCTTGTGGCAATACTTTTTTTCTGATATATCTTTTCAGGCAAAGGACACAAACAAACAAACAGGTAAGACTACATCTAACCAAAATGTTTTTGCACAACGAAGCAAACCATCAATAAAATGAAAAGACAACCTACCAAATGGGAGAACATATCCTCTGATACAACTGAAAAAGGGTTAATATCCACAAATTACCTAGTATATTTCTGAAAAGGTATGTCAGAGATAGGATATTTTTTAGCCCTTTCCTCTTCTAAAATGTCATTATATTCTCCCATGGGGTGGTGGGTTAGGCAATTATCAAATTATCTTTGGAAAACTTCAAGGTATTATTATTCCACTCTCCTCTGGTATCTCAAATTGCTATTGAGATAGCTAAATCCATTAAAATTCCTATTTCATTTAATGTGCCTGTCTTTTCCCATAATGTTTTCAGGACATTTGCTTTATCCTGTATATTCTGAAACTTACCACAATAATATATCAAAAATGTTTATTTACTGTGTTTTCATTAAGACCTTTCAAATGGAAATATTTATCTATTTCCTGATATTATCATAATACCTTTGATTATTTTTCTCCTGCCTGGTTTCTCTTCTCTCTTTCTGAGACTCCTGTTTATTAGATGAACTACCCACTGGACAGATCCAAAATTTTATCTTTTCCTTGTTTATCTCCTTATTTCCTATGAAACTTTTTTTTTATTGTATCCTTCAATCCATTTACTAATTTTTTAGCTGTCATATATTGAATTTACAAAAATTTTCATTCTTCTTTGATTGTTTCTTCACTCTAACATCATGTTTTCATTTCAATGTTGAAATACATTCTTTTATCTCACTGAGAATGTGTTAGGGTTCCTATGTCGATTTTTTAATATTGTCTCTGTTTCATTTAAGTTTCCATTATAAACTGAATTAATTTTGCTCTCTAACCTGCTCTTGAGGTTTTCTATATTTATACTGTTGATTCTTGACTATGTATTTATACTGAAGAGAGAGACATTGAAGGTCTTTTTGAATAGGCATAGCTCATCAACTGCTGGGGCTCATTGTAAAGTAATCAATCTGGCAGTGAGATATATCTTGTGCCTCAAAGTTTATTATGTTCTGCTGTGGAACATTTTAGTTTCTCCAAAAGTAAAAATGTTCTCCTCTCCTGCCTGCATGGTTATAAGTTTATTTTCTCGCTTTTTGAATAATGATAGGAGGTAAAGAGAAAGGTCCTTCTAATCAATATAAAAGTTCCTACATCAGAGCTGGTGTTCCCAACTACTCACCCTTTTTCCTGCTCTCTCGAAGCCTGGGTACATTCTAGTTCAGTTGCCATCATTTTGGAGGTACCAGTCAGGTTGGAACTGAATTAGTGGGGGCATGTAATTATTCCTTATATAGATTTCCCAGTAGTAGACCCATTTTTAGCACACTGACTTCTCTGATATGGAAGTCTCCAATTACCAAACTTTTCTATGTTCCTATGGCTGTCTCCTTCATTATGTATCTGGATTTATTCTTCATTTCATCTGCTAAATTAGGAACCATTCTTTCTGCTTACCCTGTAGATATTAAAAATAAGGAGTTTTACTGTGACTATAATGTGCAGCTCCCAAGTAAAAAGCAGTATGTTGGGATAAGTGTAGCTCATGTCAAAATAAAACAATTTGGCTTCCTGAGAAGACCTGCAATAGCAGAGTCAGCTTGAGTCACTGCCACAGAAAATACACTTTAATCAAAATGTCAGATTGTTTAGTTTGTGCTCATGGAATGTATTTTTTTCCTTAAACAACTTGAGATAGCCTGTCTTTTTGAGCTGAATCATATAACATGGTGATTAAGAGATGAGTTGTAAAGCTAGGTTCCTGGTTTTGTATTCTTGCACATCTATTTAATAACTAAATCAAGTGTTTATTCTCCCTGTGCCTCAAGTTCATCTGTAAAATGGGAATCTCATGGAAAACTACCCCAGTGAAATGCTATAAAATTTTGATTAAACAATAAAACAATTATGACCATATGCAACGCATATTAAAGATTCATTTCTACAGGATAATTAATATTGTTTTCTAAGTTAAGAATTTTTTGTCCATAAATTCTTCCACAGTTTTTAAGAGCTGCTGACTTGGTTTGGCTTCACAAATTTATCTGACTTAATAATCTTATAAAAATATCTTAAACTTTAAATAAATATTTAGCATGATATTGCCACAACTAGTATAGCTGCAAGTAAATGAACAATTAGTGATACTGGTTGAGCGGGAATCAAGAAAACAATGTGCTCCAATGATAATGCATATCACCTTGAATTGTGGGAGAGGAGAAAAAGAAGGAAAAGAAAAATGAAAGGGGTCTAGGACATGAATCTGTTGATACTCGTCATCAACTCCAAAAGGCTGCAGGATCTAGAAGAAAGTTTGCTATATAACAAGCAATTGAGGCTAATACATTATTGAGGAAGTAAGTATTTTTGGGACTGTCTCTTAAAAACATTTTTAAACTTTTTTCACCCTCTAAACTAGAGTTCCATGACAGCTTCATTCCTACACAACTAATTGCACTTTTGGCCACATACTTTCTCTGAATTTTTATACTTAACCAGATGCCAAACAACATACTCATCAGTCAATTCACGTGTTAATCTTCAAAACCCAAGTGAGATGAACATTTGCTTGAGTTTTTTAACTGCTAAATGGACAAATAGAAAATTAGTCACATTCTAGTTAGGTTATTAGTAAATATTTCACGTAAGTTCATGGATCTTGGATCATTATTTTTCTTCTTGTTAACATTTTATGGTTCTCATAATGATACAGTTAACTTTTTTTTGTTGTTTGAAAGTAAAATTACATTGTCAGTACCACACTATCAATAACATTTATATAAAGTAGTTTCCTTTTTACATTCTTAAAACATATAAAAATATATGTCAATCAAAACAATTTTACCTTATACTGATTTTCTAACAAAAATCACTCCTTAGACTAAGAGAATAGTAGTCAAGATTTGTTTCTAGAGCAAAATGTCTGGTTTCCTTGTACAAAATTTTTATGGAAATTATTATTTTTTAATTGCAAAATTTTGGAAAATAAAATTTACATCCAATTCCTCTGCCAGCAGCCTCAGATATTAATTTCCCTATCTAATAGTTTGAGAAAAAGAGAATGAGACAAATTATTATTGACTTTTTTCAAAAAGCAGGCTTTTAAAAATATTGTTTTAATCAATTGGCTAGAGCATAGAATGAAACAATAACTTGTACTATCAATAAAATATATAATCTAAAAATTCACATATATGCTGAATAATTTTCCCAAGGGTAAACAACAAATGTTATTCAGTGATATTATAGAAACTGATTTGCATAACCAATTGTGTGCTGATCAATATTTAACAATTGGCTCCCCAGGGAAGCAAAGGCCCTGATTTGTAGTATTTTTACCAATATGTTTGTATAAATATTCCCACCATGGCCCATTTCAAGCTCATAAATAATGTTTATCAGTTCAAAAAAATTGTAAATATTAACAATTGACTAACTCCATTGTACCAATGCACCCATTCTCTAGACTAAATATACAGTATGAATTTCTGCTGTGGATTTTATGAGTTCTAGTTTAAATTTCAATCAGGTAACATTTGAAAGTAAAAAATAAAACATGATATGTAATAAAAAAAGGTCTCACATTTGTTCTAAAATTTTTAGTTTTATTTCTATCATAAGTTATTACACTCAGTCAGTGTATGTTTTACCATGTGTTTTACAATTCAGTACTTGTCTTCTGAACTGAGTCATTATACCAGGTGTTATAATTTTGCTACTTCATTTGTTGTGAGTGTGCTTCATTTTGCTTATTAATGATAAGCATGACTGTGTATACATGCATATGGAAGGCAGTCTGGGTAGTTCTGCTTTTCATAGGTGAATATGGGGGAAAATGAGGTTAAACATAAGTTATAATTCCATCTACATTTGCTCTTCCCAAAATCTTCAAAGTAATACCCATATAATGAAATTTAATTTCAAAGTAACTCAAAAACAGTCTGGAATTAAGAACCAATCCCAAAATTACTCACAATGATATTTAAATCCATATTTTATTTAATAGATATTGAACTGGCTAATCAGCTACATGATATGCTTTTGTCAAAGATGAGTCCAAATGGTTAATTCAGTCGAAATCACAAACTTACTATATTTTCATTAAAATAGGTTTGCTCAAGAATGACTTTCTTGTTCAAACCAAAATTTATATTTTTTTTCTTCTGAACCTTATTTCCTGTTTTTTCTACATTGTGTGACACTCTTCTTGTTGATTTACTGCTTTTGTGCCTATTTAATTCTAACACTCCTCAAGGTAATCTCTTTAAATGTATTCTGCATTACCTTATATATTCTCCCTTTTAGGAGATCACATGAATTTAACTTTTATGTTAGCAATTAAAAAAAATTTTTACTTTACATGCAAAGCTATTGGAGTCCAAAATTAGCTTGTAATAAGCTAGAATGGAGCTGGGGGATCCACTTCCAAAATAGTTCAGCTAGAAAGCTTGAAAACTATTACTGTCAATTCCTTTCCATGTGGGGCTTCCCACAGACAGCTTCAGCTTCTGCAGTGGCAAAAGCACAGGTACCAAGAGATAAAAATTAGAAGCTGCCAACTTCTCAAAGCCAGGGCCTGGAAACCGTCACAATATCACGTTCTCCATAGCCTACTAGTTAAGCTGTCCCAAAGCCCAGAATCAAGGGGAGAAGCCATGAACCACCTCTCAGTAGATTTGGAGGGTATTTTAAAATAGCCAAAATTGCCCAACCTGTTTTGAAGACTTCCAGTGAGGACTATGCTTTCCAATGCAAATTATTCACCTTGATAACTGTTCTGTAATTTCTGTTTTTGTGTTATAATTATGAACACTTCCTCATGTTATCTATAGTTCTATCTTGAGACTGCATAGGAAAAAACTATTATTGAAATGCTTTCAAAGTAATTATTATACCTTGGTTTAATGATATTTTCTATAAATTTATCTAGGGTGGTCTTGTCATTGTGAGTTGTATAACTGCTGTTGATTAGAAAGTTAAGATAAAAAGAGATTTCTCTCTATTCAATTTTAGTATGTTATGTTTTTCTAGACACGTGAGACACATTTGCAAATTGATTGGCATAATGTTGCTCTTATTTTTTCTTTTTATTCATTTATACATCTATAGACTAAAAATTCTTATAGTAAGAATTTTTCATTCTATTATTTATTCATATTTTCTCTTTTTTGTACTCTGATAACTTTACTCATAGTTTGATTAATTTTATTAATGTTCAAACACCCAAATATTTGTTAGTATTTTGAAGTAGCTTTTGCTGTTATTTTTTAGTATTAACTCATCTTTATTGTTTCATTAACTACAATTTTATTTTTATTTTGTTGATTTTAGACATGACACTCATGTTTTAGTGTTTCTTCTTTTCTTATATATAATCTTTATTGCTACAGCCACCTTTAAGTATGTATTTTAGCTTTATACAATGAACTTAGATATAATATTTTATGATAAATATTAACTTTTAAAATTTTCATTATGACATGTTTTTCATTTATAATCTATCAAGGTGATTTTGTTAAACTAAATTTTTTCTAATTTTTCCAATATGCTATTTTTAGTTTGTTATTGATTTATAAGTTAATTGTATTGGGGTAAAAAAAAAATACACTCTGTATAAATTGTTTGACTACCATTAAGATCAGCTTTACAGCCTTGTTCTGAAAAGAGGGTGTGCTTGTTGATTATGGTGTCATGCATAAATAAATCAGGAAACTTTTGTTCCTTATGTTGTGAAAATAATCTAGATTATTACTGCTTCATTTATCAATTGCTGAGAGAGGTATCATGCAGTCTCATACCATTTTAGGGCATCTGTCAATTTCACTTTTCTTAGGGTTATCAGCCACATGTAACTTTAAAGTTTTTTCCTAGTAAGAGAAACCACTTGATTCATAAAGAATAAAACTCTATATTTTTAACAATTCTTTTGGACCTAAATTCTATTCTAAAATATATTTTATCTAAGTGCCTTTTCTTTTCCCTTTTTTTAAAGTTTTTTTGTTCATTATTTTTTAGAGAGAGGGGAAGGGAGGAAGGCAGAGACTGAGAGAAACATCAATGTATGGTTACCTTTCACCTGCCTCCAGCTACGAACCTGGCTGGAGACTTGGCTTGCAACCTGGTTATGTGCCCTGGCTGGGAATAAATAGAACTAGGAACCCTTGGGTTCCCAGGCCAGGGCCAAGCCACCAAACCACCAGACAGGGCTGGTTTTTTTTTTTTTTTTTTTTTTCACTTGTCATTTTCTCACTATTTTTTTTCTGTAATATTTAAACACTTTCTACTTTAAATCTAGATACATTTCTTCCAAACTTTATGTTACGGAGTGTTTTAATTTACCTTACAATCTTTAATCTCTTAATTAGTGAGTTGGTTCATTTTAATTAATTGTGATTATTGATGTATTTGGATCTGTTTCTACAATGTTAATTTGTGCTATTTCCTGCTTTACATTTGTAGCTTTCATATGTTTTCTCTTATAACTGTTTCATTTTATTAAACTTTTCTTATTTTTAAATATTTTTTCTCACTTGATTTTTCTTCGTCTACTAGCTTGGTGGCATTTTCATTTTTATTTCTATTATTATAAAGGTTAAACTTAAATTTTTAACTTTATTATTTATTTATCCACATATTAAGTTGACCAATATGTTTACTATCCAAAAGTTTCAAGACATGGATTGTCCTAATTTTGAAATGACATTGATATGTTTTGTTGTTAGAATTATTTAGGCCTCATAAAACTCTGTATTCTGAAATAATTGGTGATATTTCCCCCTTAATTATTTGATAAAATTTACCAGGACACTATCATTGGGTCCTGGATTGGAGTGTGTGTGCATGTAAGAGAGAGAGAGAGAGAGGAGAGTTGGAGAGTTGAGAGGGAGAAAAGGAGGGAGAGAGAGAAAGGATGATAGAGTGGGGAGTAGAGAGAGGACATTTGTTATAATAGATGTAATAATATTTTAATATTGTGGTTTACATTGTATCAGCTTATGATTAATTATATTTTCAAAGAATTTGTTCACTTCATTTGAGTTGTCAACTTCTTTACATAAATGTGTTCATAATACATCTGTAAGAGAACCCTGTATATCTATATTGATAACCCCTCTTTTACTTCTGATATGGATAATTTGTTCTCTCTTTGTCTTCCTCCTTGGCTATCTAGTGACTGCCACTTTTTTTTAACTTTCCAAAACCCAATTTTGATTTTGTTAATCTTCTCTATTGATTTTCTGTATTCTATTGAACTGATTTCACCTTTAACCTTATTTCTCTTTTTCTAGTTACATTTGCTTTTCTTTGCTCTTTTTTTTTCCTAACTTCTTAAGAAGCTGCCATATATCATGGCTTTAGAATTTTCTTTTTGTCTAATATGGGCAGTTAAGACTGTAATTTCAATCCAAACACAGCTGTTTGCATCCAACACATTTGATATGTTGTATTTTGATTATTTTGTATTTTTTCCCAAACATTCTCAAATTTCCCTATCTGCTTGATATGGTAGCATGGTAGTCTTACACTTTGTGTCTTCCATTTTCAATCCAATAAGTTTATAATAATTTCTATTGTTTAAATTAATTCATATGCTTATACTTACTTTTGAGTTTTGGTCTTTACTATACCTTCTCATATCTCAGATCTAACTTCTGGCATCATTGTTATTCTCCTTAAACTCAGTCCTGTCTATTAGGAATGATATCTCCCAGTTTTTCTTGTTTTAAAAAGTCTATATTTTGCCATTATTCTTGAAAAATTGTTACTCTAGTTTCACAGTTCTATGTTGTCAGTCTTTCATTCATTGTTTGAGTATACCAAGAGAATGGGGCATTACAAAAGGATAATAAAAAATGAGGATGGGTGCAATGAACACAGTATGTAAACTATACCTGTACATGTCAAAGCAAGTCCCATATCTAATTTATAGTCATTTTTCATATCACAGTTTCTTATAGGTTAGGCTTCAGACTTGCCACTTTTGTTTTGCATTGGCCAATGGACCAAATTATTTTAACTACACAATCTTAGAACCCAAAGGTTAAATGTTGTAAGTACAAAGAATATATGCTATATTTTTAAGGATCTGAAGATGTGAACATTTTTTTTTTTACTAATTGAAAAGGTAAAAATAAGTTTTTATCCAAAGTGATGCTTAATATGGCTCAACCTCCAAAATTAATTGATGTTCATTGTAGCAAATGCCTCACATGCTTCCATATTTTTAGTGGGCCCACATAACACTGAGAAAATGCCTTTTCTTAAACTTGATGCCATATTAGCAGTAGTACAAATTATAGCAATACAAATTTTCTTTGTTATTAAAGAAATATTCAATTATTCTATAGAGAACAAGAAACAGAATAAGAAAGGTGGAAAGTAAATCATAAAAAAGGATAAGCCAAGATAATAAGTAAACTGATAGATTTTGAGATATAGGCAAAACTCATAAGATATGTCAAATATATATAAATTAGTAGCATGTAAAAACAGGTGGAATCCATAAACTTGAACTAAATATAAATAATAGTTTATAATAAAATAATAGCAAATAATTATTGGGATGCTGAAGACCCAAAGAATAATTATTATATATGCAGAAATAAACTTATTACATAAAGATAAAAATGCCAAGAACATTGTGTATTGATAATGCATTTATGGTCTACAATCTAGTTAATTCCTACTTTAGTCACCCGCTAGTAATAACTAGCATATTTTTATGATGGCCCCAGACATTGATATATTCAGTGCAAAAAAAGCAAATAATGCCCATAGCTATTCAGCACATTAATTGCCACCTGTTACCTCTGCATGTCTCTGACAAAACAATGTGTATCATTGGCCCTAGCATCTTTTTAATGAGCTTCTTGCACACACTTCAACTTTGGTTCTCAAAATCACAAGATAGAGACAAGACATTTGAACCTTGTAAAACCCAAGATTCATGTAGTGGGTCTTTTCTCCCAAATACAGCCTGCGTTGACTGTGTTAGCCTACCCCACCTCTCTCTTGCTTCTTGCTTTGAATTTTAGCTATATTTAATAAATTATGATTTGGTATATAATAAACTATGACTTTCTGACATGTGACCTCTGGAGTATGTGTCTAATAATGAGCTCAGAGGCATCAGGTAATATTCTATATCATAGGTGATAATAAAATAATAAGAAGCCCTGGCTGGTGGCTCAGTGGATAGGTGCTGGCCTGTGAATCCAAAGGTCGCTGGTTTGATTCCCCAGCCAGGACACATAACCAGGTTGCAAGCCAGGTCTCCAGCCAGGTCTCCAGCCAGGTCTCCAGCCAGGTCCATAGCTGGAGGCAGGTGAAAGGCAACCATACATTGATGTTTCTCTCCCTTTCTTTCTCCCTCCCTGCCTTTTTCTAAAAATAATTTATAAAAATAAATAAATTAAGTAATTAGAGCCTATTTTCTAATACCTTTTAAAATAAATATTTGAACCCATTATATAAAAATTAAGAAAACTGGATCAAAATTATTCAGTTCTTATTGTAGCAAATCAATGTTTATCTGTGTAACTTTTCTCAATACCAGACATTCCTAAGGACAAAAAGAAAAATAAATCTTCCATAAATCTGTTACGTAATATCTGGATTATGTTGAGAAGCATTTCTTTTGATACCATCTGGACATGATCATATGTCCTAGATCAGTGGTGTCAAACTCATCTTTACCGGTGGCCACATCAGCCATGTGGTTGCTTTCAAAGGGCTGAATGTAATTTTAAGACTGTATAACTATAACTACTCCTTAACAATTAAGTTAGCCAGGTAGAAACAAGGTGCCCAGTTGAAGGTGCTGGGCCAGATAAAACAAGGTGGAAGGGTGGATTCAGCCTATGGGCCTTGTGTTTGCCACCCATGTCCTAGAGAATGAAAACCTGTGTTCTATATCATTTTCATCTCTACTTATATAATTACAGATAGTTTGCTTTATATGAATCTATAATCCATTCAAAAATCATGTTGTACCCCAAAAGGAATCCACATACTAATAGCATATCAAAAGCTACATTCCAATGATTCCTGCAATATTTCACTAACTGCACTTTTGTCTGACTTGTATCAATGCTGCCAAGTATCATATACTCTGTCGTCAGGTCAGTGTTGCCAAGGAGATGTTTTAAGTCACTGTCATGTTTTAAATGTTTCAGTAAATCCAAGTTTGAATGCAGTGAAGTCTAAGTTTCTTTTCCTGGCATTCCAAAACCTTAGAGGATCAGGCCCTGTCTCTGTTTCAGATTTATCGTTTCTATTATTGTAAGTACAAGCACTGGTTGCAATGCTTGCATGCTCAGTCAACTTTCCAAACCCAGCAAATACTAAAAAAATGTGGGATTTGGAACTACAAGTGCATGTCTGGGTTCTGTAACAAGTTGGTCATTGCTTAATGTTTGAGAAATTGTCTCAACATTTACAAAATGGCACTATTATAAGTGTATCTTAATTGCAATGATAGGCATAATCATAGTATCCTTACAAAGGTGTAAAGATTAAATCCATAACATTGCCCAGGGTTTAGATGGGCAGAGTAGCACACTGGTGTTATATACCAGCTTTGCACTGACAAAGCTTTGAAACTAAATTGCTATTTGGTTATAGGCTACAAAATTAGAGCAGGACTTGAATTCTGAATCTAAGCAGGTAATATGCCTACTACAATAGAAATAACTCATTCATAAAAGCTGCAGCGCACAACCCAAAATGAGTTGTCATACCAAGAGCAAGAGACATTTCATCTTCAATTTGAAATGCAATCAAAAGGTGTCAACACTGAGATAACAGATAATAATGTTAGAAACAAACATGAAAGACAGAAGGAAATTGCCCAACAGTTTCAAATGCTGAATAAAAGAATTAACAGCTTCATATTCTGTATCTAAAAAAAATATCCTTCAGGAACATATGAGAAATAAAAACAATATCAGGCCACAGAGCCTTAGACATTTGTCACCAGCAGACCTGCTATAAACAAAATGCTAAAGAAAGTTCCATAGAAACATAGGAAATAATAACAGAAACAAAAACTACAGCATCGAAAATGGAGAAAATAGTGGAATAAAAAGAGTAAATACATGGTCAACTATTATTGCCTAATTCCCCCCTTGGGTTTTTATAAATGAGAGAATTATAACAATATCTGATGTAGTTCTCAATGTATATGGAGGTAACATTAATGGCAACTATAAAAGGTGGAGAATAAAAGGATATCACATGTAATACAGTTTCTAATCCACTTATACTAATAAATATTGATAGTAAAATGCAATGATAAGATATTACAATGATAAAATATATTGGATACATGTGTATAATACACACACACTATCTTGTATTTTCTAGGGAAACCACTGAAATAATAACTATGCAAAGAAATATCCTCAGATACTAAGGGTAATTCAAAATAGAAACAACCCACAAAGTAAGAGAAAATGAAAACAAATGAGTAAAATATAGAAAAAATTAACAGAAAACAGGTAATTTAGTAAAGATTTAAATCTCAACAGATCAAGAATTACATTAAATATGAATGGTCTAATATTGTTGTAAAGACATGTTGGCAAACTGGATCTTAAAAATTGACCAAATCATTTATAATCTATTAAAAATGCACTTCAAATTAATGTTATTTAATGTCAAAGTAATGGAAAAATAACATCTAAACAATCATCAAGAAAATGTTACAATACTGTATTATTTTCAGACAAGTAGATTTCACAGCAAAGTACTAGAAGAAATATAGGGATATCACATAATAATAAACTATTATTCAAGGAGTAATAATTCTAAGTGTTTGCTTCAAGTAATAAAGCTTCAAAATATATGTGAAGGTATCTGAAAGAACTGATAGAACAAGCAGACAATCATTACAAAATAGCTTGAGTCTTCAGCATTCTTATCTCAGTAATTGACAGAATAACTGGGCAAAAATTTGGAAATATATAGAACAATTTTGTTTCATAATCAACTAATAGGATCTAATTAACATTTATGGGAAACTGTACCAAATAACAACACAATATAAAAATTTTCCACTATACATAGTACAGACTTAAATCAAGGCTAAACTATGAAGAGTTTAAGTAATTAATTTTATACAAGGTATATATTTTGTCCATAACATATTTAGCCTAGAAATCAACAATAAAATATATCTGGGAAAGCTTATATATTTAGAAATTAAACAATGTAGTTTCATTCAAATCATGGGAATATTCAGGACTGTCTCAAGAGAAATTGAAGAATTTTAAACTGAATGAGATGAAAATGTAATACATGAAAAGTTATGTTATGCAGTTGTGCTCATCAGGACATCTGTAGCATCACAGGCTTTATTTATTTATTTATCTGTTTGAAATTTTATTCATTATTTTCAAAGAGAAGGGCAGAGAGGGAGGAAGAAAGGAAGAGAAGTGTCAATGTATGGTTGCCTTTCACCTGCCTACAACTAAGGACCTGGCTGGAGACCTGGCTTGCAACCTGGTTATGTGCCCTGGCTAGGAATTGAACCAGTGATCTTTGGGTTCACAGGCTGGCACCAATCCACTGAGCCACATCAGCCAGGAGTATTGTTTTTAGAGAGTAAAATTTAAACCAATATTCAAAAGTGTAAGAAATTTGAGAATAAAAGCTAAGGTAAATAGAAGAAATTATTAAGCAGAAATCAATGAAATTGGGAAAAAATAATTAAAAAAAAATTTATTTAGCTGGCATGGTTCAGTGGATTGCATGCCAGCCTGTGAACCCAAGGGTTGCTGGTTCAATTCCAGAAACATGCATGGGTTGCAGGACAGGTTCCCAGTTGAGGGAGGGAAAGGGGCAACCACACATTGAAGTTTCTCTTCCTCTTTTTCCTTCTCTCTAAACATAAATAAATAAATAATATTTAAAAAAAAATCAATTTAGCAAAAAGAAAGTTCTTGGAAGATATAAATAAAATTGATAAAAACTATAACCAGATTAATCAAGTACAAAATAAAAATAAAATACAAATTATCAATGTTATGAATGAAACAGAAAAGGCCACTACAGACCCTACAGATACTAAAAGGATATAGCCAATCATTTTGAAAAAGTGTGTGGCTATAAAGTCAACAATTTAAACTAAATGGACTAATTCCTTGAAAGATGAAAAGGACCAAAATTCATTCAAGAATAATAATGATTTGTGTTGTCTTATACTAATAAATAAATTAAAACTGAAGTTAATATCCTTCTAATAAGGAAAATGCCAGACCTAAGTGGTTTCTCAAGTATATTTTTTACATCAGAAAAGTAATATAATTCCATATAATTTATTCCAGAAAATAGAAGAAGAGATAGATAATACTTCCTAACTGAATATATAAAGTCAGAATTACTCTGATACCAAAAAGACAGACTATAAGAAGTGAAAACCACAAACTAGCATCTCTCATGAACATAGGTGAAAAATAGTCAATAAAATATAAGCAAATGGAACCCAAGTGTGTATAAAAGGACAATATATTATAAGTAATTGTGGTTTATACTGGTAATGAAAAGATGGTTTAACATGATCTATTAAGAACAGAAAAGGCAGAGGGAAAAGGCCTTAAAAATTCAAGAAATAGAACATTTACAAATTTAAATGTCAATGGCATATATGTATAAATTAATAAACAGAACTAATCAGAGTGCATAATTTTTAAATATTTATCACATATGCATAATTATTTTATTCACGTGTCAAAATGGTATAAAAACCATCAAATTTTACAGTAAAATATATATATTTTTAAAATTGAGGTGGAATTCATGTAACACACAATTAAGCATTTTAAAGTACATATAGAGAGGGGGAAGATGGAGACAGAGTAGAGAGCAGTGCTGATGGTGTTCTCGAGTACCAGAGCAGCTAGAGGACAGGATAGGGAGCGCGAGACGTCTTCAGGTCCTGAAGAACTGGAGTGGTCAGCAACTGGACACAGGGGAGCACAGCCCAGTGGCAGTGAAGACCTATAGGAGAGCAGCCTGGAGGTTCCGGCTCCACGTGGACCAATCAGGGATCATTAAGGGTGAACAGCCACCTAAACCCTTTTTGCTTATCATATATAGTTTTGTTTTTTGCTTTGTTTTGTTTGTTTGTTTATTTTTCATGCTAAAAGCCCTCAGGTCCTGACTCCATCTGGACCAATCAGGGATTATTATTAAGGGTGAACAGCCATCTAAACCCTTTCTTATTATTGTTATTATCGCTTTTATTTCTTTTTTCCTTTTTTTTCTTTCTTTTTTTTCTCTCTTTTTTTTTCTTCCTTCTTTCCCCCCCACTTTTTTTTTTTTTTTTTTTTACTGCTAAAAGCCCACAGGTCCAGAATACAATGAGACAGCCCAAATAAAGGACACACCAAGAACAACAAGTGGAGAAAATCTGGGAGAATGCAACATTGAATGCCACAAATCTACTATCACAGAAGGGTGCTCAACTAAGGCAAGGAAGCAAAGCAGGTTAACCCAAGGAAAAAGCAAAAAAATAAAAAGCAAGCAACAGCAGACACACAAAATGGGGAAAAAAAGAATCAGTCCATCACAAAAAGGAAAGGAAGAATCCCCAGAAAGACCACAAAATGAAACAGAGGCACCTGGAATATCAGATAAGGAATTCAGAAGAATGATACTAGAGAAGGTCAGTGAGCTCACCCACATCAAAGAAAACTATAAACAACTCCAGGAGAATTACAAAGAACTCCAGGGAAATTACAAAGAACTCCAGGGAAGTTACAAGGAACTTACTGAGAACTACAGCAGCATGAAAAAGGACATAGAAAACTATTAATAAGTGCCAGGAGGAAATGAAGAATATAATTTCTGAATTGAAGAATACAGTAGAAGGAATCAACAGTAGGCTAGAGGAAGCAGAGGACTGGATCAGCGAGTTGGAGGATAAGGTAGACAAATACTCCAAGACAGTACAAGAGATAAAAAAATGGCTGAACAAAACTGAAGAGGGGTTAAGAGAGCTGCAGGACAACATGAAACGTAACAACATCTGTATCATAGGGATACCAGAAGGAGAAGAGAAACAAGGAATGGAAAACCTGTTCAAAAAAGTCATGATAGAAAATTTCCCTAACATGATGAGTGAAAACATTAATCCAGTTCAGGAAGCACAGAGGGTCCCAATGAAGATCAATCCAAACAGACCAATACCAAGGCATATTATTATTAAAATTCCTAATCTCAAAGACAAAGAGACAATCCTAAAAGCATCAAGAGAGAAACGACAAATAACATACAAAGGGGCTCCAATAAGGCTATCAAATGATTATTCAACAGAAACAATTCAAGCCAGAAGGGAATGGCAAAAAGTATTTCAAGTCATGGGAAACAAAGGCCTGCAACCAATACTCTACCCAGCAAGGCTCTCATTCAAGATAGAAGGAGAAATAAGGAGCTTCCCAGACAAAAAAAAAGACTAAAAGAATACATCTCCACCAAACCAGCATTGCAAGAAATGCTAACGAGTCTGCTTTAAAAATAAGTAAATAAATAAAATGAAGAACCAGAGAAAGCCAAAGAGGAATACAGACACAAAGGGAGAAAATGGCAATGACTAAGTATCAATCAATAATCACCTTAAATGTAAATGGATTAAATGCACCAATCAAAAGACATAGGGTAGCTGAATGGATAAGACAACATGACCCACATATATGCTGTCTTCAAGAGACCCATCTCAGAACAAAAGATCGACACTGATTGAGAGTGAAGGGATGGAAAACTATATATCAAGCAAATGGACATGAAAAAAAAAGGTGGAGTAGCAATACTGATTTCAGATAAAATAGATTTTACAATGAAGGCCATAAAAAGGGACAAAGATGGACATTTCATAATACTTAAGGGAACAATCCATCAAGAAGAAATAACTCTGATAAACATATATGCACCCAACATAGGAGCTCCGAAATATATAAGGAAAATCTTGGAAGACTTTAAGAAAGACTTAGACAGCAACACAGTAATAGTAGGGGATTTTAATACCCCACTATCAACAATGGACAGATCTTCCAAACAAAAAACCCCCAGAGATGTTGTGGCATTGAACAACACTCTAGAGGAAATGGACCTAACTGATGTATACAGAGTCTTTTACCCGAAAGAAGCAAAATACACATTCTTCTCAAATGCACATGGATCATTCTCCAAGATAGACCACATGGTATGTCACAAGACAAGCCCCCACAAATACAGGAAAATGGAAATCATACAAAGTATCTTCTCAGATCACAATGGCTTAAAATTAGAAACCAATCTCAAGGGAAAAAAACAAAAATTCTCGAACTCCTGGAGACTAAATGACATGCTTTTAAGCAATGAAGGGGTTAACAATAAGATTAAAGATGAAATCAGAAGTTCCTGGAAACAAATGACAATGAACACACAACAGCCCAAAACCTATGGGATACAGCAAAGGCAGTTCTCAGGGGGAAATTTATAGCAATACAGGCCTTCCAAAAAAGGTTACAAGAAGTTTATAAAAATGACCTAACCACAAAGCTGCAAGAACTAGAGGAGCAACAACAAACAAAGCCCAGAGCAAGCAGAAGGAAGGAAATCATCAAGATCAGAGCAGAACTAAATAACTCAGAGATTCAAACTACAATTCAAAGAATCAACAGGTCCAGGAGCTGGTTCTTTGAAAAAATTGACAAGCCCTTATCCAGACTCATCAAGAAAAAGAGAGAGAGGACCCAAATAAACAGAATCAGAACTGAAAGAGGGGAAATCACAACTGATACCTCAGAAATACAAAAGATTGTAAGAAATTATTACAAACAACTATATGACAAAAAAAAACATGATAACCTGGAA